>VZSE01013056.1:3499768-3947992 GCA_013398275.1 Promerops cafer | reverse complement strand
GCGCGGGCGGCGCCATGGCCGTGGCTATGGCGGCCCCTCACGGCACCGTGGTAACCGTGGGGCGCCACGTCACAGCGCCCGCCCGCTCCCGAGCGCCGCCGCGCGGGCCCGGAGCCCGCCGCTCCCGCCGGGGTCGGCATCGTCGCTGCGTCGTTAAGGGTGGAAAAGACCTCTGGGATCATCGAGTGCAACCTGTGGCCGGACACCACCATGTCAATTAAACCATGGCACAGAGTGCCATGTCCAGTCTTTCCTAAAACACCTCCCGGGACGGTGACTCCCCCATCTCCCTGGACACTCCGTTCTGATTTATAATCACCCTTTCTTTGAAGAAATTCTTCCTAATGTACAACCTAAACCTCCCTAGTGCAGTTGAAGACTATGTCTTCCCATCCTGTCGCTGGTTGCCTGGGAAGTCCCTGGGCTGCTCACCGCGGGGACGCTGCCATGGCAGTGTCTGAGGGTGGCACCCAGTCATGAAAGTGACTAAGCACAGGACAAGAGGACAAGGCTCATGCCCTGGCCCAAGCAGGGTCAGCCAGAGAAGGTTGCCTAGGTCCATGTCCAGTTGAACTTTTAATATTGCAAAGGATGGAGGCTCCAGAACCTCTCTGAGCAACCCAAATCAGTGTTTGATCATACTCAGAGCAAAAATATAAGGGTTTTATGTTCACCTGGAGTGTCATGTGTTTTAATCTGTGTCCACTGTGACTCCTGTCACAGGGCAACACTGAAGGCACCCTGGCTTCCATGTCTTCCATCCATCAGGCATTTATATATAGACTGATAAGATCTCCCTGATATTTCTCTGGGCTGTAGTTTCAGCTGTCAGCCCATCCTCATAAGAGAGATGCTCCAGCCCCTTCATCACGCTCAGGGCCTTTTGTTGCACTTTCTTCAGTATGTCCATATCTTCCTTGTGTTGGGGAATCCAGAGAACACTCCAGGTGTGTCTCACCAGTGCTGAGCAAAGGGGGAAGAACACCTCCCTCGACCTGCTGGAAATGCTTCCCCTAATCCAGCCCGGGATGCAGCTGGCCTGCTTTGCCATGGGGTTCCATGATCCACATGTTGTCCTTTCCTGCTTTCCAGCCAGTGAAGCCCCAATGTGCAGTGGTGCACAGCGTTGTTCTTCCCCAGATGCAGGTTTTGGTGCTCCCCCTTGCTGAACTTCATGAGATGTTTCTCAATCCAGTTCTTCAGCTGGTCAGAGTGACTATGAAATGAGTAGCTCAGTGATGAGCTCTGTATGTCTGGTCTCGTTTGTATGAGGATTTTTGGGAAGGACTCTGGATATGTCATTGCCGTTTACATTTCTGGTACATCATGTTTTGATTACCTGAAATCTGTAATCTAGCACAGAGGCTGGAATGGTACTGTATGTTTATACAAGGTCTTGCAGCCTTCAGAATTCATATTGCAAATGTTGGAAAGTCTGTGTTACATGATACAGATAAATATTGCTATACTCTCCTTCTTGGTAAAAACGTGACATGCAAAAACATCAAGATCTGATTTTACACTCAGATGAAAATTCCATGGAGGTGTCAGGAAGCAGAAATATTGAGGGAGTTGAAGCGCTGTCTTTTGTGTCCTTCATTACTCTGCTTGGCTGTGTGTGCTTCATGTCCTGTCATCAGACATCTTTTGTACACATTTCCTTTCTCGTCATTAATATCGTATCTGTCTTAAGAGGTATCAGTGACTTCTGCCTGCTTCATGACTTTTGGAATCTTCTGCCTTTGAATCTTTCCATATTTGCTGAACACTTAAAGCTTCAAATGAAACATATTGAACCTCTTTGGTATTCATTACATCTGGAGATGACACTCCATGTTTCTCAGCAGGAACAACCAGAAGTAGAGACTCCTAAAATTTTGAGTGCAACTGACTTTGATCAAAGTTATGTGACAAGATAAGGAAGAAGCTTGTAACAGAATCCAAAAATATCACTGCCTAGTCACTTAAAATAATTCATTTTGAGAGCTTGCATGAATAAATTCTGGGCACTGCTGACTTTCAGAAACAAAATACAAAAAGGAAAATGAGTACAGAGGAAATTATAAATGTATATTCCTCAGAAATAAATTATTTCATTAAACGGAGAGTTAAATACTTTTGAAAGTAGTCTGTCACATCTGTACTTACTTTTTTGTTGTTTTGTTTTTGTTTAGCCAAGATGTTTGTAGTGGAATTACTTAAATATGTAATAGTATCAATTGACATACTCTAAGTATTGAATGGTGCTTATCAAGAAATCATTAATAAAGCTTTTCAAGAACTCCTGGATAATGTAATGAAGCCAAATTGTATATTCTCCTTTTTTTTTTTCATGTTCAAGATAATTCTAATTTAACCATTGATTAAAAGTGATTTGCCTTTTTATGAGACAGACTATACCAAACAAAATCTGTTGCAGTATTTATACTCAATATGTAGATATGCAATGAGATCTCATAGGTGTTACAAACTTCAAAATTCAGTGCTGTGTGATCTTTAAAGTTTGGGGAACACTGTGTCTTGTAGAAATATTACATAAAGGTATCATATTTAAGAGCTTAATTGGCTGAATCCCAGAAGATCTTTCTAAGGCCAGATATAAAATTACCTGAAATACAAACTGATCTATGGAAAAAGACCTTCCTGTGAAACAAGGTCAAATGTGACTGAGTGGTTAGTATGCACTATAAGAACTTCATGCATCAGGGATCATTTAATTACTATAGCCACATTTTTGCTTTGCACTCTTTAAAGACACATTGCAAAGCTCAAATTTAAGTGTATTGAGAGTCCGTCCTCAGAATTTGAATATAGAACCAAATCTACAGATAATACGCTTTTCCTGATTTACGTTTTCACTAGGAGGCATCTTTGAATGGGATGGATTAAAGATAATGTTTCCAACTCTGTTGTTTTAGAGTTAGAAAATCTAATTTAATTGTGAATATCCTTCTGCTAACTTATCATTGAATTAAGAAATTGAAAACTTAACAACAGACTGTGAAGAAATAGAGACGGTGCTAAATGGTGTGTGGGATTTGTTTTTTTCCTTAGGAAACAGATGGTTTTATGTTTGGATCTATTTCTGTATGGTAGCAGTGAAGTGCTACATTGCTCATGACTTTTAGCAATGGATCTGGATTTGTTTAGTGAGGTATGATTTTCAAGGTTTGGAATGTGTGTGACAAGGAAATCTCTGTTACAGCTGCTGCCAAATGCTGTTTTTGTGCAAGGACAATTTGCAGTAGTGATGTTGACCGATGTCTTTCTGTTGTCATGTGTCTCTGCTCCTGACTTAATGTGCTGCAAAACATTTAATGAGCAGACGCCCTGTACTATGCTTATGTATACTTGGTTATTCCTTGCAATGTTTTTATGCAAAATGAGTCTGTCACTCACTTCTTACATAGCACTGACAATTGCTCTGTAGGGCAAATAAATATCCCCTGTAAGCCTGGTTTGTTACCTTTTCAGAACCATATGAAACTCAAAATTGAGAAGTTTATATCCAAACAAATGGAAAATAATCCTTCAAAATTTAAAATTATTTTGTCAGAATTCTAAATTACTGAATTCTTAATAACAAACACCAGGGAACTCTAAACTTTTACTTAAGTATCTTTATCTTTTAAGAAGAAACATAGAAGAAAAAGAGACAAACACTAGTAGCTCTGTCCCTGTTGGTGTTTTATTTTCAAGATCAACAATTACTGGATAAGATGGAGCCAATGCGGAACTTAGATGAGTTCTGTAAAATCTCCTATATTAAGGAAATGTGTGTGCTCAGAGGGCTTTTTTCCCCCTCATGGACTAATGAGAAAAACATACTAGCCAAGGCTTGAGAGGAACATACTAGGGCTCACAGGAGTTGAGGCTGGTGAGAAGGTTTTCCCTTTACAACATACAGAGGTTTAAAGAGAAAGGGAAATACCTCCAGTCCTCTCACTTTGGCCGTGCCTCCAGAATTTCCAAGGGCTGTTAACAATTTCTGTAGCTCAGGATGTCAGTCAGTGAGTCTCTGCTCTGGATGTCACTTGCTAGAAGACAAACTCCAGAATTTGCAGCCAGAGTAGGGGAAGTAGCCGGAAAATTTTCCAGTATTGCTGGAAAATATGAACAGATTCATCACATTTTTACTTTACTTTAAACACGTTTCCTCCTAAGTAGTGATTTGACAAGATAATTTGTTTTGGACGTAACTCCACACAAAGCTACTGTCTCAGGCTGATTGCAGATGTAATCTGACTTTTTCTAGTTTTAAATTGGCCCTATTAATACAAGCGGAGATTTCTTTACTCTGCTTTTCAAAATGAACTTTAACATATAATGTGAGCAATTATCTTGTTCTGTGATTGTAGTTAGCTGTTGGTGTTGATTTAATCTACTGATTGAAAGCCCACAGTACAAAAAAGAAGTAATTACATCATTCTTGTCCATTTCTGTAAAGCTGTTAAGAAATTAATACAGTTGCTAGTGAAATCAGTTAAGAGACTGGTTGTCTTCAGTCGTTACTGAATGAAGCCCTAAATCATGGAACATACTGTTATAAATAATGCTGTCAGAGAGAAAGTTAGGTTTAAGACTAGTAGAACTAAGATTTAAATCTGTTCTCTCTGGTAGACATCACTGAAATGTCTTATGTCCTTGGCTCAGCAGCAGCTAAAATTGTACAAAGTCACAGTCTCTGTTCAAGGGTATGAACTCTACAGAAAGGCTAAGTGGCTCCTTGAAGTGGTCTTCAGCATTGCATTTGCAAGGAATTATTCTCTGTAAGCAATAAACCTTTGCCAAAAATGTGTGTCTAATATTTTAAAAGCAAATTATAAATAAAATTGAAACTTGAAGATAGTCCTACAGAACGTAATGATTGCAATGTCATTTTAAGATACTGGCTTATAGTAACCTCTTCATTAAAATTTACATGCCTAATATTT
Organism: Promerops cafer; assembly: GCA_013398275.1. Classification (NCBI taxonomy): domain Eukaryota; kingdom Metazoa; phylum Chordata; class Aves; order Passeriformes; family Nectariniidae; genus Promerops; species Promerops cafer. Next base: position 3,943,058 of record VZSE01013056.1, on the reverse strand, counting down.
TAATAGAATTTTTTTAAAATGTTATCTGATCTTTTGTAAGTTCTAAACCAAAGGACATATATTTTCTCCAGTTTATAGTTTTATATTTTCTTAAAAGCTCACAATAACTGTGAATGAACAGACATGTATGATTCTCATATAAAAGCGCTGCTAAACATCTGGGTGTTAATTTTCCACAAATGCTCCTTTTTAGCGAGACAATAAATCTTGATAACTTCACCACCAGGAACCTGACAGTTAAAGCAATTATATGTTCAGCAGGAACACTTTAAAGAAGCTTTGTGGATCCAGCCATACAATTGAAGAGAATTATGCAATGTTGCTTTTTAAGAGCAAAAGTAATTCCTGTGTCCTGCCCTCTGTAAAAGACCAAGCAGCTTTCAAAAGTTTAGGAGTGAGTTTAGCAAACTTTTTGAAGACTCTGCTGTCTTGACAAAAAGATTTCATATTATGGAGTGCCTCTTGATGTTCTTGGGCAGATCTTTATTGATTAATTATTCTGATTGATAAAAAAGGATGAAATTATATGTCACCTGTATGAACAGAAAATGCAGACCAGAAGAGGCTGGAAATTAACAAATCTATTATTTTCCAAGCAGTCCTTGGCAGATTTTAGGCTACCCACTTCTGATACTACAGATTCTTTGCACATCGTTATCTGTCCTCACCATCTTGTGTTTGCCTATGTCCTTTTGATTCAAGGAATGCACTGGTTCAGCACTTAATTATAATCAGCATCAAGGAAGAGACACTGTAGTCCTTAGTCTCTCTCTTTCCACAAGCAGAGGTCCTTAATATCAAGCAAAATTCCTTCTGCACCATTTCTGTGACTTCCCTCTCTCTCAACTGGTTGCAGAGACCTTGGTCCCAGCTTCAAAAAGCAAAGGAAAGGAGTTTTTATCTCAAATAGATTTCTTTCTGGGACTCAGTTCCTAGACCCTGTTGTTTGCTGATAGGTATAGTCTGATTTGCCAACAAGCCTTAAACTCTGAAGGGTCTGGGCCCAGGGCTGTTTTTTCCCCAGGTCAGCTTTTATCAGTCCTATTCGTGGAATTTGTCTGCTCGTTCACAAGTCTTTTAATGTAATGCAAATGACACAATAGAAAATAGGTAACTTTTAAAAATCAATGCTTAAATTTCTTTATTCAAGCTTGAATTAGGAAATATTTTTATAAAAAACATTTTTAAAATTGTTCTTTCCTTATCTATTGTTTATTTATTTAACTATACGGGACCTATCCCACTGTCACATTACCGTGTCACAGGGGAAAATCAGCTTCTTTTTCTGCAGGGAAAGTTACAGTTTCATGTCTTGAAGCACAAGATTAATTGAGTGTGGGATGTAACAAATGTTGGCTTTCATTAAATCATGCAGGCACTCATTATTAGATTTGACCCCAAAATTTGAATCTCCTGAATTGAGGAAATCCATATTTTGACTGCACACAGACTGAAGAATTCCTTTCCGTAGTCTTTCTTTTCCAAGCTATCAATTCAGATGAGATCTTGCTATTTCACAGTCAGTGGAGGAAAATGATAAAGAACTGATTGCTTTAAATCTAGGCCAGTCATTGGGTGATCTTCACCTTTCCTGAAAAAAAAAAATATCAGTACGTGGCATCTCATCTTTTCAATATTTGCAATAAGATGTAACTTTGATTTTGTTATGGATCTTTGTAATGACTTTAAGATTACTGTTAATTATGCCTATTGATCTGAAATAATAAACAAAAATACCTGCAAAGTTGCATGTGACAGATACTTCTTTCAAATTTACACATCCAAACATCAGGCTGTAGATGATGAAAGAAAGAGATGTGAGAATAGCTTTGGGAGGTGTGACAATTCAGAAATTAGCTGAAATATGGTGTGCAGGAGGTTGGATGCAAGCGGAAGCAGAGGTGGGAGGCTCAGACCAGGGCAGCTGACAGCTAAAGGCTGCATTTGCTTTTACGTACTCAGGGAGATGAAAGTTAGAAAGAGAACAGGTAGCAACACAGTGACAGCCTTAAAAGAGTAAATGGAGTGGTGTTAGAAATGTCTTCCTAACTTTTGTGCCAACACTTTTTTTCTCCACACATTAGACGTTACTGGAAAACGCAACAGAAGTTCTTTCTCTGTTTTTGGCAAGCTTTCATTAATTACCCCTCAGATTTTCCGTGATGAGAGTTTAAATTCTCACTTTTGAAGACCCTGAATTTTGTCTATGTCCTCTGCGTTTTGCTTCCCTCCATTTCCCTGCTCACTCTACTCAATCCCACTGACGTGTTTTTCATTTTCTTCTCTACCTTTTACAGATTTTACCCACCTTTCTGGAGTTCCCTCGAGGGCTAAATTCACTGTGTTACCACTCTCTTCTTTATGTCCTTCCTCAGAAAATATTTCCCTGGACACCCTAACCCTCAGAAAAGTTAATCCCTTCCATTTTTCTCCGTATTTACTCTTCCTCAGCTGGAGAAGCCGAAGCTGCCGCCTTTCTGAGAGCGTCCGCTCTTTGAGAAGGGTGGCTAGCTCTGCGGTCCGAGCTCTTGCTCTGCGGGATGATGTTCAGTGTCGGCGAATAGGGACAGCGAGAAGGGCTCTCTGTATGGAGTTCCAGTGGCCTTTACTGATGGGACACACTGAAGGGGTTCAGAGACAAAGAAACGGAGAACAGTGAAGGGTCCAGGGTTTTATATGGAACAGAGAAGGTGGAGCATCAGGATCTGAGGGCCAATAGACTGAGGGTACAAGGGTGGTACAAAGGCAGGACTAAGGGGTCACATCCAACAGGGATTCAGGGGAGGAACTAAGAAGAACTGGGAACCAACTGGGAAATGAGGAGTGGGGAACATGCTAGAACTGGGGAGTAGCTGGGGAATGATGGAAAGGTGATGTAACTGGGAACAGAGAACTTTCTGGAACTGGGGTGGAGAGCTGGGGATGACATAACACAGGTGATTAACATAAAATGGAGGGAACCGTGGGAGAGTGTTCTCCGAGGTCACTTTGAACTAGAGAGCTGTTTCTTCCCATGGCATCCATTCTTCTACCTCATGGGATGCAACATTCCTCTTTTTTGTATTAATAAGGTCTTTAATTAACTAGGTTTAGATCTGTGGAGAAAAAATAAAAGCTCCAATATTTTGAATGACCTCGAGTATGTATGACTGTAACATCCCTATCTTACAGGAGAGACCCTATTTTGCACCTGAAGTGATGAATTAGAACTTTAGAAAGACAAACCACAGAGAGGTATACAAATCCTAAGGAAAACAGATAATTGCAAGATCAACCATATGGTTCTGTTTATACCAGTCTGGCGTGTTTTGGGAATTTTTAAGGTTAGATTCTTCACTCTTTCTCCTTTCAAGTAAGCAGAATGCAGCAACCTATAACTTCAGAATTCACCACACTGTAGTGTGTCCCATAACAGGGCCTCAATCACAGAATCATGGAATGGCCTGGGTTTGAAGGGACCTTAGAGGTTGTGTAGTCCAACCCCTCTGCCATGGGTAGGGACACCTTTCACTAGGCCAGCTTGCTCAATGGTCCCATTCAACCTGGCCTTGAACACTTCTAGAGATGGAATATTCTCAACTTCTCTCTTCCAGTGCCTCACCATCCTCACAGTAAAAAATTTCTTTGTAACATGCAATCCAAACCTCATCTCAGTTTAAAGCCATTATCACTTGTCCTATCTTTACAGACTCTTGTAAAAAGTTCCTCTCCAGCTTTCCAACAGGCCCCCTTAAGATACTGAAATACTGCTATAAGGTCTTCCTGGAGCCTTGTCTTTTCTAGGCTGAGCAATGCCAATTCTCTCAGCCTTTCTTCATAGGAGATGTGTTCTGTTCCCCTGATTATCCCTGTGGCCCTCCTCTGGATGTTCTCTAACAGGTCAGTGTCTTTCCTATGCTGGGGACAGCAGAGCTGGGTATGTAATCCAGAATGGAGAATAGCACATAAGTTTGTCCTTTTTTTGGGTAATAGTTGTCTCCCGGGAAACTGAGCACAGAAGAAGGTAATTTTACTTTTAAATAGTAGGATCCTACTACATTAAATAAGTCTCCTGTGAATGTGTCACTGAGATACGGTAATTGAGACATTTTAGGGAAAGCCAAATATTGAAATATTTTGCAGCTCTCATTTGACTATATTGTCCTTGAAAGTGATCACTGAAGTGTGTTAAAAAGGAGTTATTGTAGCACATACTGAAAAATAAATACAAATGTTAGTTGTCTTGCAGAATTGTGCTATGGGATTGCAATAAGTAGGAACTTATTGAAGTCAATGCATGTTATGAAAATAGAGTTCATGTGGCATAAAATATGATTGCTCATTAGAGACCATTATTTTTCCTTGTGCCTTACTCATTTTGGTGTTCTGTCATTTAGTGCTGTTTAAATCAGCAACTTTAATAAGTTAATTTTGTGCAAATGATGTATACCGTGAATCTGGTTTCACCATTTCTAAGGCATCTATTTTTTTATTTTTCCTTTTTTTTTTTTTTTTTTTTTTTTTAAAAAAAAAGGAAAACTAAAGTTTTTTTTTTTTTTTTTTAAACAGAAGGAAAACTACAGTCCTTTCTTCATTTATTTTGTAATCACTGAGCAGTACTGGGAGCCGTGGAGTCAATCAGTGCAAATGAGTCAAGCCATATATCTGAAAAGCAATGAGCTACTGAAGAAATAGTTTTGAAGGAGAGAGCTTTTTATTAACTTTTCTAACACCATCCTGAAAGATGCTAGGGATTCTCAGATTTCATCAACTTCAAAGACAATTCAGTGTTCAATATTTTCTTGCAGAACTGGGGGTGCAGAGATGAGGGCCAGATGATAATGTGCTGATAAGATCACAAACACTTGTGAAAGGCAATGCTATATGTAAAATAGCATTTTTTTTGCTAATTTTTAGTATGGCATGGATTGTGCAGTGACAAATAATGGCATAAGATGGCAGCAAGAGATTGCAAAATACAGTGGTTTGGTGTGACATTCCAGTGAATCAACGTACTGTCTTGCAATAAGGATGATTGTATAACAAGTGATAAATGGGGATTTCTGGGCTCCTTCAGGACATTGTTTTCTAACTTTTTGCATTTTTCTTCTCCTCAGAGGAAAATCTTCAGTTTATTTGGCATTTATACTCTTTTATCTGAGTGTGGGAAAATGGAGTAGTTTTTCACACTGCATTGCCATCTGTGTGGAACTGCTTGAAATTCACTGCTCATATTTTTTTAATATGTGCTGTATGAAATTCACTCCAAATTCAGCATTATATTAAATATGGTGTCATGTGCTGTTAGAAACAAAGTAGGGTGAGACAACCATGTCAGTAATGCACATGCAGCTTTACAGCCTTGCTAGTGAAGCAATATGGACGAGGGCCTGTTTAGTTCATCCACTGCTAACTCCACGAGGAGGACAGGCTGCTGTGGGCCCAGACTTGTGTTGGCTTCTGTAGTCAAACCCCAGGAGGGTGGAGCTGGTGAACCCTGAGTTTTGTTAGGTGCTCTCATTGCACCAAGGCTCTAGGGTCTCCTCATAACTTTCCAGTCCAGGGCTGTGACCTGGTGACGCAAAACTCCCTTCTCTTGGCTAGAGAAATGACTTTCGAATATGTAAATAATTACTGCCTGTGATACCTATATGAAAAATGGAGAGCATTATTTCTGGAGACTGATTCCAGTAAGATTTGTCCAATTTAAGAACTACTAAGATAGAAAATGTATGGATTATTTGCAAAATATAGGTGTGTAATTTCTCAGTGCTGATGAATTCATTAGGTCTGTGTTGAAATTTTCAGTAATGGCTTTATATTAGTATATAAAGCTATATTTTGCAGCCCTAGTGTATACTTTAAGTTCCTCTCAAACAAAAAGATTCACATTTTTTCTGAATCCTTTCCAGTGGTAACAATGATAGCATTTTTAGCTAGTGCTTTTTGTCCTTAGATCTGAAAGTGACTTATAAATGTACATACCTCTGACCAGAAAGGACTTTATGTGATCAAACAAAGTAAAATTAACATCAAGCAACAATGGGCAATAAATGTCTTCTACAGTGACTGGCAAGGTATTGCCTAAGCTCTGATTTAGTGGGGAAAGGTAGATGTGGAAGAGACCTTTATGTTTGTCTAAGTTCATGATGACTTTCCCTCAACAAAATTATTCTTTTTCTGCATCTGTTTTAATGTAGTTGCTGGGGAGTTATGTGGTTATGCATGATTTTTATCTGATAGCTAAGCCACAGGTCAAAGCACAAAACTGACATTTAGAAAGATGATGTGGATTTGTTGTGCTCCCTGAAGGCTTTGGTCTCTAAGCCAGGAGATGAATTACAGGTATGAATATTTTCATCTTTCACTGTAGTTCACATGTACTTGACTGCTTCCAATGAAGATTTCAACATTTTAGGAAATAAAAAGCAAAACTCAATTGATTTTCTTCAGCATTCTTTTTTAATAATGATGTTCCTGGGAAGGTCAAGTGGACATTCCATCATATGTCTTTTCAGAGCAGCGTTTGATCACATGTGGCATAGGAGCTTCTCTGCACTGTAGAATTGGGTGCACCATTTAAAACCTATGTTTTCATTAAAAGAGAACTAGTAGGAAAAATGAAGTACAACTTGAGGTTTAAATCATCCATTTACTCCAAACTTGTGAGAAAGACAGAGTGGCTTTAGAAGTAATATAGTTTTTTCTTTCCTTTTGTTAATGTTTTTGTTTGGTGTTAAAATCCCCCTTCATTATAATACTAAATTCATAATAATGAAATTACAATAATGGTACTTTTTACTGCATCTTTACCCCATTAATTCTAATGAGAAAGTGATAAAGATCCCTCAGTTTTGATTCAATTGTGTAAAGAACATCAAAGTTTGGGTTACTGAAGTTTGCATTTTTGTGTTTAAGTCACATGGATTCATAGGAGCCATTTGCATTGGTAAGCATACCTGAACTAAAAGTGTGGATTGTTTTCCTTCAATCTGCTTAAAAATTATTTTAAACTGTGAATAGTTTTTCTTAACAAAATTGTTGTTATTGTTATTATGGTAGGTTTTTGAAAATTCAAGTGCAATGCTACTTTTTGTTCTTATTCTTACCCTTTTGAATCTGCAGAATTGGAAGCTCTCAGGTAAACTTCCATGGCTTTTTAGGATTTAATTGTTTACCCACCTTTACCCATTTATGAAGCTGTTTCCATATTTCAGGTTTGTATTCTGATAGAAAACTGTCTTCCAGTGAGAATTCTGTTAATATATGGAAATCAGAAAGTTACCTGTATGACAACTTTTTATCATAGGTGAAGAGAGAATGGATGCTCTCAAGTCAAGACCTTTATTTTTTTTTTTTTCCATTTTTGTCATATTCAATACAGTACCATGATTGACAACCTCTGTCTGCTAATGACGTGTTTTCAAGATCATTTTAGACTCTGCCTTCTCTTCCCCATAATTTTGAATGATACAAGGTATTTTGAAGCCCAACACAAACTATTTCTGATTTGAGTAAGAAATCCTTGTCATTGCTCTTACAATGGAAACTTTGAGAGTTTTCATACATTGTCACTGAATGCATCCACACAATGATTGCTTGCTTGTGTACTGCTGTATGATGCTGGAAATAGTTGACTGTGGTGAACTGGTCGTCTTGTCAGGAGAGGACAAAAATCATTAAATTATTCTCGTGATTTCACCTCAATGACAAGCATGAACATGTTTTAACAACATTTTTTATGTATTGCCCAAATCTATTAACTTCCGATGAATTCCAGAATAGAAAGAATTCTAGAATTCAGGCTGAAAGTCCATTTTTCATTAGGCTATTGCAGAAAAACTCTTGCAATACACGTTTCTGAGAGAGTCTTGCACATTTATTTGGCCTTTCTACTGTCCAGAAGTGAATGACAACCATATGGAGCAAATTTGATGCAGTTTATCAGGTTATGCATGACAGTACAAGACATGAAGTCAAAAACTGCTAGACCTTCTGGACTGAAATGGGATAAGCAATACATTGGCCCTGTCTAAAGATTCAAGGGAGAACTTTTCCTGCAATGACTGGACTAAACCATTTTGCTGTTCTGTCATAATCTTGATGGGTGCCTTTGCCCTCATATTGATTTTTCCTTAAGGTCTGATCCAAAGATCGTTCACAGAAAAGAGGATCTTCCAGTGGGCTTTGGCTCATGTCAGTGAATGAGGTCAGGTGAGGCATCACAAAGCTTGGCAAGAAAGGGAACCAGGTCACAAAGACCACAAAGGCAAGGAAAATTCACAAGTGACATTTTAGAGTGGAGTGAAAAATGACACAAAGTCAGAATTCATCTCGACAAAGTCAGACATTGAAAAGTTACTTGTCATATTTCCTTCATAGCCATAGGATAAGAAAGAAATGAGCTAGTGATTTGTCGAACCTGTCTTAGATATCTACTTTAGGTTGAGATGAACTGCCTCCTGGAAGTGCCTCTTTCTCTCCTTCGACTATAAAGGAGCCTAGGGGACTAGCTGACATTTAGGGAGCTGACTTTTAGGTGATAAAGTTAGAAAATTCCTGTCAAAGGAATCTGTGGATGTATCTCTCTTTTGCTCTCTCTCCTTTACTTCCTTCTACCCATTAAGACAGTATTACAGGTAGGTCTGCTGGCTTGAAAAGGCACCCTCCTGAACCTCTGGTATGTCTGGAGACTATGATTTCCTCTAGAAAAATCTCAGCTAGGAAACAGACATCTCATCATCTGACCTGAAGTAAGTTTTCTTTTCTCTGAAAATCAGGATTTTTCCAATTTGAGAGTAATAATTACAATTGAATAAACTTCTTAGATTACTTAAAGTGACAATGGAGCTCAAGACTCAACTACACCTCTATTTTCTTCTAAAATAGTATAAATATCCCCTATTATTCCTCCCATCCCTTCTACAATATGTTAGCATGGATTAAAATAAGATTTTCCTGTATCCCAGCTGCTGCTGTAACTGCTGCACTAGATGAAACACATTCTTGTTGAAATCAAATACTTAATAAGTTGACTTTGTATTTATTGTGTGTCTTTACAAATCTGGCCCAACATTTATTCAGGAGAATACATGCAGAAATAATTGTTTCTTTCCTTATATTGTTATATAGAACAGAGTATAGCTGTGTCCTTCACAGAGAAGAAAAGCACTTCAAAACAAAATGTACCTTCTGTTTAATGCCATAGAGGAGAAAAACTGACACCTAATTTCTTCAGGCCATTTGTTTACTGGATTGGGCTGAGTTCACTTTTTTCATATTTTTAAAGGAGATGTTTTACAAGTAGCTTGATTCTTAAAGGTATTTGGATTCAAAAAATATGTGTTGCTCGAAGTGGGGTTTTTAACCTCATACTGCCTTTATTTATACTATTTTTTAAAGTGGACCATAATTCTTCATTTAAGTGTTACATTTTGGTTCATTGCAAACAAATATCTTCAGAAAATTATTAGTGCAAATGGAAGCATCTCTTATAAGACACTCATGAGCTGTTTTGGAAATGATCATCACTTGAGATACAGACTTTGGTTTCTCTACTTTTTTCCCATTTCTTTTTAATCACAGAGAGAGAACAAAGTGTTTCTTACAGCAAGGCAAGAAAAGAGAAGAAATAACTGCAAATAAAATGGATCTGCTTATGAAATACTGTGAACATTGCGGTGGGACCATAGGTCGTTTGACAATTGCTAAAATGTGTATGGACCCAGATTCTCCAGAATCAGATATGCAACTTAAAATCACTGTTTTTGTAGCAAGTGGGGTTGGATCCTACCTATGCTATCTATTAAGAAAAGGTCAGCTCTGGAACAAATAGAAATATTACTTTTGTTTTTAGTTGCATGTTCATTGTTTGATTCTGAGCCTACAGATACATCCAAAAATAGAGTAAGACATTTAGTATGATTGTGAAGACATGCTTCTTTCTGAAGTTAATATGAGCTGTCTTCAAAATGTGAAAGCAAGATATATGAAAACTATAAAACAGTCCACTCTGTATTTTAAAACATTTTAGAATATTATTATAATTAATTAAAATGCTTATTAGTAAAAACATTTGCCAAATATAAAATTAAGTTAGTTTCTTCTCAGTGCAATTCTCTTCTGGATTAGCCAGAATTTTAAGCACTTCTGGGAATGTTTCAGTGTTAAAATACATGAAGGTAAGTTTTTATCTGTTTCATTGTCCTAAGAAAATGCTTAGATTTCTGGTCTTCAGAAATATTTTGATTGGTGCTCATCAAAAGAGTCTTTTAATATCCTTTCTGAATCCCTGCATTAATTCCTCCAAAGCTTCAGGATTAGCTTGACTAATAAACTCAGTTCTGAATAAACTTAACATTGTTCTTCATTGCTTATAAACCTATCTGCCAACAACAATGAATCAGCCAAAAGCAAGAAAGCCAGAGGAAAATTAAAATCCTTTCTCATATTTTATCAAGAAGAAACAATATTTTGCTTTCTCTCTGAAGTTGGTTTTGAGGCTAAGTCTTGAAAAAGTGCTAACAATTCTCCCTGGCGAGCACACTCTTCCCTGTAATCTATGGAATTTCTGAAACTGAGAAATACAGAACAAAGAAGAGCATAATTTACAAATTTAACTCTGAAAATTATATACACATTTTCCTCCTTGGGTTTGAACTGGAAGCTAGAAAGATTTTTGTGTAAAACAGTTGTAGCCATTCCTGTGCTGATGTGCCACACTTTACCTCTGGTAAAGCTGGAGCATGTAGTCCATGCCATGTTCAATGAGAAAATTTAAAGAGTTTGCAGACTGTGGTTGTCTCTCTCTTGATGGATTTGGACCACAAATACAAACATTTGATTCAAACATAAATCTGGCACATATTTCCCGCACAGAGAAAAATGCAGTTGAATAGTTTAATAATAATGTGAACACACAGAGTAAAACTGATTCCAGATGGCTTTGTAAACTCCACTAACTTAGCAAACGTTAGATAAATTGTCGTGTTCATTAGTCTCAGTAGATGAACTAAGCTATTAAACAGGGATACATTAAAAAAACCCCTATTATAATAACCCCGTAATTTTGATCTGTTCAGAATTTTAGGCTCTCATGCTGAGCCATTAGTTTAATGCAAGTGCAATGTTCTGGTGAGGGGGATAGAAGACTGATTCTGCCAGCTTGGTTTTGGATTTCATACTGATACAAACAACCCTGGTTCATGAGAGATTACAATTGGGTGTAAAAGTCACAAAACAAGGTGTCTGAACATCAAAGTTGTAAACTCCATGAACCACAACTGTTTTTGGTGTTTACAAAAGCTGGGGAGTGAGTATGGTGGATATAATTTGCACGGGCAAACATTGTCTCCCAAATACTGAATGGGGCTTCATGTACGTTTGTGTCCTTAGTCAAATGCTTGATATAATTCCAGCAGTAGCTTCCCAGCTGGAAGGTTTTGGCATAAATGACTTCTTCGCTTCCTGAAGGTGAAAGGAGCAGTGTTCCCTTCTGTGTTCCCTTCTAGGAGCACATTCAGGCCTTTGAAATGCAATTTTCTTCTTTTGAATGCATAATAGGAAAAGTGTCCCTTTGTCTTTGGTGATGTATGTTTTACCTTTAGACCGTAGGTTGAGGAGTGCTCCTCTGTGGGCCTTTCTTGATGCCGATGTAGCTGCTGAATTTCAGCTACTCCTTTGCTGCTCCCTGGGTTAATAAAGTATTGTTATATCAAGTTTCCAGGAGCAAGAGAAAGTTCAAGCAAGGAGAACTTGGTAAGGGACTGTCATTTATATCAAGCAATCCTGGCTGATCCTGTCCTTACTCATCCAAGGGATACCTCCAGGGAGATTTCCCCCGCTGTGATTTTTTTAGGATTTCTCATTTTCATCTGTTGGGTAAGAGAGTTTGTGGCGGGCTGACAGCTTGGTCTGGGATGGCATTTTTTTCCCTTGCCTTATGACTGTACTTCCCACAACACTTAGGATCTGTGCACGGGGCACAAAGCCATCTTGTGCCACATAGCCCAGGTGAAGGGCTGCATTTTCCTGGGCACAATAGCTGGGATGTTGTGGGAGCCATTCTTGCTGAGGAGCAGAAATCTAGGCTATTGTAAGGTATGATCTCACTGTTCCCAGTGACCAAGCTAGGCTGATAATTTGGGTAGCATATCCATCTTAATTTGTATGCTTATTCTTTTGCTTTTTAGAACAGCTGGAGGAAATTCCTGTTTAAAATTCCAAGCATCAGTAAGTTGTCCACACAACAATGCATTTAAATAAATGTTCTGTCTTAAGTATGAAAGACAATCCATTGAAAGTGTGGTTGCTATGGCTTCTTTCCATAGATTTTGCACTTACTGTCTGTAAAACACAGTACCTCTGTGATCTCCACACAAGGTGTCTCCAGACTCCCAGGGAAGTGATATTCAGCAGTTCATGAACAGGCTGGGCACCCAAATCCTGTATCATGTTTTACAATGGACCCAGTGTTAAGTACGTGTCCTGGAAATACAATTTTTAAGCACATGCTGTGTACTTAATTTCATCCTGAATTTAATAGGGACTCTTGGGTGTGTAGTATTTGTATTAGCAATAGACAGCCCACAGGGATACATTGAAACAGCCTGTGGAAATTGAACTGTCTCACTACCTCCCCACCCTCTTGATGCTGGGGTAGGAGTGGGATTTGCGTCCTAGAATTATTTCATGGGCTCAGGTGATGAGTCATTGGATAAGAAACATATGTGCTTATTGGGGAGGAGTAGAGGTGCTTTTCCTTTTTTGTCAAAATTCAACTCTCAGCCAGGCAAAATGGAAAGCACCCTTCTGCTGGGCCAGTAACCACTCTAAGCAAATTCTCTCTGCAGTTGTCCCATTGTAGACAGACCACTGGATATCTGGGAGTGTAATCTTCCAGGGACACAGGGGAAAAAGGGACCTGACACAGTTGGGTAGTGGTAAGAGCCACAGTTTGGCAGAAATGTGTCACTTCTATCACTACTTATGGAATTTATCTAATTGCTTTCTAGTTATATGTGGGTAAATATTGTTGGAATAGAGATTATTACCTAGGACTCTTGACTCTGTTTGGGTTTAAACCCAGGCATCAACCACACAAATGCTCTCTCACTCCCCCATGCACTCCTAATGTAGTGGGGAGGAGAATCAGAAAAACAGGTAAAACCCATGGATTGAGAAAAGAACAGTTCAAGACTTCAAATGCAGTAAAATATAGTAATACTACTACTAATAAATATGATAATAATAAAAAGAATAAGAACAGAATTTTATTGAAAAGAAGAAAGAGATATAAATAAAACCCAAGAGAAATAAGTGATGCCCAACAGAATTGCTCTCCACCCACTGACTGCTGCCCACCCCATTCCCAAGCAGTGACTTCCGCCTCCTGGCCAATTCTCCCCAGAAAATTCTATGATATGGAATATCCCTGTGGACAGTTCAGATCAGCTGTCCCGGCCTTGCTGCCTCCTGGCTTTTTGTGCGCCTGCTCACTGACAGAGCATGGAAAACTGAAAAGACACAATCCTAGAATGGTTTGGGGTGAAAGGGACCTTAAAGATCATCTTGTTCCAACTCCCCTGCCATGGGCAGGGACACCTTCCACTAGACCAGGTTGCTCAAAGCCTCATTCAGTGTGGCCTTGATAATCTTTTTTTGACCTGAGAGTTTATTACTGCAGAAGACTTAAAGATGAAACAAAAATGAACTGAAATGGAAACATTTTGTTGCATTACTCAACCACGAAAAAGTGTAGTTGAGCTATCAGAGAAAATATGTTATTTCAAAATAAACTTAGAAAGTCCTAAACATTTAAAAGTTTTAGCAGAGGTGGCTAAAGAGGGATTTTTCCCATCTGCAATCTTTCTTGTTTCAAATTGTCTCAATTCTTCAGCTGCTCTTTGGTGTAAATAACTTTTTTCATGTATTCTGGTTTGTGAGTGCAAAAGCTGCTGATGTGATGTTATGTCCAGGGACACTGGCAGTCTATCCAAATAAAATACTGCTGGACTGTGAGACAGAAGTTGCTACTGCTGCATTAAATGTTCCAAAGGTTGTAGGCACAGTGGTGCTTGAAGAGTTCACAGCAGAAGGATTGCTAGGCAAGGATGTAGCCTCAAAAGCAGGAGGATTACAACCAGCAGAAATGCTCTCAAAACCATCAGAGTTTCCAGATGATGATGCACTGGCAAGACTGGAAATCATTGTAAAGAATAAACTGGTAGCACTGTTACTACTGCTGTCCATGGGAGAGCTTGGCAGCCCAAAGCTTGATGTTTGCAGCCCTCCAGATCCAAAGGAAGGCAAGGGTTGAGTGATGGTGTTCTTTAATTCAGATGGCACAGCTGCTTTTGTCAATGCATTTAAAACTTTCAACTGAGGCAGCTGATTTTTCCATTGTCCATTCTGTTGGACAGAATTTATATAGAGTTCTGAATGTTACTGTTTGCACTGCAGTCATAACGCTCCAGATGGAACTGTTCTGGCAAGAAATCTGAGAAGCCTGAGACATTCAGCTTTTCTTTCACTGGTGAGTAAAATGAAACTATCCATTGTCCTGAAGATCCCCAAATTTCCATGTCTTTCGCTTCACAATCAAGAAGTCTCTTCATCTTCATGGCCATCAGCAATATTTTGACTGTTTGTAAATGCAGAAAATGTGTTCTGCAAAAAGTCCTTGACCTAGAGTAAGAAATACTTAGCAACAACCAAAACATCAGTGTGTTATCAATATTATTCTCATACTAAATCCCAAACCACATCACTGAATAAGCTACCAAGAAAATGAACCCTATCACAGCCAAAACCAGGACACTCTCAGAGGAGTGTTACTTTACCCAAGTTCCCTGGGATCTTATGTCACAGTGTCATCATTCCTGACATAAAAATAGGAATTGAAGAACAATGATTCATTTGGGGGTAAGATTCAACTCTTTTAATGCTAATTGCTTTGGAGTTAATTGTTGAATGAGAAAGTGATCTAAGCTCTTAATTGTTGGAGAGAGACAATTGACTCAGCCCATCCTGAAATGGGAGATGCTGATGAATCACTGAGCAGAAAGATACCTATATCAAAAAATGCTCCTTTGAGTATGGAGGAAATGGAGAAGACTTGCTTGCCAGAACTGTTGAGCTTGAGGACGGATGAAGTGATGGGAGGAGACAAATTGCATCCTAGGTTAGCTATAAATCAGGGTTTGGGTTCCCTGTGAATCACACCAAGAGTGCCTTAATGTGATTGATTTTAAAGAGCAGGTGGGATGTCAAAGGAGGAGGCCAGTTCTGTGAACATACAACTGTCCAGTCTTCCTACTGCATATGTGAAAGTTAAATGATTGCCCACGTATGGAGGAGTTGCACACCAACAACATGAGAAGCAATTCTGGTGTGTACAATGAAGCTGCAGCCGAAAGCCCAGGCAGCTTTCAGAGGTCTGGAGAGCCTTTTGAAATGTTAGCCCTTCATGTAAATTCAGTATATATATTTGAGGTGAAGAAAGCCATTATGGTTATGTTTTATTCATATTTATCTTCTGCAGAAAGGTAGCAGTTTTTGGAAATGAGACATGCTGTGCCCCCAGGGGTAAACCCTCCTGTGGATATGTCCTGTACAGGCAAGGACAGAGCAAGTCATCTGGTGGGCACACTGCATATGTGCCTTGCTTGGTGGAAAATTGCAAGTTTAATTGGGTTTTTCTCCTGCTGTTTTTTTAACAGTACTGAACCTGTCGCTATGCAGGGAACGTTGTATATGAAAAATGTCCAAAAAAGATTAAGGTAAGTGGCATCCTAGTACGTTGTTTAGTGCTTAGGGCATAAATGGCAAATCTCAAAAGACTATGACAACAATAGAAATAAAGTGTAAAAAACAAAGCAAAAATTACCATACCGTATAGCTTAGTTGTATGCAAATCAGGCAGCATTAAATGTCAGTATCCTAACATTTTTTAAGGAAGAAAACACAGAGCTAACAAAGAATGTTAAACTTCCTGGTCCCAATAGTGGCAGAAATCCCTTCAATTCCCATCTGGCACCAGCAGCAATGTAGGTTTCTGTACGTTCTACTTGTAGTGTGTCAGTGCCAACCTCAGGGGTTCTCCAGGAGACACAACACAGTGAAGTGAGCACTGGTCTGGGTCCAGCAACAGATTTGGTGCTGGAAAACTGTGTGTGTCTGTGTATAATCCAGCTTTAAGGTTCCTACTGCCATACAGGAATTGACACCCTTACAATGCCTGTCCTTTCTGCCCTCCCAAGGACTGTATGTCTCATAAGGAATTCACAGTCAGCACTTGGAGGGGAAAGTTGTCTCAAGTCACTTTGAGAGGCTATGGGGAATAAGTTTCCATCTCACATCCTCATCCTTGCCTGGACTCCAAGTCATCCTACCTGTGCCTCCTGAAAGGTTCTTCCTTCCAGACACACTGAAGTAAGTAGATTGTCCCAGAAATTTTCTTTAGAAGTGGAACAGTAGTCATCTATAAGACATAACCAGAGGAAGTATCAATGACTTCCTTACATATAATCTATATAATGTAATTCTGAGTGGGCATAATACTCTATACAGGATACAATTCCATTCCCTTCTCCACCTGAAAGAATTCCAATTGCCTCACACCATCTAGGTGAGTGTCCCAGCCAGCAAGGTATAGATGCTCTGGCAGATGTTAAAGGAAAGAGAAGGGAGAAGAATAAAAGGAAAAGGGCTGCTGGTTACATTTTTTTAAGCATTACCTAAAATTGAATGGGAGCGACTTAATTTTTAAGATATTTCTGTAGGATAAGGGTCCAGGGAAAGAGCAAAACAGCTTGTCCAGCCTGGGGCCAGCCAGCCAGGAGTCACACTTTTGCATAAAAAGCAACGTTCTTTCACACTGTAGTTTCATCTGCCCAAATTAAGTGAAAACTTGTGAAACATATCCACTTCTTCACAGTTAAAAGATTATAAGACTTCAACCTCTTATTTTACAGTCATTCCATTTTTCTGGTACACCTTACTTGGAGATACATGCTGCTTAGGTCTCTTCCATGTCCTTTCTCCCTGTTTTTTCAGTACCTCTGCTAAAGCTTTTAGCTGCGCTTCCATTCACTGAGCTGTCTTTGATGTGTGTTTATTCCTGGTACCATGCAGTGTCACATAATCAGATGCAATAACATCACTGAAAAAATCCTTCCTTCCAGAAAGCAGAAAATATTTCATGCTGTTGGACCTAGATAAAAATATACTCTTTTGCAGAACCCCTATTTCCAGTGTCATTTCTGGGCAGCTAATCCCATAAGACAAGTTCTAGGAGTCATGGAAATAGCCCCAGATAATTAATTTTTTTTCTGACTCACCAGCACTCCTTTATAAAAAAATGAATTTTGCAAGTCCAGTGTGAAAATGAAGAGGTCCTAGAGACAACAGTAGAATTCACCACAGTTGTTTTAATTTTTTTATTACTTTATACTTTTGTCTTTTATATTTTTAATGAACTAGTATGAAAATCTTCTTATTTAATGTTTAAATAGCTGCTATGGGTCTTTTGATAACTTCATGCCTTTGACTTATCCACAGATCAGAACTTAGTGGTATGACAGGTGTCATGAGCAACCATAACTGTGTCTTTTGCTCCAGAGCTGTTAACTAACGACAAAGAAGTAACAGCACGATTTCAGCACACATTCTGCACAAACTTAGGAATGTATTTTGTGAGTTAGCTGCAAAGAATTTATTATGCTGGGGAAGCTCTGTCATTTACAATGTTCTCTGCAGTGGGTACAAACCTGCAAGAGAAATGGATATATGGATATGATACAAATTTTGTATATAAAATTCTCTTCTGTGTAGAAGTCTAATGGGAAGCCTAAACACCACTTCTTGTCTGATGTTACAGAGAACTTAAACTTTGTGTTTACCACGTGTTTGCAATTTTAAGTTTAGCTAAACTAATATATCTACTGCATGTTATATCACAGGAATGTTAAAATGCTGGGAATTTTCTTCTGCTGATATCCATCACTGTCTGAATGTATGTTTATACCCATATGGTTCAGCCATTTGACTGAACGATTTTTCTTCATAGACAACATTGATGAAATTTGGAATTTTACTTCCTTCTCTACCTTGTGCTATTCTCAGATGATGATGGCTGCATTTGGCAGGGGCTGACAGCACATGTGTTTTATTTCAAATATGCCCAAATATAACCGTAATTTGGTTTAAGGGGGAACTGTTACAAATACTTGTTTGACCTGCTATTTCTTTATACATGACCGCACAAAACAGGCTGCTAAATAATGGATTTCATTTTTCTTATTGCATTGCTTTCCTGTATATTTTGGTCCACTTATATATCAGCTAGAATCTCTGTAAGGAAGGGACTAGTAAGTTTTTTAGACTGTGCACATCATGAGATTTTTATCTGTGACTTTATCTTTGTAGCACTCAAACTAATAAGCATAATTTATAGTACTTTCCTGTTTTGTAATGTTGAGTTATTCCATCAGATCTCAATGTGAAAGTTGCTTCAAAAAGAAGCTGCTTGTTATGAATACAGAAAGTTGTCAACTTGTGAAGTGGTTTGACTTCTGAAGAGAACATTCCTGTTTTAAAAATACTTACATCCTTTTGTAGTATTTTTTGATCTTACGTTGAAGATTTTAAATTGGCTTTTGAACCCGTGTTCGGCATTTTATAGAGCTGAATTAATTGTGAGCTTTATGTTTTCTTTTTCTTGAAAGATTATTCAGTTCCATTTTCTCCTTACAAAAACTGCTGTAAGGGGCTCCTGTGAGCCCTCAAGAGAAAATGAAAGCTTTCAGTTAATAAAATGCATTTACCTGAGTGTGTAAGCTGTGACTGACTGAACTTCTCCCAGCACTGCTGTTATTATACACCATACATCTCCCACAGATATACAAGACTCAGGGTCAGTGGGGAACAAAAGTTTTTGTATAAATGCTGGTATGCAGGAGTCCTTCATCTTCTGAAGCTGTTGTGCCTGAAGTGTGAAATGGCCATGAGAAAATTTGCTAAAATAACTACTGTTTGCCTGTACACTCAGCTGCTTCTCCCAGAATGACACTTGCAGCTGCAAAGGGTTTCTGTGAACAGGTGCAAAATGGTCGTGGTTCAGCCCACACAGATTTTATAGTAGAGGGAAGTAAAGAGAGGAAGGGAAGAGAATCACAGAATTACTTGGTTTGGAAGGGGGCCTTAAAAGCCACCTTGTTCCAACTCCTCTACCATGGGCAGGGACACCTTTCACTAGACCAGGTTTCTCAGAGTCCCATCCAGCCTAGCCTTGAACACTTCCAGGGATGGGGCATCCACATGTTCTCTGAGCCACCTGTTCCAGTGCCTCACCACCCTCACCATAAAGAATTTCTTCCTAAACATCTGATCTAAACCTGCCCTCTTTCAGTGTAAACCCATTCCCCATTGCCCTATCACTACAGGCCCTACTGAAAAGTCTTTCTCTGTCTTTCTTATAAGCCTCTTAAGTACTGAAAGGTTTCTCTGGAGCCTTCTCTTGCCCACACTGAACAACTCCAATTCTGCTAGCCTTTCCTCATAGGAGAGATGCTCCATTGTTGACTTGTGCTTTAGCAATGCCCAGGCAAAATGAGGTTTTCTGTGGAAGCATCACTTTGTCTTAGAGATGATAACTGTCTGCTTATGTACTTACATCCTTTTTAATTCCTCAAACCTCTTTCAGACTTCATGCATCTCAACATTTTTATGTCCTCCAATGACTCCCACACAATCATCTTCTGATTAGTAATAACTGAAATATACTAAATAGTACTGGCCCTCTACAGCTGCCTTTAAATTCTTACCATTTACGTGCCTAAATTCTCCACCTTTGTATCTTAAAATTGTTTTCAAATCCCACTATAGAGGCTTGACATTTAACCCATAACCAATCAGTTTGCCTAACAGTCTTAAAAAGAACATAATGACAATCCAAATAAATTATACTGTAGCAACCTGCTTTATCTATTACTAGTGTGTTAGTAGAGACATAACTTTCTCATGCAGAATTGCTTGGTCGCTATTGCCTTCCCTCTCAAACACACAAATGGTGGAAGCCACACCTTCAGAATCACTTAACTAATTTCTTTGAAGCTGTGCTAATTTGCATCCATTGAGGACTTGGCCAGAAACACACAAGTCTAAGAACCTCATTAAGCAATCCCTTCTCATGCAATTAGTCCTTAATTGCGTGAGTAGCCCCATTTAGGTTAGTAGTGAGATAGAATCATATATTTTGGCAGCTACAGGCTTTTGTGCTGAGGTGAGTCACAAAAAGGTGCCCACATCTGTAGGAGCATTTACTTAGGTGAGACATCTCAGTGCTTCTCCCCCAGTGCTGGTAGCTCTGTGAATTCCCAGAATTTTGCAATTGTTGTCTGCTCATGCTGCTGAGATACTGAGAATGGAGGCCCTTCTCCCCACTTTTGGCCTTTCTCTGAAAGCTTATCTCAGCCAATGAATGTTCTTCATTAAGGAAATGGGATTCCCCATCCCAAATACCAGCTGCTGGGTAGCAGGGCTACCCTCTCAGTGCATGCAGCCTGGGTTATGCCTTTGACCCACCTTAAGGGAAGTGAGCACTTAAACTTGTGTTACTGTGATGCTAAGTATGTGCACACTTTCTCTATAAATTCACCGACACTCACATTGGCTTTGTGGTTTTCCTGTGAGCTGCCTGAGAAGCTTGCAAGTACACACTAGTTATTAGCAGTGACCAGACTCTATTTGCTTTCAAGAGAGCTTTTGTCTGTATTAATTCTGAAAATCTTCCTCAGGGTTTTAGCTCAAACCAAAATTGCAAGCAGCATGCTAGTTGTTAGGTTGTAAGAGTGATATACTGCCAAGTGAAAGGGAGATGTTTCCTTGAACCCTTTGTATTTGAGCAATCTATCATGCCCCTGGGGAAGATGAGACCCTTGTGCATGACTAGTCTGTCAAGGCTCTGTTATGGGGACCCCACTAAATAGCCACTGTGTCAGAGGGTGCTTTGACCAATAATTCAGGGTCGCACACTGACAGTGTCCCCACTCTTTGTTGGTTTATTATCAATTTTGTCGAGCATGTCATCCACTGCCAGCAGCTGCCAGCACCCTTGATGGACTCAAACCCACACTTTATGGAATAGCACACTTTATTATCAAACACACTAGTAATAGAAGACTGTGATAGTTTAAGGTTCAGAGATTGCCATCAGTAGTATACCGACTGCAAAAATATATCTGAAGAAATATCCAGACAAACTCTAATCACCAATTATCAATCAGGATAATAATTTGATGAACATAAAATAAGGTTCTTACCTTATTCCAACTGGAATCCCTATGGGGACAAGACAGGTTCAGCCCATTGACAGATCCCAGAAGTTACAATGGAGTCTTCTCTAACCTCCCCACTGCTTAATCTATACTTATATTATTTTCGTTGCAGGAGCAGAAAATGTAAAGTTATGGTTTCATGTTTAGGTGGAGTTTGAGTGACTTTATGCATTAGGTTATGCAGGGCATGAAAAGTAATATATATTTTTGAGTTAATGAAGCAAAGTTCAGCTTTTGATTACTATCTGGATAATTCCTTTGGCTTTGTTCCCCTTAGCTGCATTGTTTTCAACAGAGCATCACTGCTGTGCTGCTCCATCCTTTGTTTCATATGTGCATTGATTTCAACAGAGCATGACTGCAACACCTTTGTGCCACTCCATCCTTTGTTTCAGGGCTCCCTTGGAGTGATGCACCCACCTTCCTTGGTGTTCCTGCTTCTAAGGTGTGCAGGCAGTTTGTACCTGGTGAACTATAGCCAATGCATGCACTCCTTGCTGAGCTTTGTTTTTTGGTTTCCCCCATATTATGTATATATTTGTGTGTCTATATATGCTTTTCCCCTCCACTGCTACTTGTCAGATACTTGGGTGTGCTCAGGGTAAGAAGTAAGAGCTGTAATTGTGAGTTGCAGATGCCTGAGTGGTGACCCAGGGGATTAATCACCTTGGTGGTTTTGTGCCTCAGGCAGCTGAGGATGAGCACAACCCCATGTGGACTTCTTGAGGGGGGGCCCCAACAAAAAATGCTTTGTATCATGCAAAAACATATCAAATAAAAAATATCAATGTAGGCCTGTTTAAAGCCAGAAAATTCTCCATAGATAAATGTGTCTGAAATGATCAACATCTTATTTTTTAAAAGGCCTGGGTAAAATGGCCATTAGAGTTGATAGGTCTAGACATAATGCTGCTAGAAAGTATGTACTTAAAAGTAAATGGTTGCAAATGCTGCTATTTATATAAAAATATTTGGAATGCTGAATTGTGAATAGAAATAATTTGTCAGTTTCATTATCAAAGCACTATCCAATGTTGATATCTGGTGAAACAAAAAGTATCATTGGAGAGAGCTAATGCTGTGTTTCTTTTTTTGTAAGTAAGCACTGAAACGGTGGTGGTAAATTCAGCCAGGTATTTTGTGTAGTTTTAAAAGGATTCTTTAGTGCTTTCATTCCTTTCTATTGGTTCACTCTACAAATGGCAGCTAAAATATTTTCACAACTGCAGATGAGCAGAGGGCATATGCCGTGGAGTCTCTCAGGCAGGAAAAATCACAGCATGTGGCAGTATAAATATGACATTGAACATTTACTGGTTGTTCAGAGACCCCTGATAAACCCAGCGTGGAAACATAAATCTTCCTTTTGCATTTAAGACTATACCTAAACAACGTAGTTTCGTCTTCTAAGTTAAATACACGGGGTGATTTTTTTTTGTTTTATTTTTGAGGAGAGCGAACAACTAATTTACAGAAGCGTAAAAGAGCTAACTCTCTTGAATTTTTAATTTGTGCTGTTATCTTTGAGGTGTTTAAATCTTCTGGGATGCAGTATTCCTACACTTAGGCATAGGATGCTATAAAACATGAGGCTGATAATATGTAGGCAAATATGGTCCCTTTTTTCACTGTTCAACATTAAAAATAAAAATGTCATAAAGCATAAGACAGAAAACTCAATCAAGTTCATATGTACTTTAAAAACTCATATGAATATGAATACTTTTCTACCAGTAATAAAAGTCTAAAATGAAGAGGTATGAACTAGAGTAACTGATTTTGAATGAAGATACTGACATCTCAAATTCAGCAGGAGAGAATTACAGGGAGCCCAGAGAAAGCAGGGAACTAAGATTAAAATAAATTCTTTTCACTGGTATTCATTGGGTAATATGCCTGGCCATAAAACCTTTCTTTATAGGAGGCAAGTCTGAGGAACTGTCTCAATATAAAAAGATACCAGAAGAGTTTTAGAAAATTCCGTGGAAAAGGAAGAATCAAACCTATGGTGTCAGGCAGTATGAGCCAAGCATATACCTGTTGAACTCAGAGTTGAGTTTGTTGAACAATTAGTTGTTGCTTCCACCTTATTGTTTAAAATTATTTTTTCTTTTGGATGGTTCAGGAGTGGCAAATGTAACACTAGTTTTTATCAAAGGGTTGCAGAGAGAATTCAAGGAACTACAGAACAGTACCTCTGCCTTTTGTGTTGGACAAATTGGTAGAGGCTGTTACAAATGACAGAAAAGAGTAGAGAGGTGAAATACAGCATAGAGGAGAAGGGTCAGAGCAGATTTCATAGACTGAAGTCATTCTTCACAAATCTATTCTAGTTCTGTGAAGAATATGTGTTTAAGGGTAATGCAGTTAATAAAATTAAAAAAAAAAAAACTTTCAATGATTTTTTTAACCATAGAGTCTTGATGATATTAAGACGTCACAGATTAATAGCTGGTTAAATGAAAGAAGCCCCAGGGTAGGAGTAAATGATCTCTATCTCACAATAGAGAGGAGTATGCACAGCCCCAGCTTCTGTTCTGTTTAGTGTATTCATTGATGATCTGAGAAAGGGGATAAGTGATGTGGTAACAACTGCTGCTTGATCAGACAAAATATTTCAGAATAACCAAAAGTCAGACCAACTGCAAAGAGCACTAGAAGGACTTCTTGTTATTAACTGACTGTAAAATAGAAATGGCAGATGAAGTCAAAATATCTGCCCTGGGAAAATCAGTCTCAAATATATGTATGAAATTGTAATTTCCTTATTAGCTATGTGAATTTGAATAATTTTCTGAAGAAAAATCCTTATAATGCTTATTGATAACTGAAAACTGAATGGGATGTTAGAAGTTATAAGGAAAGGAATAGAAGATAAAATATCTCTGTGTCACTCTTACATATATGGAGTGTTGAATAGAGAGCTCATTTCTGATTCCTTAGTCTCAAGATGATGTAATAGAAATAGAAAAGATAGAGAAGGACAATAAGATTAACCAGAAATTTGAAATGGCTTCTGCACATGGGGAGATTAAATGAGTTGCGGCTTTTAGCCTGGGAAAGAGACTACTGAGATGTATGTGGTGCAGTTCAGCTGGAGCTGGTCATTCCCTGTCTCTCCCAGCCTGTGCAGTGTGGACAGTGTAATGGTGCTATTAGACATCTGGCCTAAAACAAACAAGAGGAAGTACTTTTCCACACAGCCTGTAACAGAGCTCAGGATCTCATTGCTACATGATGTGTCAGATGGAAAAGTAGAAATGCAAATTGGATGGATCTGGAGAATCAAGGCCATTGAGAACAAACTCTGGCACAGAGCAGCCTCAAACACCTGCTTGCTGGGAATATTGGCTGTGGTCAGCAGGGCTCTTCGTGTGCCATGTTTCCTGGCAGGAGCATCTGCTGATAGCCACAGCCAGAGACTGGCTACAGGAATGAATGAACCTTTAGTTTGACCAAAGTGTCTTAAAATATTTATGCTTGTAGCCATCCCATCAGATATATGGAGTTAATGCTGTTCTTCACTATTGACTGAGTGATCAAAGGCTGGCCTGTGTCAGAGGACTCAGGTGGCTGCTGTGACTCAAAACCTTCTACTAGCAGGAGGTTGTGGCTCTGCTGAGCTGAGCCCTGCTTTCAGGCTTCCCCAGCACTTCTGCTCTGTCACTCTCCTGGACTTCCTTTTTCCCTCCCAAGCCTTGATTTTCTTCAAAGATGGGTTTTAAGTTTTGATCTTTGTAAGGAATATAAGTACATGGTGGTGCCTTGAGGAGGCACATGAGCATGATTCCAGCACATCTGTGTGTTGGTCTCCTAGCAAAATACCTTGAGTTACTTCCTGGCATGCAGTGAGAAGTACAAGCTCTGCTGTCAGGATCTTTCTCTGCCTGCTTGCTGTGGAGGAAGGAAAGGTGCCCACTAGTGCGACAGGTGATTCATTATGGCATGAAACAGACTGAGTAGGGCTCCTTTGTAAATAACTTCTGGCTGTTTTCTGTCAGACAGGTGGAAGCTCCTTATTTGTATGCAATAATGACATGTGCTTATCAAAGAGTGATAATGCAAGGAACAAACAAATGACATTTCCAGTATTAATATGTAAATTACATGCTAAGAAGAAATGATCAAGCGCTCCTGAAATACAGCAGCAAGCACTAATTGCATTCCTTGCCCTTCAATATGCTGTGCACTGTAGATAGCTCTTTTCCCTAAATGAGCGTTTAAAGCCTTAATTTTTTCTGCTTCTTCATGCCTGAAGATTTCAGATATATTTTTTCCTAAATTTGTTGCGCTGTTTGCATATACTGCTCTATTGTACCTCATAGAAAGGTGATGTGACCAAAGGTTTTCTAGAACAGCCTTTGTGTGCTCTGATTCCCTAAAAATGTCTGTAAGTTATTCCTATCTTGGAAACACCAGGCAGAGTGCTGAGGTGGATTTCTGTGTGAGAAACCATTCCAAATAACCCTCTTTTGCAAACACATCCAGCCCCATCTTGAAAACTGACTGGGGGTTTTTGTTTTGTTCCTAGTTTTTTTCTGGAAATCTGTTCCAGAACTTCAGTCTCCAGATGGCTGGAAATCTCATTTCTTAGTAACCATTTTTTTCATATGGCAACACTGTCTGAATTTGGAAAGGTCTTCTCTTGTGTTTTCTCCTTGAAGCATTTGTAGCACAGTTGCACCCTCTATCTGGATGTGGCACCTTTGCTTTTTTTGAGCTGAATAAGTAATTTTGTAATAGTGTCCCTTTATAAGATGAATCCCCATTTTTCCAGTGTTCTAACCACTATTCTCTGAACATGGGACAGTCTGAGTTCCTTTCTTTAACATTAGCTGTTAGGAAATGTATGTGTTGTGTGAACTGGGGCCCTTCTTATCAGAACTTAACCCAGCAATGCTGCTCCTCCACTGTCTGTACATAAGAAGTAGGATGACTATGAATCCTATGGAGATTATGGAGACTTGTACAAAATATCTTTCCAGATCAAGCATCTCCGAGTGAAAAGATCCTGGTAGAATAGGAAAGATTACCTCAATATTCAAAATAAACTACATGTAGAATACCCAGAGATGAACTGAAGGAACTTACATAGGACAATTCTGGTTCATCCTTGTTCCTGCCCAAGGGACTTATGCAAGCCCAGACTGTGGCCACACAGCAAAGTGCTGTTTTGGGTGACTCATGACTGGGAATGTGCAGTATTCTTTTTCCTTACTGTAGCTGTGAAGAAGGATTACAAGGGGGAAGGATTGACATCCTCTTCTAGCAGCTACTTTTGTTGGCAGAAAGAGTGAATTGCAAATTATTTCCCAGCTCCTGTATTTCTTTGCCTGGTCACTGGCATTCAGTAAGGAGAACTGGTAGATACTGGAAAAGGAAGGGCCTGGTTGGTGAGACTAATCAGAAATTTCCCCTGCACAGAAAGGAAAATTTGTATTGAAGCTTTGTTTATGTTTTTACATGACACCCTGCTGTACCTATCATTGGAAGTGCTATAAATTAGTTTGAGAGAGAGGATCCCTACATGCAAGTAATAATGGCAATCAGGCATTAGCAATGGCAGGTAGCAATTCCTACATGTAAGGCATCTAAAATGCTACATCAGCCCTCGCTTTCTGAAAATGTGAGGTTCAAGTTGTTCTCACTTACAGCACACACAGCATTGCTATGTAGTAGTAGCTATTCAGAGGAGTAGATTGGATACACCTGATTTGAGGTAGTTTTAAAGCTCCTTCAAGCTCAATCAACTCATCTGTACTCATTGCACTTGTGCGTGCTCTCTTAATTTCTTAAAGATGGCTTTTACACTGAGACACTAATAGTTTCCTTTTGCTTTAAAGTCCCATGTCTGAATGTAGCAGTGAGGTGCTAGAAAGGGCTGGGTAGGGTGTTTTATTCATCAAGAAGCTAAAGGGAGACTTGAGGTGATGTCTCTGCCTCTGATGAAATTTATTCCCTTATCTAGAAGCTCTTAAATCATCCCTGGCAGAGGTGACATTATAAAAATAATTCTGAAGAACAAAAGTTCTTGCCCTTGGAATACACTGCATTGCACCAAATGGTAGGTGTTTATTGCTTTTTTTTTTTTTTTTCTTTTAGGGAATCTAGAAGGATGCTTCAGTTTCCTTTAGATTTCTTTAATCAGTTTTTGCAAGCTGACAGATCTTTTTCCCCCTCAAATGAATACCTTGTGAAATAAGCTGCACAAAGGATAGCCAGAGAGGTAAACCCCAGGGATTTTCTAGGGACAGTTTGGGTTCATCCCTGTCCCAGTTTCAGGGGCTTTGGGGAACTCAGCCCTGGCTTGCCATTCACCACCTCTGAAGTGGTCTGATGGACTTCCTCCTTCTGAGAGTATAAAGAGGTGGAAGCTGACATAGGTAAATTTGCTCATAGAACAAAGGCAGTTAATTGGTTTGGGGTTTTCTTTTGGCAGTGAAAGCAATATTTAAGATGTGCTGAAGGTGAATTATGGGCATAAGAATATATGGAAAGCCTGCTAGTTAGAAGGACACTAACATCTGTCTCTTTCTGTAGATTATTAAAAAAACCTCCAGGCTCTAGGAGACAGCAAAGAAAGGATGAGGGTGGTGAGTCTATGCCATTATATTCAATGGGGACATAATTCATTCTGGATGGGTAGGTTTATGCACAGATAATATTATTTTGAAGTAATGTGTTGTTTGTAGTGGTTTTTCAGGACATATTTTGGAATATCCCTTGGTTTGATTTGTTCTGGACTCATGTCAAGTATGGTTTAATGAGCTTGTTTAAACTCTGGTCAGGAGCTTTTCTCCTGTATTATAACAGAGTATTTGAACTCTTCTATTACGCAAAATATTTAGTGTGTGTGTGAAAACTTAGAGCTGGTCTGCAGTTCAGCAACAGTAGTAAATAGTTTACTGGTTTAAATTTTGTGTGTCACCAGAGACAGAAGGGGGCTTTTGGATGGCTTATGGCTCAGTTACCCAAGGTACCAGCTCAGATTTTAGTCAGGAAGATGAGACACATTTTAAAGAAAATCCACAGCTTAGCCAGGAGATTTGGCTGCAAATACATCATATGGTCCAAGAAGCAAGTAGACAACCAGAATAACCTGATTTCTACAGTTTTTATGTATTTTAGATCATCAACTTGGTGCAGCTATTCCTTTTTTATTTTTCTTTGAGTATATTGCAATGATTTCTGCTGCATAGTTTTGATAATGGTTTCCAGAATACCACAAATGGCTTGAAACAGGAGCTGAGAATGACAATGTCTCAGCCACAGCAGCTACTACTGTCCTCTGAGCAGCTGCTCAGTCTTAGTGACAACTGAGGGCTTCTAATAAAAAAGCTATTTTACTGTGTACACCTGATTCATTTGCCTGATTTACAGAACATGACAAGTAATCCTCACCTTCAGATCAGTTCTAAGACATGGTAAGATGTTGAGAGACATCTTCATCACCCTTCCAGTAGCAAGGTTTTTAGCATAATCTAACATACAGTATGGTGTTCTCCTTAGCATAACTTAGCTTTACAAATTGGCTGTCTCTGACCTTGATACCCTCTCATCTGGACTGTGATAATGGTGAATTTTGAGAGTACTCCTTGTATCTGATAAGGGAAATGCTATTTGGGAATCCAAGGGCAGCAGGGAACAGAGGTGTCTCCTCTAGGAGACAGCTTCCTCCTGTCTGGACAGTGTGAAACTCACTTGACTTTTTTTTTTTTTCAGGTATTATGGAATTCAGGTTTGTTCAAGGAACTTCTGCATAGGATGAAAGCATTGCATCAGTTTTACCTGCCTCCTGGTTGGTATGTGGACCTCAATCCTATAGGTGGGTGTAGTCCCTGGATACTGGGGTGGCTTTGGAAGGAGTGAGCAGGGCAGCTGCTCTGACATGTCTGGGGGTAGGAGAAGGCTGTTCCAAAGACTTTCCTGAATCTCTGCTGTAACCCCTAGACTATACACATTTCAGCTTCTCTTGGCTGCTTTTGTTATAAAACTGCTGCTGGTGTAGCATTCAGCTGGATGAGACACTTTTAAAGAGCTTTCAGGTGGGGAGGGAAAGTACTGTGCTCAAAACTCCCACCAGGACTCTATCAAGCCTGAAGTCTTAATGGGGCTGAGGCCATGCTGCTCTGTCCTAAAGGAGATGTGTTCATGCATGGGAGAAAAGCCACTGACAGCCTCCTAAGGAAGCATGGGAAGCTGGACATCCAAAAGGAGAAGTTTTGTGGTCTTGACTGCAGTAGGCTCCATGTGGGGAGTAGCCTGTGGAATAGTGCATTGCACTTGGGAGTGAACTGGGAGCTTGCTGTGTCATCAACAGAACTGCTCTCAAAGATACAGGTGACTTCATTGCAGTCCCATAGACACTTGGGGCCCCTTGTGGGAAAGATGTCTGTCCCAAATGTGATAATGGGCTGATATTTCATTATTGTTTATGTTTAATTTTTCCATGCACCAGTGTTACTGGTTGAAGTAATCAAGCCAGATAATGAAACTGAGACCTGAGACCCTGGTCTGTGTCCCAGAACAGTGGCCTGGACAAAGTCATGGTGGCAAAATTTCATCTGATTTCAAAGAGAGCTGGCTTTCTTCCATGGCAATAAACTACCCCTGTCTCTAGCACTAATAGACTAAAACCATTTTTAGCTTAACTTGTCATGCTTTACCTACCACTTTATTATCAAACATCTTTCATATTGTAAGCAATTCCACAATGTATATAGAGGTAGTAAAACAAGCAGTGATTCCGTAACTCCTAAAATTCACTTAGAATGATGACATATCATTCTAAGTTTTATTTTCTGTGACTTCCAAGGGGAAAAAAAGCATTTAGAGTTTTGTGTTTGATAAACACAAACGTTTTCCTTAAAGAGAGTTTCTCTGACAAACGTAAACTCTTATTTGATCCTGCTGTTTCATTTTTCAAATAATGTAATTCCATATATTTAAGGGAACTAATTCAAATCACTTAAAACTGAAATATTCTCTTCATCAGATACTAAAAATTTTCTTAAGATAATTTTGCCTTGTTTACTGTTGATTTCTAAGGCTTAAAAATGTAAATAAAGTGTGAATCATTTTGTGTGTGGAAGCTCTGTTGTAAGAAGGTCAAGGTAATTTTTCTGAGAATAGAGAGGGTATGTGTGGAGGTGCAAGGCAAGTATACGTGTGTGTGTATATATATATACATACACATACATACATATAGGACAGGGCCTTGTAAAGAATATAACAAATAAGTTTAAAGAGGAAGGAGACAATAAGGGAGGAAAGAAGGTGGGAATGAAACCACAAGATGATATAAATTATCTGTAGGCTCAGCATGGTGTTTATGAGTCATTGCAAAACACCTTTAATAAGAGGTGTGGGCTGTCCCTGACTGCTGTTAACGTGTGAGGATTATTACCTGGCTGATAGATGTCGCAGCAGAGGTAGGTCTTGAGGAGAGATTTGAAAGAGAAGATTTCTATCAGATCTTTTTCAAAGGGTACATTTTCTCCTTTACATCAGTTGGAGTTCCCAGAGCTGAATCATTAATAAGCATTTTTTCCAATGAAGTTCAGAGACCCACATCACTGAGAGCAGGGATGAAAGTAAAGCTTGAGAGATTTGCCATGTACACAACCCCACAAGGGCTCACTCTTCCAATAGTTGCCTCATGTTTTCTGGAGAACTGTTGTGCATAAATGAGTCATGGCCATGCAGTATAATTCCCCTGCTCAGCATGTTCTTGGAGTGTTTTTCAGGATAACATGAGGCAGGCTGCAGACATGGGAGTGACCTGAGGAGGTTGGTGCTGCCAGTCCTGACAAGCAGAGGGCTGGACTGGTGCGGGTCCTGCACCGAATCACTTAGTCTGCATCCATGGCAAAGCTTTTAAGTACTTCGGGAAGGAAAACACCATTTTGCTAAGCCTGATTTCTGATTTCTTAGGGTCTAAAAACCCTTTCAGAGTACATGTATGCTGCACAGAACCCAATGGCACTGTGATACAGATTTTGGCACTAGTTTGGCCCATTTCTAGCTAGGGTGGTACTCTGATTTACATGTTATTCAAAGACCCAGCTAGAGGAGATTGATCTTACTTATTAAAGTGATAATAAAATGTTAGATAAATTTCATACAGGCCAGCAGATGGGCACTAACAGGAACTAGATTTGAGTCAGTCATTTCCCAGTCCTCCAAAGTCTTCCTCTTTGTTCATATTTGAGAACAACCACAGTCAAGCACAGTGCAATAGCCAGAGGGACTCTAGAGCACCACAGCCCAGGGAGGCAATGATTCTACTCACACTGTGAGCACTGGTAGCATTCAAACACACATTTATCATAGAATCATGGAATGGTTTGGGTTGGAAGTGACCTTAAAGATCACCTAGTTCCCACCCCCTCTGCTGTGGGGAGGCAAGGACACCTTCCATTAGACCAGGTTGCTCAAAGCCCCATCCAACCTGGCCTTGAACACTTCTAGGGTTGGTGCATATCCTGTATAGAAAGTCCATTACCCCAGCTGAATGCATGTTCATAAAAGCTATTTGTTACTTTCTTTACTCATATTAGTTTATTGGTAAGTAAAAGCAACAGCTCTCTGTCTTCTTTCATGGAACAGCTGAAAGAAAGAGATGTTATTTAAATGGCAAGTGTCTTTGCTACTTTTTTTTTCCTCCTTTGTGAGCTTCTGAAGTTTCCTGAGGATCACTTAGATGAAAATTGTGCTAACAGATGAGTGACAATAGAACTTGGGCATAAGGCATCTATTGTGCCTGTGACTCCTATTCTCACTCTCTGCAAATGTGTTTCAGACCATTTGTGGGGTGGAGGCCACAGAGTTTTGTGTTCAGGGTGCTGGAAAGCAGAGTCCTGCTGTCATTTCCAAAGAACATGGCAGTAGTTTTTTTTCCCCCATTAGATACAGGGCTTTTCCCTCTTTTTTTCCTAATCTCTATCAAAACTCTATCTCTTTGAATCCTGTCTGAATAATTTAATGTGTCATCCCACTTCTTTGTTTGTCTACCCCCCACCCCCCTTCCCCCACCCATTTATCCCTGAAAATAACAGGTGTGCCCAGCTTTTGGTTCAAAGGCAGGTTTCATTTTAGCTTGCTTTTTTTTCTGAGCAAGTATGAAGTATGAAAACATGCTGCTTTTGTCTGGTGATCAGTTGTCCACAGTGCTGCTAAC
This sequence comes from Promerops cafer, assembly GCA_013398275.1. NCBI lineage: Eukaryota > Metazoa > Chordata > Aves > Passeriformes > Nectariniidae > Promerops > Promerops cafer. The sequence continues at coordinate 3,910,565 of VZSE01013056.1, read as the reverse complement.
ACTGGCCCCAAACATTTTGACACATGAGCTGATTTCATCCAAGTTTGACAGAAATGTAAAGATAAGAAAAATAATAAACCCTATGAAAATAATAAACTTCTATATGAACATAGCTGGTCAGGTAGAGGAGGCAGAGGGTTGATGCCCCATCGGGGAGAAGCTGATGTGAAATCATGTTGCTTAGATATCAGGGTCCAGAGAGAGAGCAGAGACTTGAGATGCAGATCTGCAGGACACCACGTTTCATCATCTCTGCTGCTTACAGAGCAAGGGATTTAATTTGTCTCTCCTGAGAGAAACATTGAACTGTTCTTCTTTACTCCCAGGATGTCATTGGTGCATTTGAATCTTTTATTTATTTATTTATTTATTCATTTATTTATGTATTTATTGAACTGTCAGTTATGATTCATTTAGGTTTTGTTCATGCTACTTATTGCATAGAAAACTTCTGACTGTGGCATCTGCAGTGTGGAGTGTGTCACCTGATTCTTCTCTGCTATTTTTATGTCTGTTCATGTGTCAGAGAGGAAATAATGGCTGTGCTCCTAAGAGGGAAAATGACTACTAATGGGTTAGGTTGTATCAAATGGATTGTGAGAATGAGATAACCAGCCATAACAGGGCTGAGATACCCAAACACCAACCACAATAAACCTGAAATTTATTGGCAGCAGAAATGAAAGTCATAACCCAGAGAGGAAGGTAAAATTATATAGACTCAAATTGACTATGGAATAATAGTCCCATTCCTTCTTATGTTTTCTCTCAGCTAAGAAATAAACCTTTAACATCACATCCTTTTCAAAACATCATTTGAGGATAAAAATAAGTGATTTTGTTGACATCGTGTCTATTTCCACTGAGAGCTCTAGCAAAAGAGATCAAGTAGATATCGTCTTTATGGAAAACTCAGATTAAAATCTACTGTCTTCCAGTTCCTTCCAAATGGAAGAGTGTGTTAAAGAGTAAGGCTTGTTTTATTCCTTTATAAGTAAGCGAAGATAGCTATGAATTTACATACTTAGTTTAATAGGGTCCCTAACTTGTGCTTTGGAAAAAGGTGGCAGTAAATCTTTACTGTGTTAGAGTTATGGGGACATATTTCTTTGGTTCTCACTGGACAAAGTTTCAGCTTTCCTGGTGTCAGACTTAGTAGGACCAATAACATCTAATATCTAAAATTTTCGTAAAGTTTTGAGGCTTTAAAATGCTACAGTAATTACTTTCTTCTGTCTCGAGATATTCACAGCGTTTGTGGTACATGGCAATGATTCAGCAAGGGAAGGATGACTTCTCCTGCACAAAAACTTATTAATGAGCTGAGTTTATCTTTTGCTCAGGTGTTTGACTTCTCTCATGTAGTATTTTTGTAGACAACCTTTTTTAGCAAACTTCAAGCTATCAAAATGGAGGTAGGAAACAGGGAATATGTTAGTAGAAAGAAAGATGAATAACATGGTTAAAGTTGGTAAGAAAAAACCAGATGGAACCTTTTCCCTGAATTTCTGGATTTTATTTATTTTGCAGAAAACTCATTTTGGAGAAGAAAGATGGTGTCATGTCAAAATATCACATTGCAAGATGTCTCCACCTGTGACTTCTATGTCCATTGAACCAAACTATTCAAAACTCAGCTGTCAGAGGAAAAAAAAACCCTGAGCAGTAAGTGGGAGTATATTCAAGTCTTTAAAATGTTTCTTTTGATTACAGTGCAAAATTAAAATCTCAAAAATATTTGGGATTAAAAATCTTTAGAGCACACAGCTCAGGTAAAAGCATACGATGGTTTGCTTAAATTTAAAAGCAAAGTACTTTGAAGACAGAAATTTTAACTTTTTTCCTCAAATAAAACCTAACAACAATTTTTAGCAAGTCAAGGTGGGGATTGTTAAATGAAAAATTTCTCACCTGCTCAACAAAGAAGTCTTAGATGGCTTTGATTGCATCTGTGAACAGCATTCTCTGAAACGGGCGAGTTGTGCTCTCTGCTCCTCCATTCATCTTCGTGAGAATGGCTACTGCATGCTCAGAGCATCAAACAGCCTGTGCTGTCACTTTTAAGAAAAAATGACCAAATTAACTGCATAATTTAGCAAGATATTATAAAAATTTCAAGACCAAATTTTTTAAGAATGTTTTGACTGGTGGCCTCTTTATTATGAGCTTAGTTTTATATGATATTGAATGCAAGTTAAACTATTTGGAGATGAGGCAATAAAAAATTGTGGATTACTCAGGACTTTACATAGCCAGGCATGTTTCCTTCTTATATACCCCTTGACAGTTCTGTTATCAACTGATAATTGCCAGCTCTGCTGTCATGTATCTATCTACTTATTGGTTATTTCACATCATCATGAACCAACTTCCCCTGTCCTCGTGCTGCCCAAAGGTGGAACAAAAAGGCAGGCTCACACTTTTTTTTGTTCTCCTTGGAAAAAGAAAAAGGAATTATCTCTGGAATAAGAGTGACAGGATCAAGCAATATTGTAATGGTCACAGTCAAAGCGGAACCACTGAATGTGTCATTTTGTCAGTGTGCACTCTCTGAAATCTGTCTAGCTTTAGAGCTAAAATCAATTCACCAGTAAAATAACATCTTATACCTTAAAAACTTTTCTGGCTGTTAGTAACCCAGAGGAAATTTTTCATCTCAATTTTATCAGTCATATCAAACTAATATGAAAATTTACCAACTATTGTATGTACTTATTATAGCTATTCTGAAGACTTTACTCAGTGACTGGGGGAGAAACAAAAATATATTAAATCTGTAGAACAACCATGTTTATGTGAGTATTAGTTGATGCCACATATCTATATATACATATATATATATAAACACTTTTTTATTTATATAAAGATAACTGTCTCTGCCTGAGCAGACTGCAGTAATTTAGATAAATTAGTGTTGCTATCAAGTCGGCTGAATGAAGGGAGAAAAGTAAATGCTAGACACAGAGAAGGGCAGGTAATTTCTGTCACTCCTTTGAAAAGTGGCTTTTCCAATCAACAGCAGATTTCTGTGAACAGAGTAGGCATTCTTACAAAACCTACAATAAATGAAATGTCATTGCTCTAGAGAATCCTACTTTTACAAGAGCTGGTTCAGAACTTGCTGGTCTTGTCTCCATCAATGTCACATTTCTCTGCATCAAAGATGTTAACTGATTCCTATAAAGTAAATATTTAAGGATCTTGGGAATCATCCCTTCAAAATTTTGCATTAGCTTTTTTCAGTAGCATCATTTTTCGTCAAGATGTACTTGCAGTACAAGAGAGGAATGATTTTCCCATTGGAAACAAGGAAGACTTAATTATTTTTTTTTTTATTCTGCCCTTGATAGAACACATTTTAGGCTTTGTGTGGGCTACATTTTTCCTCCCTGAGAGCACCCAGACCTGCAAAAAAAGAAACAGCATTGCACTAATTCAGTTGTCTTGTTTGCTTTCAAGTTTCAGAATCGTGACTGTGCTTGAGCATCTGGACCTGACTGTTGGCACTTCTGCCAGGGGACCAACTCCCACATGCTCTTCCTTTCCTCACCCCTGCCTGTTTCCTCCTTGTCCCCACTCTGAAGTCACTTTTCTTGAGAAATGGGGAAGCTATCAGCATGTCCCCATGCTTCCAGGACAATTTGCTACCTGTCTTTTCTCTCAGAGGTGGGTGACATCTGCTTTCTTTTATGGGCTGGTCAGAAAGCAGCAGGCAGAATGGACTCCAGGAAGATTGGAGCTGTCCCTGTGCTGTGTGGGTAGCACACGTGCATGGCTGTGGAGGAGGACTGATGGGAGGTGGTGGGTGATGGAGCAGAGCCCAGGGCCACCCACTGCCAACCTGCTCAGCTGAGACGGGCCTTGAAAGGCTGTAAAATCTTGCACGGTCGGTGATCGCTGGCAGAGAAAGGGAAAGGCATCCAGCTGCCATGGCTGCTCTCTTTCTGGAAGAAAAAACTATGAATTACAGTTGTGCTTTGGGAATGACTTATTGTTGCCCTGTTTCTCTGCCTGTTAAAGGCATTTTGTTTCTCTGCCTTTAATAAAAATATTCTTTGGTAGGCCATTTGTTTCCTGTTTGCCAGTGGGGACAGTTTGCTCCCCGAGTCCTTTGCTCTGCTCATTGCATCAGGATATTTTTCCCTGCTTTCTGGGTGAGGCCTTTTACTGCTCTAGCAGTGATTTACTTTAAATGTGAACCCACCCATTACCATTTGCACTGAGGTCCTGGCAGAATGGTTAAGAAATGGCTCATATCGACCACAGTTGGGGGCTCAGTGTTTATCCGGTACCTGTTTAAGAGGTGATGGTGAGTGTTGACTGCCAGACTCACCCAGACTCAAAGTGACAACTGCAAGGAGAAAGACTCTGTATCCTTCTACCAAACTGAGGATGGCAGTCTGTGCTGGGGGAACATATTTGAGAGACAACCAGACCCAGCACCTTTGAAGGTGAGGTTTCTCTTGTGCCTGGTCCTGCTTTACCTGCTGAAAGACTTTCAATGAAACAGTTGAAAAGAGTATGTTAATGCCCTTTCACAGTGTGACAGAGATTTAAATCACAGATTTTATTTTTTTTAATAAACAGAAGGTTGTTGAATTTCTACCAAAGCTTCTAACCCTGCTTAGAATTTCAAAACCAGCTTTGGACTGGAAAAAATAAATCCAACAATGAAGGAAAATATTCAAATCCTCCCCCGCACCCCCCAAATAAAAGGAAAGAGGAAAAAAGTGATATGTCACTTTAATATTAAAGTTAAAAGGCTTTGAGAGAGAGCAGAACTTTGCAGAAGAGAAAATGATGGGGGTGACAAATCTTTAAAGAAGGGAAAATGGAGTACTATTTTTAAAATTCTTCTATTCTTTTCAGATTGTGGTATTTTATAGAGCCTTACAGATGACAAAGCAGCTGCCTCCCCTGAGCCTCACAATGATTTCTCCACACACCACTGGGCTGTTTTTTTTTTCTTTTTGTGTCACATTGATCTTCTCTTGTTGTGCTGTCTCTAACATGCCATTAGGTGCCTCTGGCTGCCAATAGTGAGGAATATCAGGTTCTTGTGGGTAAACTGCCATTAGGCTCTTCCTGACATGACTTAAAACATTAAAGTTTGTGTTGACTCTTTGAAGATATTTTGAGAGGTTAGGATTACCTTGTTACTGTTTTTGTTACTTGTACTGAAGGAGTTTTCTAGGGGTCCTTGTCCAGATCTATTGTACCAAAATTGCACAAATGGAAATTAAAATGCAGCCTCTGTCTCCCAGAACTTGCCTTCGAATGAGTGAGACATAAAAAAGGGAATTATTATCCCCAATTTACAGCAGAAAGCTTTCCACTGCTGCACAGAAAAAAAATTGTACTACAAGCTCCAGATAGAAGTAATATGGGCAAAGGAGAATGATACTACATCTGTCCTAAAAAACCCACCTTCTTACAACCTTTAAGGTGAAATGATGTGTTAAGGCAATAAAACAAGGTACCCACAGTGGCTAACAAGTGCAAAAAGTTAATCAGTCACATGAACCAGCTTGGCAGCTCTCATTCGTTCTTAAGATGTTGGTTGCTGCCCCTGGTCCCCAAAAATCAATATTACTTGCTCACCCCTTTTCAGGGATACACCAATAAAGCTCATGCTGCCCAACACACTGCAAAGTAACTTCTGTGAATTTGTGCAAAACAGCTTTATTGTCCCCCCCTTGGATCTTGCCTCAAAATATCCCTCTGTGTCTGTAATTTCTGCCAAGAATTGATGAGGATGTGCCACTGGCATGTGGATGCTGTTGTCTGTCTCACCAGTCGATACTGTCTGATGGGTTCCTGTCTGCCTGTAAGGGCCTATTGTCTCTTGCTAAGGCTGTGGGTGGCCAGGACAGCAGTTCCAAGCTGTAGAGCTCTTCACACAACAGAAACCTAGTAAATGTTGGTTTTCTAGGTCCTGAAGTAATACAAACAATAATAACAAATAATAATAATACTAAGCTTTGAGAAATCTTTCTTCAACTGCATCTCTATGCTTGTACACTCAAATACCCTTCCCCTGCCCCTGATTTTTGCTACCCTGGAATGTGCTTAACAAAGCTTGCCATGTGTGGGAGCAATTTGCAGCCACTGATATTAAGGATGCCTGTATTTAATAATTGAAAAGAATTAGCATAATGCTTGACTCATTGAATTTCTGTGGGGAAACAGTAACCTCCAGTGGTCATTTAGAGTCCAGTCATGTTCTAACAGACTTCAGTGAGTGCAGTATTAGGTCCTTAATTTATACCTGGCTTTAAAATTTTCCTTTAAGCCCTAAATTATACATTCATAACCAATTTCTCATAGAACACATAGATTCTAGAACTGTGCTCTTCAAAAGGTTTATTTTGCAGTTTTTTACCTTTGCCAAGGGCCTTGAGATTCAGAAAAAAAAATCCCTGTGAAAATGGAAAGTAATACCAATTTTTAGTGAAAAGTGAAAACTGTTTTAAGGGAACAGTACAATCCATACAATGTCTGAACTTGACTTAGGAATGTCACCTAAGTGCTAAGTGAATAGATCTTTTTAAAGTGGGAGACATCCTTCAGTTAGAGGTAAGGCTAAGACAATTTTCTTATGCATTTTAAATTGCTCAGAGGTTAGACTCTGAAGTGAGACTTGCATTCAGGAATGCTCTAATTTGACCTCTTTGACCAGTTGGCAATCATAGGGAATAGGGGTGGAAGAGACCTTGGGATGGCTCCTACCCTGTGTCCTTCAAGGCTGGGCTGTCTCTGGTCAAACCATGTCACCCCTCAACTTCCTTCAGGCTGCAATCCCACAGTAGAGAGGGAAAGGGAAGGTCACTAAGGTTTTATGTTCCCTTGTGGTTCCTTCTTGTGTTAAAGACCCTGACTGTTCCTGGCATGGTACTGGAGCTGCTGTGTGTTGCTGATAGTGGAGGGCTTGCAGGAGCTGGCACTACTGTTCCGTTTCCTTCAGGGAAATTACTGCCTGAGAGCTCAGAAGCTAAATCTTCAGAGTGCTGCCTGGGCTTGCAACACATTAATCTGGACTAGCTCAGCTTTTCTGTGGCTGTGTTTTCAAGGGGTTGAGGGTACACCACTGAACATGACTTGGGTGGGGTCACATGTACTCCTCTGAAGTTTTTAATGTTGATTGTCCACAAGGTGAGATAAATTGTTGTCATCTCTATTTGGTAACTGAGGACCATGCAAGTGCATGTGTTTATATTTATGCTCCTGGTCGGGCAGTGCTATGTAACTACTGAAAACTGCTCAGAGCTTCGAGCGGGCCCAATCTGTCAAACTGGGAATCAAATGTATTAAGCCCTCTGTAATTCAGCTGGAAGTGCACACTCAGGTGGCTGGAAAGGCAAAGGGAGAGCCAGCAGAGAGAGATCTTGTCTGATGGCAGATAGCCAAGATTCCTGCTCTGTCTGTGCCTTTCCAGGTAGAACGGCCTCTGTTCCCTTATTTGCATCTCCTGCGTGGACAGTCATCCACTTCTGCTTTTTGAGAGTAGTCAAGCTCTTCCCTGAAGTCCACAGGCTCATCCTTGTTGCTGACACATCCCATTCATCCACCATGGTCTGGTGTACCTCTCCTGTACTGGATTCTGCTCACACTGGAGAGACCACTTGGACTGAGGGCTTGCATGAAAATGAGGTGGTGCTTAGCTGAAGCAGGAAAATGGAAACACTAACAAAATTAAATTTAAGAGCAGATAGCAGATGAAAACAAAAAAAAAGACAGAAAGGTAGCAAGCTGTGATTAATATGGGAAATAAGTAAAAAAAAGAGGAAAGTTAAAACATGAGTAGTTAAAAAGACCACAGGCAACACAGTCAACAATATTTATGCCACAACTGGTTTTGCTCAGGGAGAAAGCAAAGGTGAAACAGTTGAACTATGCTAGATGATCTCTCAGTCCTGCTTTCTTTCAATTAAGGATTATTTCTTATCTTTATTTTCTCTAATGAGGACTGCAAACCCCAATTAAGGATTTATCAAGAGTTTCCCTTGGTTTTTGTTGTTTTTCTTGTCTTTTTTTTTTCTCTCTATGACACTGTGATACTTAACATCTTTGCCTTTCTTTAAATGAGTCATTTTCAGGAAAATTACAATACATGCCTGTCTGAAGTACCAGTGAATTGAACACTCAGAAGACAGTAAGTTGTGCTCTTCTTAAATGCTGGCTATGGGTTAAAGAAAGCAAAAAATATACTAGTGAGATTCATGGGGTGGGTGAGTACATATTCCAAATTATAGACTAGTGTCAACAAGAGGGGATGTATGGTTCAATTACATTGGATTTTTTTTTGCAGTAAATGTGTAGTTTTCATTTACTTTTTAAGTATAATAATTCCTATGTCATCTGGCAAAGAATTTAGGTTTCAGTTCTGCAAAGATGGGATTGAGGTTCCATGTTACTAGATGCTACATGAACCCTGGAAATATGCCTTCATATAGGTTGTCTTTTCCTAAATTACATACATTGGAAACAGGCCATTGTGGAACAAAAAACTTGGTATGGTTGTAAGCACTATACACGTTAGTTGCAAATGGGAAGAAAGATCTAAGAATCAGCTTTTCTAGACTGTAAAGTAAATAGTACCAGTCTTCTTCATGACTGATCTGGAAATGTGCTGAAACAAACTGATCATATTGATGTCCTGAGAAGGTTCCCTGACACTGTCCATGGAATCCAATAACAAGAGTAGTTACACAGCTGAGTGTAAAAATCTCCTTGGACTATTACAGGAATCCTATAGGTTTATTGAAGTCCTTCTCCCTCTCTCTCTCTCTTAAAAATTACTGCCTTCAGAATTTAATTTTTGTATATTAATGGCATATGTGGAAATGATGGAAAATCAATATGGTATTTCTGGATACAAAGACATACATAAATATGACTTTCTCTACGATTAGGAAAGATTTATGTTTATTCAGTCCCTGTTTCATTTTTCTGCTCTCAGCACAGTCCAATGGTAACATAAATAATATTAAAACAATGCACTGACTCACTTTCATCCATGTTTCTTGATAGTTAAATTATTAATAAACAAACACTTGGTGCAAAACTGATTTCAGCTAAATTTAACAGTCTGCAGTGCATACACTTATATCTGATTTAGCTTTTTAGGGCTCCCTTTATAGTCAGTGTGGGGAAAAGCTATCCCAAGGAGTGATGCACATCACGAGTTTTAGGTTCATTGCTTAAATGAGATGAACTATGCCCTAAAACACTCATCTTCCTCCAGCTAGATCTGTTGCAGATGTCTTAATGTGTAGACATGAATTTTACCCTTTGTTCAGATAGTGTAATTTCTATGAGTACCTGGATCATTACTTACAATCATGTCTAGCCTGAGGTAGCTGAAGGCACTATTCTCCTGTGGCATGAGGTGCTGTGGGGAGTGATCTCATCCCTTCATGAGCACTCACTGGCTGATAAAATAGCCTCTGTTTTTTATGAGTGTCTTTGGTAGCTTTTGTGAAGGCACCTAATTCTGCTCCTGCTGCGTTAAATATCTATCAGATTCAGTCTTTCAAAAAAAAAAAAAAAAGTGGCAGAAGCATGGTCAGTGCCACGACTCAGGCTTCCCTCATGTGGGAAAAGGGTTTGAGAAGCTCCTGCTGAACAGAAGCTGGAGCAGCACCTCAGGCACTGAGTAGACTACAGTAGATAGGAGGGTGCCTTGTGATAGTAAATATGTCCAGGATTAAGCCATAACAGAGAGGGGATTTTAATTTTTTTTAAATTGTGGTTTATTTGGAGGTCTCTTAGTTTTGCCTCAGCCTCGTTTCAGTGGCTCAGGTCCTTTACTGGATGTAGCTGTTAATAATATTTACAACACAGAGATTTATAGACACATTTATTCTGGAGGAATCTAATCACTGCATTGCTTTTGTAAATGTAGCTGTATCAGAAGCAAACAGTGCATGAATTATATGTCTCGGCAGGATTGATCGTGCCCTTAGGAGCTAACAGCAGCATCCAGAGAACAATTACATTCTCCTGCTCCCAATAATGAAGTATTATTTAGAAACAGAAAGTCATTATGTAAAACTTTGAGAAATGATACAATTACATTACATTACACATACTTTTGTCATAGACCTGGCTTACTACATAAAATTTAAATGCCTTCTGAGAGGGAATTCTGTAGTGCTAGTTTTCTGCTCTTGTGCTTCCAGGCACATTGCCTTTCTGTTAAGTGATGAAAGAGGACTGTTTAGGATTGGCAATACCATATACTCTGAAAATTTTAAAACCTCACTTATAAAAAGAAGTAGCGCTTGAAAACAAGCAGTAATCATATTAATATTCAGTCAATTTCATATTTAATATAACCTGTTAATTTGCCAGTGTCTATTTCATATTTTGGTTTACCATTTTATTACAGCAATATGTAGCTCAAAGAAGTGAACACAAGCATCATTATTTCTAAGATTATCCATCCTGACAGTAAACTTGATTTCTTATTTAAATCTGTGATTGTTTTCAGATTTAAATATAAGTCATAAATTTTTTCTTCTATTTGCATAATAGTTGGTCTTTGTTTTGCATGCTGGTTTCAACTGATGTGTGGCAGGAGCTGTGTGATAGGAAGGAAAATGAGCTGTGTTAGTCTGGCTTGTGCAGCGTTCACTAGTCCCAGGGCAAAGCTCTGGTGAGGGGCTCAAATGTGGGGCTGGGGCAGATGCCCCCCCTGCATGGAGGCAGAAGTGGGAAGCAGGCAGCACCATGAATGGCCAGAATAGATCTGCTCTTTCACAACCTCTTCTGCTTTAGCTACAGAAAGTGAGACTGGGGAAATAAACTGGTAGGAAAGGCTAACACAGCATTTCCAAAGCATCTCAGTAACACTCTTAAATCTCAAGGATTTTTACCTGAGGCTAGAACTGCAACAAACATGAGTTAGTGCCTAAGCAACCTGGCATTGTCTGAGTGCATCTCATTGCTCTCACTAGCAGGTTTTGTTTACACAAGCTTTTCCTTGAAGGGGAGAGATGTTAGGCATGTTTCATAACAACCTTCCTACACCTTTTATTTAACTAGGACTCTGCCGTAGTGTGAAAAGAGTTCAATGCTTGTTCTTAGAGAAGCTCCCAGGACCCATAGGAAAAACCATAGGAAGCTCTGTCCTATGGGGAAAAAAAAAAAAAGGAACTGTTTTAAGTGCATCAACAGTCTGTTATTTAAAGGCAGTTGCTTCTGCGCTCCTGTTTCTGTCTCAGTAATTGTGGATGGTTTCAGCAGACGTGTTGCATCAAGAACTCACTAACATGAGTGGAATTGAAGCAGGGTTGATTTTTTCACCCACCATCTCCTAGTATTTTCTAATGGGTTGTGTTGCATGTTACTTTTAAAAATAAATTCTGTGGCAACCACATTACACTAGCAGCATGTGTGTGTGTGTGTGTATTTGCACACTGGGAGAGTGGAACTCCATCAGAAAACTTTTGAGAAGCCTGGCACTCCAAGGAGATCTGATGAGACCTGGTTAATCATTTACATGTTTAAGATTTTCTGCCTAAGTCTTACAGCAGAGAAACACTGAAGTAGTTCCCCATCATAATTGATTACTTCAGGAGGCTGCTTAATGCCCACATCACTGGAATAATACATTAACCAGTCTACCTTACCCTCCCAGAAGCCATTTTCCAACCTTTTAGTCACAAGCATTGCTGAGAGCTCTAAAAATCTATTAAAATTTTAAGTAGGTGGAAGCCCCCACAGATTTGTTATGAGAACAGCATGGTTGCATTTTGACAGTATTTAACCTTTATTTCAATTATTCTCATGAATATAATGCCTTATTCCCTTCTAGATCTTATCCAAGCTAATAAATTGTTGTTGAAAACATTACATTGCAGAAGGCTGTCATTAGCATCTCACATGAGCTGCATTTTTGATGTGGCAGTCAAACTGAATTAAACCATGCTCAGACACAGTGTGATATCTCAGTGACTACCCTCTTCCTTGTCATCCCAGGGGGTGACTTCATGTGAAATTCAGTGCCATAGAGCTCCTGACACCTTCCCATTTGTTTTTAATCCAACCCTTTCTGTGATCCCCATGCACAGAGGTGAGAGCTGTATACACTCTTGTTTCCTGGATGTTGACTCTCTCCGTACACATCTTTGTTCCCAAATTTCTGATGGTCAGGTAATATTAGAACATGCTCAGGTCCAGCACTGCTGGTGACCAACACTGACACTCGGAGCAGATCCAGATGCTGGACAGCCCTGAGACACAGGAAACTTCTTCAGTCCCCCAGCTGCCAAGTGATGCCTGCTCTCCTCCGTGCCTGCTAACAAGTGTGAGATGGTTTTTGTTTTCTTCTGTCTTGTCGGATAAAAAGTCTGTGTACTTCCCACTTATTTCTGGAAAGCTGCACTGCATTTCAAAATTGCCAGCTCGTTTATAAGGAACAATAGTTTTCAAATTATTCAGTGGTTTGTTTTTCAGTCAAAGGCTTTGCTCCTGGACACAAGTCATTACAGGAGATTATTCACTTACTTTGGAAAGAAAAAAACAACCCACAAACAGTTACTAGCTTTAGTGGTTGCAATGAAAAACCCAAAAGTCATGACTCAGATTACCCCAATGGCAAATTAGAATGTAACTAAAAATTATGCAGTATTTATTTTTTTCAAGTCCAAATTCTAACAGAATTGTATATATAAAAAAAGGTCTTTTGTCTGCCTCATTGTCTGAATATATGTAATTAATAGGGTGATGTTGATAGGATAGTGCTACACAGGACCACATACTCCTTGTAGATGATGTTCTTCATTTTTTACCCCCTCATCTGTCTGTCCCTCCCAGGGAAGCACACTGTGTCTTGACTAACCCTGTGGTTTCATTTAGTAGTGCTGAAGCTTCAAGAAAAAGATTCAAGAAAAAGAAATGCATAGACTGAAAAAGATACCTGAGGCTAAATGTAGTGATATGTTCTTGTGCAGAAAAGTTCAGAAAACTTGGATAGCAGTGACATGGAAGACCTAAAGGAATTCCTATCATGAAAGATTTTAACAACAAGTCTGGCAAACCCCTTGCAGGAAATAGATTGGAACTGTGAAGCATTTGGGCAGGGATGGACTAAGTGATGTCTAAATATCTTTTTCAGTTCTCCCTTTATTTTCTCTTTTTGGACTTAGTAAATGAGTTTTGCAAGACTCTCTGAGTCTCAGGTGTTTCCCCTCTGAAGATAATATTAAATCAAAAACAGTCATAAAATTTGTACATATTATGTCCATGCAATCACTTTAATTGACAAATCGTGTATTAGAGATGTAAAACTGATGTTGATAGCAAGTTGTTTTTCATAAAGCCAGCTTGATGGACATTACTTCTGCATCTGGTTTTTGATTGTTTCATACTTTCCTAAATGACCCTGTCATTTTGCTGAGCATCATTTTATTTCCGTATTTCTGGTTATCCTTTGGGATAATGGTGTACAATTAGTGAATTTCCAGTCTCTGTAAAGTCCTTCAGTGATCCAAATTCTATCAAATTCATATCCCCAGATAGTCTTCATGGCTTATTTTCTAACTGTTTGGATGCAACGGCTTTGTTCTTAGTAAACCTTATGGAATCTGTAGAAATCCTGAGTATAATTCTTGGAAAAGTGAGATGGAATCCCTGAAAGATGGGGCTGTTTGTATGCACACAAATGAAATGCCATGTGGTAACATAAGAACTTAAAACTTCAGTGAATTGTGTGCTTATATACCAGTCCAACAGAAAAGGCAGCTTAAAATTTCTCATGGTATCTGTTTCACAACAAAAGTTACTGCTTTTCAGAAAGCAGCAAATGGAAATATTTCTGTTTTGTTTTAGAGAAGTGATGGTCTTGAAATCTGTGTGTGACAGCACTAGAGAAACAGCTTTCATTTTCTGTATTGCTGAAGGGGATTGCAGTAGTAAAATAGCAGAAATCAGTTATAACAGTTGTTTTTATTAAAATGGCATTTACCTTTCTGCTCTTTCACTGACTATCAATCTTAACTGGATTAAAACCAATGCAGTGACAAGTATTCATTATTAAAATAATTTTCCTAGTATGTTCAGTGGGATGAGAAACTGTATGTGCACCGTGCCCTCTTTGACAGCAAAAATGATATGAGACTATGCATAGTTGCTAATTACTTTCATTTTAATAGTGAGCTGGTATTAAAGGGAAAAAAAATATCATTTTCTCTTCTGCCCTGTGTAAAGACTATAAGTACATTTCTCAAGACATTTCACAGTACTGTGACAAAGGAGCCGTTTGTCAATAAGAAATTTTCAAGAAAGACCTATTTACAATCTGCAAATCGTCGAGTTGTTTTTCCTCATCTGAGGGGCTGAATTTGGATATTTTTTTCTATCCATATTGATACATTTTTCTAAGTGGATGTACTTTATTCACTCTGAAAACCCAGAGACATCCAGGGAACATGTAGGTAATATGCTCAGGTTTTGTGAAAAACATTGAGAAATTGACCTTCTGTCCAGTAGAGTTTCTGTAAATAAACCAGTAGTGTACTTCTGTATGTATGAATTGGGATTAGAAAAGTAACTGTACAAAAATTCTGTGATATTAATTAGCATTAGGTAGCATTATTCAAAAAGTTTTGAATATTTAAATTCTCACTTGTTTTAAATGGTAAAAAAAGCTAACAATGAAAGACTTAAAGAGTTAGAAGAACAGATACCAGTTTGCAGTTGGTATGTAAAGAAAAATGGTGTCAAATATTGGATTTAGACATCACAAAGATAGCATCCCATTCTGTTCCCAGCAGGAATGTTCTGATTGATCTCAGTGCTAATAGGATCAAACAGAAATACAAAAGGCATGCAGAAGTGGATAAAAGCAAAGTGGAAAAAGAACAAGATTGGCAAAATGGCCTGCACTGATACAAAAGGATGGCAGTTCTTAGAATTAGGCTTTGCAAAAAATGCAACACCACTGTTCAAAATGTATAAACTACTTGCAAAAGGATTGATGTGCATAAGTGTTCTACCTGCCTCATGACTATATTAATAACTGGGTTATATAGATGTGTATATGGCTACAGCTCTTTGGTGTTCTGCATAAAATAATTGTCAATTTCTAGCAAATAAAAAAGAAATAGCCTTTCTAGCAAATAAAAAAGAAAATTTGAAGTATTTTGCAATAAAATAGGCCATACCATACCTAATCCAGCAAAATCTTTCCAGGGCTCAATGCAAAACAAGAAGTTCCACTCACGAGATGCTTTTTAATTTATCATTTGGTGGCACACAAGCACATCATTAACATTATTCAGCATTATGAAAGCAATAGTACCAACAATAAAAGATAATGAAATAGGATTTTTATTTAAATTTAGTTTTGATTAATGACATTGTTGTAAAATTTTACCACAGATGAATAGAAATCAGCAAATGGAAATAAAAAAGGTAATCTTTCTTCAGTTCACATTGTGAGAGAAGACTGAAGGAGGCTTCAGTGAAAGGCTTTTGAATAAGAAGTGACTTTGTGTGTGATCCTTCCTAGTGTAGAAGAGAACCTGTAGGCAGACTTTTTTCTGTTTTGGTCTTAGAGGAAAACCCATGTGATAAGGATCTGAAAGATCTGGTGGCAGTCCTTACCAGGGAAAAATAAGGGAATAATGAATCATTCAATTTATTTTAGAAACTTACCTTGGGATGAGTATTAGTCTCTAAAGAATCCAGTTATTCCCATGGAAGAGGAAGTTTCCTAACTTAGACTAAAAGTCAGCCTTAAACTTTCAGCCTGCTAAAGTTAGTGTTTCTCAATATAATTTAATGTTATTCACTTTAGTGTTAATTTATGCCTCACTGTCACATTTCCCTCTTGCAGCACAGCTTCAAGTATCATATTGCTGCCTGGCTGCCTCATCCAAGCCTCTGCCATGAAAGAGAAAGAAGCCTTTACCACCTTAGGGCACAGAAACATCAGATGCCATGTTTTGGCTGGAGTCTGTTTCCATGGGATTTGCTGTTTCCTACTCACCACATTCTCTGAATGATACTGGACTAGTAGCTTTGGTTTTATTGAGAATTATGGTGGCTCCCACCTATCTCTGTACACAAAAAACTTTGCTTTGAAATCAGGTGGGAGAAGACATGTATGCAGCATGGTTTAATGAATGACCTGCTTTGGGAACCAGAGCCAGAGCAGCAGCCCTACAGCAGAGTGGTGAGGACTTTTGCAAGGCTGGACACCTTAGTCTTGAGGAAAGAACAAGCTGATGCAGCTCCAGGTATCTCTCTGATTTCTTTGGAACTGCTTTGGGATTCTCTGTGCAGCACTGCATTTTGTCAAGTAGACATACTGCTTAAGTTAATATATGCCTAATAAGTATATGTGCCCAATGAAGACAGATGAGATAATTTTATGTAGAGAAGTTTCTTAGAAGAACTGTGGAGCTTGTGACAGAGAAGCAGTTAATTCAGCTGAAAAAATATATCTAAAAAGGCACAGCATGTGTTTGGAAAGGGATGTTCAAATTGTGTTACTTAATCAGGCATCATGAAATGATTATTTTTGAAATTATTTTGGCAAGATCTCCTGACATGTAGCAAATAACTTGCAATTTCTATTGCATGCACTCCAGTAACAGTTCTGGAAAAAAAATCTCTAGTTTAATTAATGAAGTTCACTTTCTTTGGAATTCCACTTTTTCCTGGGTCACAGGAGTGATGATGAACAGTGTTGAAATGAAAAGGTCCAAATCACTGAGACAAAGAGTAGTTTCCATCCCCAAATTAGGGAAAGGAATATTGTCTGTAAATTGGCCACAGGCTCAAGGATAGCACGTGTGGAGACTGACTGAAACTACCAAACATATGAGTCATGCCTAGGTGTGAGATTTAGTATAGTCCCCCAGACCTCCAGCTATGGTTGGTGGAGAGATGGGGATCCTCTGAAGGTAATTCACAGCTGGAGCCCAATTTGGATTCCTGAATCACCACCCAGAAGTACCTGTAGAAGAGACTTAGCCCAAACCTTATTTTGGCTGGCCTTCAACCTCAGTGGGAAGCAGCAGGTTAGGAACTGTGCCTGTTTCCCTTGTCCCTTTTATGCCAACATAATAGGTTCTCCATATGTGGACTGTCTTCTAGATATGCTGATAATGCAGGGATTCTTGGCCTTGACATTCGCAATTCAGGGACTAAATTAATTTTCTAAGACTAAACCCAGATTTGCTGCTGAGAAAAACCTGTTGAAAATGCTGGTTTGAAAAACTCAGGAATCAGAGGGGAGTGAGTTATTAGAACTAATTTAATGTACCTCACAAAAGTTGCTGAATAAGAAATTATGACAAAGCAGTAATCTCAGTGTGCAGGGTCACTTCAGCATCTTCTTCTTATATAATAGGGATGTAGAAGTCATGACTAGTCCTGTGGGCATATGAGCCTGCTGCTTGTGCTGTCTCAGGCAGTATGAATGCTCCATTTGTACTGCTAAACATAGGAATCCTTATGCAGCTGAGTAGATTAGGCCAAGATTACTGATAAATCAAAACCTTCTGTAGTTGAGTATCCAAGGAACAGAGAATTCCTCTGGTCTTTAAAAGGATATTTATTTTTACTCGCAATAAGGGCATCTCACAGAAGTTGCATTTATTTTTCATTCTGCAATGCAAAACTCCTTCCCAAGGTGTCCATGTACTATGATCTCATTAGGGAAGGAAAATTAATGGTGGGCTAGATGAGAGAGAAAGTATTTCCTTTGAGGAACCTAAATCTTACTCAAGATTACACTGCTCTCTAAACAGCACCTTCCAAGGAAATTTCAGGTATTCTGCAATAGGTCTCGAAATAATTTTGATTCAAGTTTCTTGATGTTTATATTTGTACAGGAGAAGGATGAGAAGAATCTTGGTAAGAGCTTTTGATTTTTATTCTCCCTTTTCCTTTGTTGATACTGAACTGTTTTTGCCTGGTACTTTTCTTGTGAGTTTGTCTTTTTAAAAGAGACATTCCAACTAGATACCAGTTTGTTTATTTGTTTATTTGCATGTATGGTAAGAAAGTGAGCTGAGGATAGAGAGCTGAAGTGCTCAGAATTGTTCATCATCATTAGATTTTGCATCCTTAATAGCCTTCTGAAAACTTCTGCCCAGCTGCTGCATAGCTTGGAGATGATGAAAAGTCTGGAAGTTGATCAAGGGTAAATCTGCTTTAGTTTGATCTCTCATCTCATTTACCAGGTTGTGAACGGCACAGGGTCCTACATCTGTCCTGAAAACTCTGGGAAGGCTTCCAAGAAAGGTCCCACTCTCACCTGCCTTTGCAGTGGCCTAGGGAAGCTAATTCCTTGGGAGCATGCCAGGATGGAGTAGCAGTCACATCACAGGATGTTGTAATCCGGAGCAAGTTCTTGTAATCCTGAGCTGTCCCCCGAAGGACTGGCCAGGGTAAATAGTGTTGGAAGAAGGACATGAATTACTGAAGTTGTTCCCATCCCAGATGAAATACTGATTGTAGTTTTGCCCATTTCATGGTGCTGTAGGAGCAGCTATGCAGGGAGTTTGCAAGGCCTGCTAATGGAGCAAAGAGCCCACCACACACTTCTGGTGCAAAGGGCCATATAGGAGGAGCCAGGACTGGGCTGTTCTTCACAGTATCATAGTAAGAGTCTGGCTGGGAGGTAATCAGCCAGACCTGGATCACATGGTAATTGATGCTGAATCAGAAAAGGCAGAGTGTATTTCTCCCATTGTAGGCAATCTTTTGAGAGGGAATACACAAATTTCCTATATTGCGCTTTGGATGGAAACATAGAAGGTAAGCTAATGATTTCTCATTATTCCCTTGTCCTTTTCAGTGTTTTTGTCTGTTTGCACTCATTTAGGGAAGGCAGCTGGTAGAATGCATGTGTTTGCACAAGCAATGTCTTAGGACACAGACTGTGCCGTAACGTGAGGGCCAAGGCGAGCTGTGACCGTGCTGAGCTCCCTGTTGAGCAACTGAAGAATGGCTTGTTAATTGACTGTGGTTTTATTTAACAACTCATTTAAAGAATCCAGAAACTATGTTTTTCTGTTGACAGATTTGCTTTCCCCAAAGTAGATTTCAACTTTATATCAACTTGCTTCTCATTTTTTCAGCGTCCTTCCTGATTTTTTTAAAACCATCCGAAGCTGACAGCTGTTTTAAACAGGTTTGAAACCAGGTTATTACTTCTGTGCTGTCAGCCCTCGAGTCTATGTGCTTAAAAGTACATGCATACATATATTTATTTATATTGACACATATTTCATTTTACAGCGTGAAATTATAAGGTAGAAACCATTTGTTTAATATATCAAAATGCTATGTGCAACTCTTGCACTATATCATAAAAACAATACACAGTAAATTACATATATTTGCTTGTATATCACAACCTATTTAAAGCTGGAGTCTCACCTACTTCAATTTCAAACTAATTAAAAGTTTTCATTTAAAGCTACTGAACTTGTGTTTTGGCCCCGCAGTAAATCAGAGCTTCAAGATTCTGTGATTTCAACTAGCATAGAGTGTAAAGTATTTCTGAACTTGCACAGAGAAAGAAAAGCAAACATAAGCAGAAATATTCTGTAGTTAAGTTCCATTATGTGTCACAGCTTTTATCTTTCCTCTCACTTCAATGTCTTTGGACTCCATGAGCTGCTGCTAGACCCCTGTTTTAGCTCTTGCCCCTCTTTCCAAATAAATACTTCCACAGTGTGGACCAAACTGTAGCTTTCATGTCCACTGGCAAAGGAAGTGGTGATTTGTGCCCTGTGCACCTGCTGTGCAGCGACTTCCTCAAGCACTCATCCTGAAGCAAGGAAGAAGGAGAGGGGATGCAGAAGACCCTATAGCTAAGTCCCCTTGAGTTCTGGCCAGTGACAAAGTGCCAAGACGAAATGCTGTGCACTTCCCAGGTCTCCATTTTATATTTTCTCCACCTGATAAATGGGTCGTGTTTTATCACAACCATTTTGCTCTAATTTTCAGACCACCATTTTCTCTCCTAGTATCAGAGGAGTCATTCTCAGCACCAGGCTCTAACCTCTTCTGGCTTTTAATCAGGAGTTACTACCAAGACCAGGGCAACAGGCTGGGTGAGTCCATGTAGTGGCCTTGCTGTTGGAATGCCAAATGTGCCATGTAATGTGCTGAATGCCGTGTTAATTAGTGTGAAGCCTTTGACTCTTTTGGCAGGTTTGTTTCAAGCAGCTTATTTTCAGCTCTGCTTTTCAGATATATTAATTATGTTTTGACAATGCATAATTGCCCCAGATGTCCTCCCTTAACTTTACTTTCATCAAAAGCACCTGAAACACGAGGTCATACTTTCATTATTGGTATAATAACATCCATGGTCAGTTATGCTTTTACTTATGGATTGGAGACATCAGTGATAGGACACAGTTCTTGTCTGAGGGAGGAATGTCAAAAAGCCTTTACAGATGGGTTTCTGATAAAATATTTTGACTTGACTGGATTCTGGCACGTGCTCTGTGCTGCTGTGCTGGCTGACTTTCAAAGCTCTTGGAAAATGCGCCCGTGCCTCTGAGTTCCTGTGCCAGTTGTCTAGCTGCTGTGCAGATCAGAAGGGCAAGTTTCAGGGGTTCTGCTGTCCACGTGCAGAGTCGTAATTCGTAGTGCAGGCCAAGCTAATAACTTGATTAATTTACTTATACTTGGCCTTCTGCCACAGAGTGCAAAACATGAATCCTGAAGTAGGTGTCAGTGCATTTGCTTATGAAACACAAGTCACAAACTGACAATTTTTTTAAACCTAAATTCAATATCAATATTGATTGGGATGGAGAGGAATGAGCAATGCCTACGTGTAGTTAATAATTAATGTAGCACTCCAGAAGCCCTCTCGAGTGAAAGCCATCATGACTAGCTTATTTCTCAAAAAATTAGACAGAAATAGAAATGTATATTGTGGGTCTCATGGCCTAGTTCTTCAATTATGGTGAAATCTTAAGGAAGAAAACTTCAACACCTTCAAAGATTTGTACAGGAAATGTTAGCTTAACTGTTTCCCTTGCTTGAAAAGAATTTTATTTTCCTTCAAGGCTCATTTTTGTTACTCCTAGGCTTTCTATTACCACAGTGACTTTCAGCAATGTATGTCCTTTAAGACCTGCAAACACAAATATCTCTGCTGCCAAGATAAACTGCATCTTTAAAATCCCAATTTTCAAAGTTTTGCACCCTCTTCAATTTGCATATGCATGCATCTATGCATACATGCAAACCCCTAAATCCTTTTTGACACATTTTAAAGTTTCTTCTTGAATTTTTCTTCCTGGCAACAAATATTCTAAAGGCATCAGCTATGAATACTTATTCAGTCGATCTTAGATTTAGCTCAAAAGAAGATGAACATTTTAAAGCCAAAAATGCAGGAGGTCATTGCTTCTGGGAGAAATGGATGGTGTGTAAAGCATAGCAAGAGGCTAATTCTTTTCTCTGTCACTGACTAGCTTTCGAAACCTGGACAGATTTGGAGCCAGAGGGACTGGCTTTTTAGGGAAGCCTGCTGAGCTACCACCTGTCTGCTGAGCCACGTCTCTTCGTTAATCTAATTTGCAAAGTCAAACATATTAGCCTAAACGACCACAAACATGGTGAAAACACAGGACAAGAAGAGAGTCCTCATTTACAAATTTCAGATAGCTGTTTGATCCAGGGCAGTACAGGGAGGATTACTAAAATGAGTAAGGGGGATAAAAGAGCTGCAGACTACCTTGGGACATCAGTTTGGGGAGGCTTTGGCATGTATGGCTAAGGCTTAAAAAATCATGGAGATATGATTAAGGTGACTGCAGAGCTGTTATTTTCCTTAAATACAAAAACTTGGGGAAGTCATTGAAACTGGTGAGAAACTTTTTTAAAGGACGTAAGAGAATTTATGTCTTTATGTAGTGGGTATAACCTGGAAGTATAACCTTGGAAATAAATGGAGGCAGAAGGTGTCAGCAGCTTCAAAAAGGGACTAGACAAAAAGGAATGCAGTTACGGGTCCATGGACAGATACTAAAGAGAATGGACAGGATTATCCTGTAATTGATTGGTGAAGGAGTATGGGGAGTTCATTTTCCCTGTTTTCTCATGGTCCCAGTTTTCTTCATATTCCTCAGAAAGGACTGTCTCCAGGAATTAATTAAAAAATGATGACATTCTACTTGAGACTGTCTCTGCAGTGCTACCCTAACTACATAATTATATACATTTTTATATGTGTGTATAAAAATGAAAGAGTCGTTCTTCATAAATTTTTATGTTTGGCAGGTTGGTCCTGTTGCCTTTCAGACCCAAATTCAAATAAGTCCTGTAGAAATTATTTCATACTATTTTTGTGCAGGTGTAATTGTGCTTGGTTAGTTCAAACTGGGCAGATGCCAGTAGTGTGCAGTGACTTACACCCAGATGGAACGACCCGAAGGGTTCCAGTGACCTGCTCCCAGGGCTGACTGGGCTCAGGACAGGTACAGCAGCAGGCACCTTTGCAGGCATAGATATAGATGTATACACTTCTGTCTGTGTGCATACAAGTGAATTGATTATGGCATGAATGCTATCTTGAATCTATAATCAAGTCGCTGTTTTAATTATAGTAAATCCTATTGAATCACTTTATGAATGTCAAAATAGTCAATGATTAAGTCCTTGCTAAACCCTTTTGTACCCTTATCTTTTTTCATCCTTATCATTTGCACCCTTCCCATTCTTTGTGTAAGTAATTTTGAATTGATTTCCCTTTGTGTGCTTCATCTATGTGGTAAATAATAGAGTGAACCTCGCTGTTGAACTCTGTTATGTTGCACTTTCACAAATTTATATTAAAATCTGCTTTTCACCAATTCTTTTGATGGTGATTCTCTAAGCCCCCCAAACCACCCATTCATGACAGAAGTGTCCCAAAAGTAGGGTCACAGAGCTGCCCCTTGCTGTGGGACAGGTTAGTTTGTTAGTCAGTAACAGCCATGTATGAGTGTGTTGAGGGGAGACTCAGTCTGTTATCTGCACCTTTCCTGATTTAAGTTGCTCGTTGGCTCGCACCACGCAACTGGAAGAAGAAAGCTGAGGAGCAGGGCCAGGATCCAGACAAGCTGTATTGGATGTCAGATGATGAGCTGGACCAGTCTCCAAAACTTGGTTTTCTCTGTCTTCCTGGTAGGACAACTTTATGAACACCTGAAACTGCTCCACACCATGAGAGCTTATGAAGGGAGAAAGAGTTTTTCTGTTTGTCTGGCTTTTGTCTTCCCTTGGCTCAGATTTGTATTGCTCACAGGTATTTTTAAAATAGGCTTAATAAAAGCTCACAGTTCACCTGCAGAATATCATAATCTCAATAAATTTGTGCAATGCTGGAAGCCCTGTGCAAGATAGCCAAAATCTGAATCTGGAGAACAAAATGGGAATTCTTCCCCCTGTGCTTTGTGGCTGCAGGAGAGATGTGCTCATGCAGGATATCCCTGGGCAGCCTCATTCTGGGGACAAGGAAAGTCCATTTACAGCATTGGATGAAAGCCAGCAGCAGGATGAGCTCTTAGGAGCTGTGACAACTTATGTAAAGACAACCTCCATCCTCCAGGAAAATGAAACAGGAGTTCACCCACTTGTTCTCCTGTAATCACACATCTGTAAAACGCTCTAGAAATGAAAGACAAATGACAGCTCCCATGTTGTGCTGCTCATCTCCTGGTGAAGACAGAACTGAGCAGCAGCTGAAATTTGATGGACAGATTTCCCAGAAATAAAGAGGCTAGGAAACCAAACTAATAGCATTAGATGAAGGCATGGAGGTGAATATTTTTCATCTGAGCTCAGATTTCTGTGGGTGAATATGATTATTCCAAGATTTGAGGCTCACATCATTCATACTAGCAGTGTATTAAAATCATACAGCTCACTGATGTGGCCAGGCAGAATGGGATAAATTATTTCAGGCTAACAGCTAACGGCTGTCTCTTCCTTATATTCCCAAAGGGCTGGAAAAAAGCCCTGTGAACCATTCCTCTGTGTTTGTCAAAGATTACTTTTGTATGTCCACTGGGTCTGAAATATTTGATGAGTGCTTTGAAAGTATTGTCAAAATGAAATGTACCGCTGTGTTTAATTCTGTAGATCATGTGGCATTATTTCTGATGACCAACTGACTGATGTGTAGATCTAACTTTCAGCAAGACCACTGATGTCAAAGTGCAGATATAAGGGATTTTTTTAGGAATTTATATTGATATAAGGTTAAACATTGCTTTTTTAAATAATTATCCAGACTCATATAAATTTGGAGGTGTTTACACAAAATTAAATGGCATTCATACACTTAAAGGGCGCTCATACACTAAATGTGTGTGTGTGTATATATATATATATCTGGGAAAATTTGACATGTTTACCTAAGGCCCAGGAGTAGTGGCTGGTATTTTGTAGTGTAAACATCTCACAGAAAAGATCAGCAACACCAGTGTTCTTAAAAACACTGACTTGCTGACCCCTTATTTTCTATGAGATTCATGTCCCCCCTACCTCCCATCCCCCTGGCTTCTTTTTCTCTTATTCTAAGGTGTCCAAATCTTCTTGGAGATGATGCCTGGTTCCTGAACAGGCTCAGAGGGGATGGGTGCAGTTTGAGGTGTATTGGGTTTGCTTGACATAGCTCCTGAGGTAAGTGGTGGCATACCCGGTGCCTGCAGGCTGTGAGGACTCCCTGGCCAGCATGGGGGGGAGGGATGCATGCACATGTGAGAGTCCTCAGCACGAAGATGCACAGACTGCAATGGCTTCAAGCCTAAATGTGGAGTGTGAAGACCAGGACCTCACCCCCTGTCTCAAAGCTCTTAGTTCTCACTGCTTGGCACAACTTCTACAGCAGCAGGCTCCATGTCAGACAGCACCAGGATTTATTCCTTGCTCTCAGCAGTTCTGGCACATGGTGCAGGGCCAGGTACCCACAGCTGCATGCTCTGTCTCACCTCTCTTCACCCCATCAGTTTGCTGCAATAGCTCCTGTGCATGAAAAAAATCCCTGAGATAAGAGGGTTAATGCCAAAGCCTGGGGCTGACGGAAGAGCTGTGAGCACTGTCTATGCCCTAAACCTGGCAATCCTGCACATCCTGACTTGCATCTTCCTGTGGTCATTGATAGTGTTCCTGACAGGGTTGTTGTTCTCCTGACATCACGCCTAACTGCCATGAAACCACACTCAGTTTATTTCTGCCATGGCTCCATCTCTTCTTCATTCATCTTCTGGAGCCCAGGCCCAGAGCTTCTGCTCATCTCCTAAAGCAAATAGATTGGGAGGTGAAATCATGTTCAGTTGCCAAAAAACTGTTCAGAGTAGTTCCAGGCAGTGCAGCATGGGTTAATAGCTGTAGATTGGGGTTCAGAGGTTCAGGTAAGATTGTAAGAAAAACGACTTCAATGGAAGCATAGTGAAGCAGCTCATAGGGGCTGTCAGACCTCAGCCTTGGATCTTTTCAAGATGTGGCTCAGCAAAGGAATGACAGACCTGAACAAGTGAGGGTGATGGTCCAAAGGGTTTCAAAGAGGAAGTTGACTTAAGCCATCTTCAAGCAATATTTCTATGCTTTTGTGATTGTCCATGCTCTTAAATCATTGGAATGGTCCTTTGAATGTGTTTGGCCTGGGACTAGTAGCACTATCCTGAACCATCCGCAGGCATCACTTGGGAATTAGCCTAAGCCAATCCCAGTTTAAATGATGCTACCTTGTTTATAAGGGAGAGTTTTAAAGCATGTTAGCAAGCCGTTCCGTACAAGTTGTCCTCAGTGTTCAAGCATCCAGAAAACATATAACTTTTTAAATTTCCTAGGATAGATGTGTCCTGTCAAGGAATCTAAAGTGACAACCAATGCAGATGTGTTTCCCACTTGGCTTTGCCTCTGGTAAAGGGAATCACAGTGTGGCCATTTTGTTAGCTTTGACAGAGGACTAACAAAATGTGCACTTATTTATTGGAGCTAGAGGATCACTACTTTATTACTTTAAAAGTTCTTTAACACATGGAAATGACAACCATTTATCATTGCTGTCAAGAGAGCAATCTAGTTGCGATCTAGCAAAGATATTTCTGAGGATTCTGCAGCAAAATGAAATTCATCATTGTCTTTTTCTATGGAGATGCAGTGTGATGTTAAATTCAATTAGGATATACAATAAGAGGGGGGTGCTGTCACATAATCATTTGATTTCCAAGACCCAAATTTTATTGTCTTGAATTCTTGGAAAGGGTTTTCCAATCAAATAAACATGATTGGAAATCTTTAAGGTAGTGTAATTCTGGGGCTCTATTTTAAATGTGTCTGTAAGCAAGTTGGTAATTCAGTGTTTTAACTTTAGGATTTAGCTATTTCTATTTAATTCTAGGATGGATCATGAGAATTCTCTTTCTGGATCAGACCAGGGTACTTAGTCCAACATTCTGTCACAGTCACCATCTAGGCTCAGAATGAGTGAGAGCCCAAGTTTCTGGAAGCCAGTGGACACAACAGTTAGTACCAGATGGTGAAGAAAAAACTGCAAATAGCCCTGGAGCAAGGGGTCTGGAGTGAGAGATCAGGGAAACTCACAATAACTATATTCAGACCTCTTCTTCTGACCTTTACCGGTGGGTTTGCATTGCATCTGAAATGTCCCCTCTGTTTCCGTTCACATTCCCCATTACCAAATGCTGAATCCAGAGGAGCTCTGTCTCTAGGGTGCTGTGCTCAGGCTAAGAGGAAGGACAGCACGGTGCCTGGAGGCACTCACACTGGCCTCCACTTCCCTCACGGGGAAGGGAGGCAGACCAACCTTGGCCCTGGGCAAAAGCTCGTGCAAATAAGCTGGTTCTCAAAGCTATGGGTAGAGCCTGCAGGCAGTCCTGCCTCAAATGATTCCCAAAGTGCTATTTGGGACTGAAACTGGGAAAAGTGGATGTTAGCACAGGCACACGATTAGCCAGCTCGTCCTCCTAAAACCCTCCCAAAAAAGAAACTATTATTTCCACTCCAGAACTGGTGAAGTTGCAGAAGTTACACTTTCTCCAAAGGTGCATGAGGATTTAGTGAGAAGATTTGAATTAGAACCTTTTTTTTCTGCCTCCAGCCCTGAGTTCAGCCCTGCAGAGCATGCTGCTTTCTTCTTTGTTTCCTCTTTTCTTTATCCCACCACATCCACTTGGAGAATGATGATGACATTGTGTCTCCTCTCCAGGTTAAATCCCTGTATATTCATTCAGTTACTGTGCAGATTTGCTTTTGATTGTAATACAGCATTCAGCCCATCAAGGCTTTTTTTTTTTTTAGGTGTTTTAATATTTCTAAAATAAAAAAAATGATTTTTTTGTAGTGGTACTTTGCAAAAGAAACATTTAATAGTAACACATAATTACACTCTATAGTTGTCAAACAGAGCAGTGGTTAAATAGCTGTCCAATAACAGGCAGCAGTAATGCTGTGTCAGGTATTAATGCTGCTTACCTCTTAGCTATAGTGTAATTTTTGGTATTTTAGTCTGCATTTGTTCCCATGTGAAAGTGCTGCTGTAATGTGGGAAAGTATTCTTAAGTCATAATGCTTATCAAAGTTCATGTGCATCTGAGTGAAACTGAAAATGTCAAATCACTTAGAAAGTGGAGAATTGCTCATACTTTCTAAAATCAGTTGTTTAAGAAAACCATAGGACTGTATTAGGGGCACCTGACTCTTGTGTACTGGAAAAAGTTCTGCAAACATGTTGTCTTCCCTTACTTTATGGAGTAATAGAAGGCTATAAAAGAACATGGTGCTTGAACATAGAGGGCAGTAGAACATAATAAAGGTCATTTGACATTACTCAAACTGGTAAGTGGCTGATAGTATTCAGTTCAGCATGTTTTTTATAGCACCCTAAATTAAACATCCAAAATTTTTAGGAGGCTGCATTTGAGCCTAGAAAATAATGTGCTGGAAAAGCTAAGTCATCTCTTACATTCTTGAGGTCAAGGTGTATTTTCTGTAGTGTTTCAAAACCTGGATGCACTGAGAGGTCTTAGCAAAGAAGCCCCACATGTAAGCGTTTTGGGCATCCTAAGTATATGTTTCCATAGGGATTAATTTCCTTCATCAGGATAAGAGTGCTGGAATTTGGGGAGTGAAGCATTCTCCTCAGACGCTGCACATACTTGCTCCCTTGTCATTTGACAGCACTTGCAGCCTATTAATCTGTAATAGGCCAGACTGAAAATACACCTGACACCCTTTCCTACTTTATTACACAAAAGCAGAGATGAAAATGCACAAGCAAATACAATAGCAAGTAAAAATGGCCCACACTAGAAGCATAGAGAAAAAATACTGTGAACATCCCTTAAAATTTCGAGTGGTTGCTCATACAAAGTGTTTCTTTACTAAGCATTTTAGTGAAAGGGTACTTGCCAAGCAATGTCTTTTCTATGTCTGAATACCTATATTCATGTCAAAATAGTCATAGCTGCAGAGGAAGAAGAATGCTGGCAGTATTTAGATGGATTTTATTTGTCCAGTGTTGTTGTGCTTGAATCTCTAAGAAGATTTGCCTGGGGAGCAGCAAAAGTATCATGTGAAATGTAGCCAGTCACATGCCACACAGAGATTAACTGCCTATTTATGGATTACCTGAAACAGGCATTTATTTATGTATTAAATTTCTGCTCTTGTTCTCAAGAGTAACTGACAAGACAGGATTGTTCGCAAAGAGGTTAATGGCTAAATGTGTCAGATTTATTCACAGTGAATCATTCAAAACACCCTGACTCAGATTTTTTTCCCCTTGGCATAAAGAGGTGCTAATAGATGGAAAGGAAGGTTTACTGTCCAAAAGATGGAGCACAAGATACTGGCTGGAAACATAGCTGAATCCTTTTCTATTATTTATTTCCTTACGTAGCTGCAGTAAATGTGCAGAAGTATTATTTGGTACATTTATTTCAGAGGTACTTTCAGGTTCTTTTAGATGGCATTTGCCTGCCTTGTTATCCAATGTCCTGAAATGAGTAATGCTGTCTGTGAACCCCAGCTGTGACCTGTGTATTCCTAACAAAACAGGAGCTTTTTCATACCTTTAGTAAAATGTGGTGAATATTCCAGACCAGCAGGTGGGTTGTGCACTTAGTAAATAGTGGCAAGCAAACCTTCTTTGGTGTTAATTCTTCTAACTGCAAACATTAGGTAAAACCAGAAGCTGACTAAGCTGGAAACAAAGCGGTCTCGCCTACTGACTCAGCTGGTAGCTGCTGACAGCTATGTCTGTATGGGATGAGAAAACTCTTTCTCACAGGCTTTATTTTGAATCATAAGGTTGGGGATCACAAATAATGTAGCATCCACAGCCTCTCATCCTGTCAAAGAAAGGAGAATGAAAGACCTGACAATCAGAAAGAATTAACAGAAATTTTTCTGGTGGATTCTTCCATCCTTTGACTTTTGTGGAATGAGCTCTTGCAGTTTTTCACTCGACATTAAGGTCTGATCATCCTACAATTTTTTTCCACACCTGTGGCATATGCACATCAAAACTTCCTGGTAAGAATCGCCCATAACTTCAGCTCAGCTTCCCTTTTACTCCTGAGGAGTCTTTAAAACTTCCAAATTGTCTGAGAGCTTGCTGGGAGCTCTTTCCACAAGAAAGCAGGGTCACTCTTAACCCATTGACATCAATACCCTCTTTCTTCCCCCCACCCTGGTACTCTGCTCATTCAATTACTTTTCTCCCCAGCTAGGAAGAAGTAAGCATTTGGCACCAGAAAGTGCTTCCAAATTGCCATCAGTTGGCTTTGATGGACAATGGAAGACCAAATGCCTTGGGGAGAGACATTGGGGAAAGATCTTTCTGCTTTGCAGCCCTGACATGAGGCTGGCTCGGTTCTGTAGAGGCAGAAGCCGACACAGCTTTGTGCAGTTATCTCTGGCAGAGTCAGCCCTGAAGTATTTAGTGCAATCAAACATAAGTCAGAAGGGCTATATAGTTCATTTCCCAGTGGTGTTCTATTCAATCATGTGCTTAATGTTTTGATATATTTCAGAAGCGTGGTAATAAAGAGATATATCTGTGCAATGTCATCTTTCACTCCTTTCAGTGCCACTCTAGGCAAATTCAGTATCATCTGTCCAAACTGAAGCACAGAGTAAAATCAAACATCTCAAAACCAGAAAAAAAATATGATTTAAATGCTAAGTCAGAAATAATTTCGAGTTTGGACTGATAAGTCCTCATACTTGGCACTTAAGTTATTTCAATAGGTGATTCAAAGATGAAGGCCATGACCAGAGACTATTAAAAAATCAATGATGAAGTAGTTTAGCCAGCATGCTATTTACTTCTTGGGCTTTCATATAATGACTGATTAATTTAAAAGCATATAAACCAAAAAAAGTCATAATTTTATGTATTTTTTCTTAATGACTGAGCTGTGGTTTTTTCCTTCTTGTAAATATTGCTTATTGACTTCACTTGTGTTTTGATTATTGAGGTTTGTCAATGACCTACTTGTATTGGTTCTGGTACAAGTTTTCTGTGTTACAATATCTAAAACTCTTCCCATTTAATGCAATGCTGAAACTCCCAGGGATTTCAGCAATCAGGGCTGTGGGATAGCTCTCAGTTTGGTGACAATAGTCTCAAGTGCCTCATGCTGATGTGCATCTTATGGCTGCACATTCAGGTCCCAGAGGAACATAAATGGCTACAGCATAGAGTTTTCAAAGTAAGAAAAACACACATTATTTATTTACTAGGGTGAACTGGAAGTGTTACAGTAAGGCTAGATAATGTATCAGATATATCCTTATTGTCTAATCTCACTCAAAATTATATTGGCATCTGTCCCATTTAAGGAACTAAATTTGAACAGCAGACTTGACATGACTTAACAGCAGAAGAACGTTCTTATTGACCAAAATAAGCATTTTTTTTTCATTCCTGCAGACTGCAGACTCAAGTGATTAGACAAATATGCTGGCTTAACACAAGAATAGTGGGGAGGTCTGATATCTTCACAGTGATTTCTTCCATGTACTGAATCTTGGTTAAAATCTTGGGCCTCACCTTTAAAATGCTTCTTTGAAGCTTGGACTTAAGCTGATCTGAAAGATTGTGTGAACATTAAAGACTGAAGGTGGTTGTAAACACAGTTCCTTTAGCATTATAGTGTCTGAGAAGGTGACATGTCCTTTGCTACCCTCTTCCATCCTCATCTAAGTTCCATTATGTGCCCTACAAGCACAGCTAATTATTGCATTAGGCACACAGTTTTGCCTTTTGTCTGAAGTGAGAGTGAACAAACACCAAACACTGTGCTGCTTAATGCAGTAGCAGAAGGGATATTGACATTCTGGGAATGATAAGGCTGCAGGGATTTCTGCAGAAGAGAATGAGTGGCTGATGACTGCTCCCAAATCCCTCAGAGCTTTGTACATGCAGCTGCTGAGGTTATGATGATGAGTCTGGTCCATTAAGAAAGGTTTTCAGAAATGTCACTCAGCTTTACTTAACAAACAGAGTTTACTGGCAAGTCTCATGGCGTAAGAGAATGGGAGCTGACAGAATATGACCTGTGTGAAAGGCTTTTGATCTGAAAACTGGGGTAAACAACAGCAAAACAGAGAGTATTTGAATGATTGAGATCCAAACCATACAACCAACTGACTTGGCACTGCTGTCTCAACAACAAATGGCTGGCTAGCAGTGTCAGCCCAGCTGGTATTCAGAGTTCAGATGCCCCTAAAACTGATCCCAGGAGCAGCAGCCAGGGGATCTGACCTATTTGAAAGTGCCAGAAAACTCTTGGGCTTGGCTGGCTTCACACAGAGCTTGTTTCAGCAAGAGGTGGACAGAGCTCATGGTTTTGCTCTGCAGTTTTTATGTACTAGCAGAGCCATTTTGTGTCCTGGGATTTTGGATGCAGGCTGACTGATGAATTTAGCTTTTTATGCAACTTTTCATGCGTTGGCTGTTTCATGTTTGTGACTTTTCTTTCACCAAAAGGGAATAAGATCCACCAGCTGTTACTTGGGCACCATCAGGATGGAGGCCTGTTTACATTGCTTACTTCTGTGTCTCAGGCTTTCTGGTGGATGTTTCCTGACTGGCTTTGTCCAGCTGATTCTATGGACCCCAGGTCATAGAATCACAGAATGGTTTGGCTTGGAAGGGACCTTAAAGATAATTTTGTTCCAGCCTCGCTGCCAAGGACACCTTCTACTATACCAGGTTGCTCAGAGCCCCATTCAACCCAGTCTTGGACACTTCCAGGGATGGGGCATCCTGAACTACTTCGGAAAATCTGTGCCAGTCCCTTACTACTGTCTTACATCCTTTTTAGTTCACTGTGATTACTGCAGAGAAATTAATTACTAATTAGAAAACTGACTAGATGCCAAACCTGGCTTATACTCACACACAGATGTATACCTTTGGGGCTGGATTTTCTTTTTATAAACACAGATAACAACGTGCTGAACTATTTTTACCTGTGATTCATGATAACAATAAGGTATTGTTATTTTCTCTCTTATTCCCTGGCCACCCATTACCACTCTGATATTCGCTAGTCCCAATATACATAGTAAACAAAAATAGTGGGACCAATTTAAGTGTAGGCAGAGAGGCAGCCATCTGTGGTAGCAGTCTGTAAGCACTGCTAAAACTGTGATGGTGAAGGAAAGCCAGGATCCTGCCTCTGACTTTGCCAGGGCTGGTGCTTTTGAGAACCAGGCTTGCTCTTGAAGGAGACATGAGGGTGAAGGAGGCAAAAGCTCCTACTAGGAAAAAGGAGTCTGTCCTCTAGATGATATTTTCCAGCTGATGAGAGGAGAGAGATCCCTGCCCTCAACATGTCTTACCTCCAAAATGCACTGTGCCATCTCCTCCAACCTCGCCCTCCTCTGCCACTCTGTTGCTGTGTCCCAATTAATTTTGTCATGAGAAGTGGTGGGCCAGTTTTGAGAAATCACAAATTCATCCAGCTATATTCTCTGCTAAATTTTTTATCATAAAATACCTCAACGTTAAGAGTTCAGTCCTGTTCATCCTGAGTTTGTGGTGAGAGGAGCCTGGCATTGTTCTCAGGACGTGGTCTGCAACTAAGATGTCTGAGAGCACATCTATTAAAATGCAACTTACCACCACAATGTATTAACAAGCTATGAAAGACTGTATTTTCCTTGACTTTAATCGGTAGCATTAATGTGATGCAAGTATGACCTAATGGAAAGAATATCAAATCCTATGGATTCTCAAAGTCATTGTGGATGCTGGCTTTGCTGCTGAAGAGTTACTTTTGCCTATGCCTTCATAGTCATTTTTCTGGCTCCTGCAATACAGGATGCATTTTAAATTCCTACCACAAATCCATGAAGAAAAATATTTATAGGGCCTGTGGAAGGTAGTAATTTCAGATATTTATTAAAAAACAAAACCCCATGCAATTCTTCTTCTAAAATAAGTAAATTTCAACCCTCTACTTTTTTTTAGTAGTAAGCAGCATCACAGGGAATTTTGGTGTTTAATATTCTATGCTCATAGTCTTACTGAAAATGGCAAGAAAGTAAACCCTCTAACATTATCATTTTCATATTAGAAAGTGGGCATTTTTTATTAAAATGATGGATACGTGAGGTGATATTTCCACCAAAATATAATGCACGTGGATATAGAAAAGCTCCTCTATATATATATGTATATGTATATGTATATATACACACACTATATTTTACATAAATATTCATGGTTTTCGCAAAAGAAACCTATGTATGATAATAATTTCCCCAGTAAAATTAGCCTATTTCCCCTCCCATTGGTGCATGTGTTCTTTTGTACTGGGAGTCTCTCTGGTGGGCTTTGGTGGGTGTAGACTTTAAAGTTATAGTTGACTGCCTGATGAACTTGATGTTACTTCTGAAATATGGAGCTGAGTTGGCACAACCAGTCTTGATCATTCCTTTGAAGACCCCTGACCAATGAAGCACGTTCTCCTATTCCTCTCCTTGATTAGTGTTTATCTGGAACTTCACCTCAACAGATTAATTAAAAGAAAGGTTTTTCTGGCTCTGGACATTCTCAGAAAGTTACCAAAAAGGGATGAGGGCATCTGCATATTTATCTGAGAGAAAGACATCCAGCTGGAATCTCAGAAGAAATATGTACAGTTGTACACTTTGGGTAGTTTAAGAGATCTGAAACTATATTTTCTGTGTGTTATTTTGCATCTCTGACTACCAACAAGGAAACATCTCCTGAATTTTGGGCATTGGCAGAAGCATCTGTGCAATGGCAGAACAGGAAGATATTGCTGTAGTGGAATTATAATTGCTATATTTTTATAGGCTTTGTAGGGCCTCCCAAAGAAATGGATCTAAAAGACAATTTTAATTCTTAATGCAAAGCGCCACTTTGAAAGAACATTGGTAACAAATTCCAGTTCAGATTAATTTTACCCGGTCCAAAACTCGAGTTACCAGACCTTAAACTGTTCTTAAACCTTAAATGATGGGACTGGGCTGTAGTATAGAGGGGAAAATGGGAGGTGCACAAGTCTGTATGCACCCCAGTCCCTCTGCAGAAGATGTGTGCTTGCCTGGACATGCTAAGAACTGTGTTTTGCTGTGTGAAAGATGATCTAATATTTTTCAACCTTCCCATTGTCTCTAAGAGGACCAGTTGTGGTTGTTGGACTGATCTTGAACCTGGTGCTTGCAGCCTCAAGACTTTCCTCTCTTTGTTGGTTCCTGAGTTTAATATCACTATTGGGTAATTACAGCAGAAATGGATTCCCTAAACCACAGCTCACTGCAATTGGACCTTTTCGTATATCTGAGATGCTAATGATAATTTTTTAGTTTGGCCTTGACAGAAGAAATTTTTGATTATTAATAAAACTCTGACTCTTGAAGGAAAAAAACCCCAAAATTCTATCTTCTACAGGTAACTGGGCTTTCATTTAAAGAAAGACAACATTTATAACTTTTCATTTCATTAGCAACTTCTTCTTCTAAATACCTGCTGACAGGTTTAAGCTTTCCCCCATCCCAAACCTCTGGCAGGAAATCATATAAGAATTCCAGACCTTGGTTACAACTATGACAGCTCCATCTAGGTAATTGGATTTATCAGAAATTACAGCCTTATCAAACTCCCACACTTACCTGTCTTGCCACTGAGCATTTTTTGTGGTCATATGCCTAACCATGGATGACAGAAATGCTGACTGTGTAGTGTCATGAGGAGAAGTTGATGCAGGAATTCCTCAAGGTACCAAAGCCGTCAGGGAAGTGCAGGGGATGTGAGTGGAATAGCCCAAATGCCTGCTATGCCATACTGACATTATTGCAAATAACAACATATTACATATGGGTTTTCTGAGGTATGAAATGTCTTGGGCAAGTAGAGGCTGAGAGATATTTCTCAGCTGGAAATGTTCTCACAGCCCTTGTATAAACAGTAGCTTCTATGTAAGTGTTTCATTCTTAAAAAGCAAGTAATATTAATGCAGCTGAATCATAACAACTGTCTTTCCAGTCCTTTAAAATTTCCTTTTTGCCATGGGAACTTTCACCAGAGCAAGTGAATCTCTGGAAATACTGCTGATGGGGTGTGAGTGGATTCAAAACAACAGCTACTGAGGTACTTTATTTTTCTCTGGGATTTTCTGAGGCTCATCTGGACAACAAAAGTGAGCTTTGGTACAGGCTGTACCTACTTATTATTTTGTTATTTTGTCAGATTATGTGGTTATTTTGAATGACTGTCCTGCAAAAGGACAGGATATGCTAGGCTGGGCTGTAACATGCATAGATTAGAGTAGCTCCCTTTCCATTTGCCTGTAGGGAACTATGCTGTAGCTCTGGCCTAGGCTTAATTAAAAATGAGTTTAAATTCTACATAATTTGAATTATTTTTGTAATTAAGTTCAAATTCTTCAGGATTCAATTTGCATAGAGAGTAGATCAAATATGCTTAATCCATCTGTGATCTGTGATACTGACACTTGTGGCCAAATAAGTAACACTAAAGAATGAATTCACTTCCTTCGGGTGTCACGAGGCAGGGATGTGGATAGAGCAGCAGAAGAGAAGGAAGCAGATGAGGTGTGGAAAAGGCCATAAGGTCTGTGAGAGCCACCATATTCCCTTGTCCGAGCCTCAAATATTTTGTTGAGATGAGCTCCAAGAGCCTGCAAGCAGAGTTTTCATGATCCACAGGGCACACTTTGCTCCTAAAGTTGCTGCAAAAACAAGCCTGATGCGTCAGCATATTTTGAATTTCAGATACAATTTATGAAATGAGGTTTCAAGCCTTATTTCCTTTTATTACTGAATAAAAGTTTTTCCTATGCTTATTAAGATAACCTGAGAATCAAGGTGGAGAACAATCACAAAGAAGAAATGAATCTTTAAGAGAATCCTGAAAAAGAAGCATTTATCATTCATGCTTCTTCACTAATCTCCCCAGGCTGAGTTCCAGTCCCATCTGTATGACTGATGCTATCTCCGAACAGTGCTTTTCCCCACATCCTGCCTTGCCTTTCCCTGGTTAGTCAGGCCACCCACCCACGTGGATAAATCAAGTAGCTGGAGCTTCTTCAAGGTGATGCAACAGGGTTTTTCTCCCTTCCCCCACTGGCATTCATATTACAGCCAGTTCAAAGAGTGAACACAAATCAATACTCTCAGCTGCTGAAATCAAGCAAACCTTGTGGGTTGTTCTGTGTTGTCTTTCATGATTAAGTTGTTTTCCAAGAGTGGTTTCTTAGGCTGCCATTACAAGAAGAAAAAGAGCAATTTCTCCAGCTGAAGAGTTGAAGGACAGAATCAAATGATATTGTTTGATCCTGGTCTTCACCCAGAAACACTTGCATGTAAAGCTGCAAGCTTAAAAGTGTTAAGACCTTCTTAGGTAGTGTGGTTTGCATGGTTATAACCAGGTCAGAGGTGAGGTATTTATTGTTTTCACCCAGGTGCCCCTTGGTGAAAGATCTGTTTAATCCGCTTGATCTGTTTGATTTCTTGTCCAGTTTAAAACTATTTTGTGCCTACAAATCTCTCTCTTATTACAAAAGCACTACAGAGAAACAAATTGCTATCTGTACTCATCTGTATGTTAGCTCAGAGATTGATTTTTCCAGCTCACATCATCAGTAACAAACTGAAAATTTGGAAGTGTTTCTGCAGTGCACTAATGGATCTGCTCTTCATCCCAGTCAGTGCTGGACTGGACTAGTGTTGCTAGTAATTTATGTAGAGCTCTGTTTGAAAAGTCAGGAAGAGAAGTGGGGGTCTAAAAAGTTATCTGTCCACTCTCAGGAGTTGTTAGGAGTAGTAGTGGCTCCAGTACCAGAAGTGGAGTCCCTCTATTTGTTATGGCTCTCGAGGGAGTGCTATGAAAAGTATTATTTATCCTGGCTGATGTTGAGCATGAGGATATGTACAGTCAGGGAGGCACTGGGACCCTGGATTTTCTGTGAATGTTCCTTGGAGATAAGAGGCTTCCTATGTATTCTGTTGAACTTGGAATAGGTATTTAAATTGCAATTAGATTACATTAATTCTGAAAATGAGAATTAAAACCCAGATACAGGAAATATTGATTTAGGGAAGAGCAATTCAGCTCCTACCTGAATCTCTATGTAAGCATTAGAACTTAGTTGTCTGAAGATGACCCGGGGGATTTTTTGGGATTGATTATCTTCCAGACTACACTGGTTATTCTTTCTTTAGCAAGAATTTTTATATCAAACATTGGCACATAACTCCTGTGTGGTGCACACACACACATACACACACAGAATGGCAAACCTCTTTTATTTCTACAATGTTATGAAGATATCTCCCAGTTTTTGACAGAGATTGATCTGAGTTTGTTCCATCTGTTGATCCACCTATCTTCAATACATCTTCCCTTACCTTGGCCTGGCTTCTGCTGTCAATATGCAATTATCCACTGGAAAGTGTTTCTTTTTAGAGTTGCCAGAGGACAATAGAGCCAACACCCACATCTTTGCCCAAGGCCATAGATGAAATACTGAAGTGAAGCCAGAATCTGCCATAACATTAACTAGTGGTGGCTTTGACATGTCAAACTACAGCACTGCAGCAGCTTGCAGGACTCCAGTGCAGCCAAATATATTCTTCCTCTTGTGATTTTATGTATTTTTGACAGTGCTACTATGGAGTAGAATCTCCTGAGGCTGGATTTGGGCTCTATGGCAGACCTATTCGGTGGCCCACTTCATAAAGACTTTAGAAATTCCATATACAGAGTCAATGGATGAAGTCTGTAGTAAGCAGAGATTATCTGGGGCTGTGTTCTATTGCTATTAAGTTAGTAATAGAACTATTGGTGATTTACTTGCATGGGACTGAGATTCAATTATACCTGTTTTAAATGTTATCTAGAAATGAGAAATATTTTTATTAAAACATTATCAATTCTGTTGAAAAGCCAGTTTAAATTTAAAAGCCAGTTGTGGCATGCTACCACAACTGTGAATTAATAACCCCCTAAACAATAAGTAAATAGTCAAATAGGAGATAATATTTCAAAACATATTGACTATATTGATTAGACAGAAATGGGCAGGATGAGAGAAACTCCATGTCTTCAAATAGAAGAAAACCAAATTATGACAATTTTCGTTCATACACTGCAAAGGCTTAGCTGTACTTTAAACTGAATTGTTTCTGCTGTGTTTTTAAAATACTGAAAGTTGTAAAAAGCCTTCAGGACATGATCTGAATGATTTACATTATACCAATATATATATTTTATACCTATACTGTCGTCATCACACTTCATTACAAGATACTACACTGCACTACAGCACACCACACTACACTAATACAATATTGTGTCCCAAACCATCACTGATATGGTAGTCTTCCTTATATTGTAGTATCATTTTCTTCCTAAAATGACAAAACTAGAAAAAAGCAGTTGATTTCTTCAAATCAATGAAGCTCTCTCCTTACCCAGCAGCACCATGTGCATTTTTCTCTATTACTGGAAAGGGACTATCAGAAGGGAACATTTGCAGGAGCAAAGAAGAGTGGTTTTAGGGATATGAAATCATAGCAGACATTCCAGTTATCCCATTAAGATAAGATGTGGCCTTTAAATGGAACACTGATACTTTGGAGGCTGACATTTGGTTTCCCAGTGTGCTCCTAGCATATTGTAATTTGTTACAAAACAATGAGTATCATTCATTTGAGGCTAAAAGTTTCTTTAGCAATTGCACAATATGCTGTGAAAATAGCAATTGCGTTTTATGACTTGCCAGGCACTCTTTCAATGTGCTAGTGAAATTATCAGAAGATAGATAGGTACACGTTTATGAATATTGCATGAGAGGAGATGTACAAACAAACAAAAAATCTATGGTTACAGACATATTACTCCTTTTATTAAAGCAGTATTTATTCATGCATTAAAAAATCACATTGAAATATTAAACAGTTTGCTCTAGGCTGGGAAAACTGTAAACAGAGCTGCTTCAATCTCTATATTCAGTGTCCTCTCCCTCACCACTGTACAGTTCATACTCTTCTGTGAACATAACTCTCCCTCTGGATGTGGCTCTTTGTGTTGTAGGAAATCTTTATAAAAACTCTGCCCGGCCTCAGCTCAGGAAAGGAGCTGTTACTTGGAGGTCATGTTGGTTTCTACAAATGATGGATGCTCAAAACTCTAAAGAAAGGTGGGAAATCTCTGGGGACAAGAACTTGTTTGCTCTTGGAGGTGAGCAGAGGTGGGGTTTTGCCTTGCAGAGCTGTTTCCCACTCAGAGAACTTTAATCTTACATTCCTGGTGTCTCTTGTGTGGCACTTCCTGGGAAGAAAATGGTACCTCCCAGCAGGGATGATGCTGTGGTTGGATATCTGCATTGCCAATGCTTGTCTCAATTTTTTCATCCCATTTCAGCAAGGCTGGCAGATGATCACTGTATTTTACCTCACGCATCACCAGGAGGCAGCCCATCCCCTGCAAGTCCTGCTGTGCCTCTGCCCTACAAGCATGGCAGCCCTTTTCCCAGGCTCACAGCCTCCCAGGTCACACCTTTACAAGCTAATTGTTTGCCACTCTGAGACATCTGCTATGAGATCCTCATCATCCCACCATCAGTATCTTCCTTTTAGAAATGCAGAACAGAGGATTAATATCTTGCACCATTTTTTGTCGTTGAGTTTTTTGATGGAACAAGCCCTACAAGACTCAGGTTGTCTCACCTGTGAGAAATAGGACAGGCTGTGTTTTAACCCCACGTTCCTGTGATTGTCACTGGGGACTGCAAGACAATGCCTTTCTGCTTGTAGTTTGTGCCGGCAGCCACTCTCCCAAAATTAGCTGTTTACACCAGTTCTCCTGCAGGGAAGGTGGAGCTCATGTTCTGCCCAGCAGTTTCTTTATCTGGTAACTGAATTATTAGGAACTGCAAAATTCTCAGTTATGGACTAAGGTGGGTTATTAGAAGCTACCCCATTTGGCATTCAGCACCTCTTGTGCCCCCAAAGAGCAGCTACAGACCCCACAGGCTCTAGGGTGTCCCCTGGCCTTGGGCAGGAGCTGAGGAATTAAAATTAACAGCAAAGGGCTGCTGAGGGCAGGTAAATAGAAAGAGAGCAGGATGGGCATATCCATCTGTGCACACTCCATGCTGGGGGTGCTGGACTCAGGGAGAAGTGTAGGTTGCTGGGATCGTATCCCAGTGGGTAAGTCCACGCTGGGATTGGAAAACAGCTGGTGTCTCTGACAGCTGTAGGGACTACAGGAAAACAGAAAGGGTTTCACTGAATTCTATTCAGAGTTTTCTTTTATCTATTTATTTTTAAAATTTTATTTTGGGGGGTAGTTGGGGGTTAGTTTCAGGAACATTTGAGGGAAGACAGAAAACTGGCAGAATACAAAGAATAAATGCAAATGTTCATCATTAGTATTTTGCATCTTTGTCTTGCAGAGTGCCAACAGGCAGAAAAACTGTCAGCTCCAGAAGGGTGGGATTTTTGCTGGCAGTTGCTGGCTTGGAAAGGTTTTTTCGGCTTTATCCACTGAGACCTTGAAAATATATCAGGTTTGCTGAATCTGAGTAAGCTGGCATGTCACACCTTCTTGGGCCATTAGTACCTCCACATTTTTGACAGCCAAGGATTGTTCTGTAATTAATTTTCCATTCCAGTTGTTAAATTCTATTATTCAATACAAAATGTTTCTCAAAATATTTCTGGACTTTGATTAGTAATACTAATTTTCCCAAACAAGGAAAGTAGAACCTAGCCTCA
Source organism: Promerops cafer (assembly GCA_013398275.1). Classification (NCBI taxonomy): domain Eukaryota; kingdom Metazoa; phylum Chordata; class Aves; order Passeriformes; family Nectariniidae; genus Promerops; species Promerops cafer. The sequence goes on along the minus strand of VZSE01013056.1, from coordinate 3,869,288 downwards.
ATTTCTCTGGAATTATTACAAAGGTAATTGTATTAGTTCTGCTGGTGCCTAATAGCACTTACATTAGTGGTTTTTTGACTTTTTTTTTTGTGTCCAGTCCAGTTATTAATTTTCTTTAATAATTCACACTGTGATTGTCATCATGGCACCACTTTGCTTTGTACCTGGGAATAATGGCATTATAGCCAGGAAGCTGGCCAAGAAATTAACAATAACCTCTAAATTCTGAAGCCATGACTAAGAAGAGAATTTTGAATGAAAAACACCCAAACTGTGCCAGGCCAGACTGCCAGGAGGGTGAGACCAAGTGCTGGAGGTAGAGTTTTCCTTCACTGCATCTCTGTATTGACTCCACACTCATTCTATTTAGACAATACAAAACTGACTAGATCATGTAAGTCTTAAGTCTGCTAAGTAATAAAAAGTATATGTTAACCTATGATTTAGCCTTTAAAAATGAATTTTAGGCAAAAGATCAACAACTTGTAGTGAATCTCCATTCCATTTGTGTTTTGAGACTAGGGAAGAAGTTGAAATTGCCTTCAAAACCCTACCCTCCTGTGTTGTTTTACACTGGAGAGTGAATTGTCTCTCTTGTCAGGAGACAGTTTAAATGATCTGTTAGCAAACACCTGTCCTTCCCTTTACTATTGTTATTATCTGTGTCTCCAGTGGAACCAATACACTTTGGTTTTAACAATTAGAAGAAGAATGATGGCAGACTCAATCTGTTAAGTACCTTCTTCTCTGTTAGAGTTGAAACACTGTGTATTATTCGCACAACCATGAAACAGAAAAAAGAAGCAACAAAAAAGAAAAAAATGAAGTAAAAAGAAAAAGAAAGAAAGGGCAAAGAAAAAGGAAGAAAAAGTTTTCAATTTTCACTCAGAAAAACCTAAACGATTCCAAGACCATGCCTTGATTATGAATTTATTGATGGGAAAGCAACTCTCTTTAGGTTTTTGTTAAATTGTTACACAAGAAAATGACACATTTTACACAATTCCAGCGAAGTGCCTAAGGGCAAAACGTGATTTAGGATACTGGTTTTATTCCCAGTAGAGGGCACTGGAGAACTAATTCCAACTCACTGTGCATTGCCAGGACACTGTATCGGAAGCACGAAGGGCTGGGTATTTTACATGAGGTCTTACAATCTGAATGCATATCAAAGAAATCTGTATGGGCTGTTAATAAACATCCGAATATTTTTATCTATGTGCAATGTTACACTCTCTTTTACAAGATTTTAACTAAACTCTATAGGCTGGCAACTGTTGAGTACCATTTCTGTTGAGTACCATTTCTATAATGAGTGCTAAACTGCCTCTGCCTTTTTGTTTCTGTCATGTTCTTTTCATCCAGCTTCCATGAAAACGTTTATCATGGAGTGATGCTGCACAGGGAAGCATTAATTTAGATATGCCTGCTTCACAGGGGACTTCAGCTCATCTCTGATCCTTAAATAAACCAATTTATATTGCTTTTCAGTAAATAAATGTAATGGCCACAGAGTTTTACTTGAATTTTTTTGGGAAAATGTGCTACCTAAAATAATCATAATATTAATTTTAGTTTTGGACTGATTAAACAAATATACATTAAAGAATGTTTGTTCAACAGCTTTTGGATAATTTTGACACTAATTTCAAATTCTGGTCAGATTTAACTAAGATTTCAGATTAATCCTTCATTCTTAATTTTCTAGTGGCATTTGTGTATTAATTTGTTATTAGAAAGCACTGGGAACAAGGCTTTCTTTAAATTTTAAATGCTTATTTTCTGGATTGTTTGTGTTATGTCTCTTATGTAGTTAACTTTTAATGCAATTTTTGGTGGACTCCATCCTATATGTGAGAGATGTATTTTGCAAGTTGGTTTTAGGCTAGACCTCCTTTCCCCATCCTATTGCTCCACAGAGGATTGAGTCTAGCCTTCTACCTGGAATCTAAGGTGAGATCTTTGGCCCACAGAGCCACAGAGCAACAGAGCAACAGAGATGCACATTTAACTAATTTTGCCAACAAAAGATTGGTCTGGTTAAACATAAACAAGTTCCTCTTGCTGAGCTAAACAGAAGGTGGTCGTTCAAGGTCAGCACTATTTCTCCCCTACCCTTTTACTTTTCCAAGGAATAGCTAACCAACATAATTAATTAGGCATTTCTTTTGTTGCTTTGCAAAAGCAGATGATGCTGCAGGCATAAACAAACAGCTTCTCTTTTGATAGAGCTTAGTTTGGAAACACTCTCCGTAGTTAGTGTGAGGAATGTCTCTGCTGCCAGCAGCATTGCTCATTTTTAGTTGAGACCAGTGCTTACATCTTACTGATTAAGTCATAATTTAACCAAAGAGGAGCTTGAGTTTCAAATGAAAATGCATCTCAATGTGTCTTCCACCTACTTTCTTTCCACCTTCAGTTCCCCATGCCCCTCCACCAGTTTCTCTTTGCCCCTGTTTTTCCACCTCTGTTCTTGTTCCCTCCATGTAGCCTGTTGCCACCACTGTGCTTTCAATGCTGGCATGTCTTAAGCAGCCTTCACCATCACACCTCTAGATCACTGATGCCAGTGAAGGTCCTCCTTGATCCAATTCCTCTTGTAATGTCTTCCTGTAAAATTGCTCAATTTTTCTCTGTTATTTCTCATTGATCCTATGATACCCCAGCCTACCCTGTGGTTCTCTGCATTTCCCTTCTCCAGGGGCTCCCCATTCCCCTCCTCTGGCTCTTCCATGTTCTCACTAGAGTGTGAGACATTTCCCTGTTCCACGCTGAATGCTGTTGGCTGCTTTTGGGGAGGAGTTTGCCCTTGGTAATTTGTGACTCTGAGGAGAACATGCACGTGTCCTTTGACCTGCCAGTCAGCTGCCTGCCAGTACAGAAGTGAGGTACAGCTCTCAGTCTGCTGGCCAGGAAAACCCATGTTCTGGCTGGAAACCTCGTGTTAGTGGTGCTCTGCCTTATACCCTGCTGGAGTGGACAGCATGCATGTGAAGCTCTTCCTCACTGCTTGCTTGGCAGCAAGAAGGGATAAATTCCAGATGAAGGGTTCCACCACAAAAGTAGTATTTCAGTGCTTACCAGAGGTCTAGGATGATTACACTAATACCCTGGTGATGAGTGAAATAATTGTATTCACTTGAAAATACAAGTCAAATGCCTTCACCACCAATATTTTTGTTATTGGATGGAAAACTTTAATCTGATTGATAGATAAACAGGATGACAGCAAATTTGTGATGGTGTTACATTAACTGACATTTGCAGTCTTTCCTCCATAGGGTTGTCCAGCTGGTGGTCTTCCCCCATCTGCAGTAACTCTTAGCTGCAGCCTACAGTTTTAGATCTTGCTCCTGATAGGAACATCTGATAGGAAGGCTTCATTTAAAGTGAGCTAATATGTTGGTGTTCCTGCTCTCTGCTCCTTCTCCTATAGGCTGCCCTGCTGTAAGCCCCTTTGCCTGTGCTTTCTTCTGGCCTCTGAGCCTTGCTGTCTGCCTCTGCCCCCTAGTTGTTCCCAGTGTCCACGCTCAAACCATCTCATACTCTACTCTGACAGCCTCTCCAATAGCTTCAATATCCATCCTTTATATGCTGTGCAGGACATCCTTGCAGCCACCACTCCCACCATTCTCCTGTGTCTCAGCTTCTAACCCATGTGTCCCTCTTATGGGACCTATTGCTTTAGGTCAGCAGGGCTACCAAAGTTAGGGCTGTTTGGACGCCATTAACAGGCTTTATGAGGTCAAAGGCACCTGACATTTTCCCCACTTCACAATATGACTCTCTTTTGGGAGGAAAAACAGCTCCTTAACAAAAAGTGAAGCAGAATTAAATACAAAAGTGCCTGGTCTGAGCTCACTATGTTCCAAATGTTGTTCATTTGTGACCTTACAATTTCATGTTTGCATTAATGCAGTAAAGCAAGCCCCAAGCAGTAAAAATTATGAGCATTCCCTAAAAACACTTTAAGGGATGAAATGAGAACTTTATTCTTTTTGGTTTTTATTTTTCCTCTCAGGCTATACTGTAGCAGAAAAATAAAAGTTTAGAGTGAGATGTAACTAAAGTTGCAATAGGATGAGCATTTTGAATTATCTCTGTTGAGCAGCCCCATTTCAAAGAAACACCACCTTGCATTATTGTTCTCTCTCCAGTCCTGAAAGCTCTCCCTGACATTTAAACAACAGATCAATCACTTCAGCACTTCAGCTCCAGGCTAAGAAATCCTTCCTGCAATATTACAGGGCAGGTAGGCTTTAAGCTTGATATTCTTTTCAGCACAGTTATTGCAACTTGCAATTATAAATTTAATCTTGCCTTATGAAACTGTAAGTTCTTATTCTGATGTGGAAGTCTAGATGCTAAAAATTTGCACTTTCTTATGAAATTCTTATGAAATACCTGAATTCCTAAGCAATGCAGCTTTATTGATATGCAAAACCATTCTGATGAAACATGATTAATTTAGAGCTGGGATAGAATGACTTTCTGCAAAAAATAGCATATGCAACGCATGACCTCCCTTTACGTACATGGAATATAATTTTGAGCATATCCTGATTTCTTTCTCTTAATTTGTTATTCCAAACAGTTCCACTGTAAATTTAGTTCTGTTGATCTGCCTGGGATCTCTGCCTAGGCCTGGTAGTTGTGGCAGAGAGGCTGCAGCTGGGATATGCTATTGACTTATGACCTGTTGGTGAACTGAATGGAACTTTCTCGGCCTCTCGTGAGATCCATACAAGCACTTCCAGCAGGAGGGCTCACATCTGCCAGTCTTGTTTGTTGACTGGTTGTGAAATGCATTGCTTTGGATTGCCCTGCTAGGAACATCAGTGTTTCTCGTGTTCTGTTGCACTGGTGCTCCCTGTGACTCCTGCAGGTAGCCAGTGTCCAGGGCTTGTGAGCAGCTCCACCTGGAAAGAGGAATTGCTCAGCCCTCTTTCTTGAGAAAAAGTATTCACCAGATCTCACCTGAACAGGGAAGAAATAAAAATGAAATAATTTATTCATTCACAATTTCAAGCTTCTGTAGAGGCAGCACGGTATCAAAATGCTTCTTTTCTTTGAGGACACAGTTTCCTTTTCTTGTTATTTGGCATTTTGTTTTGTTTTGTTTTGTTTACTGTAAGCTTCCCTGTTGCTCTGTGTTCGCAGATGCACACATTGCTCTCTAACAGGACCCATGTCATGCAGCTCAATTTCTGAGCAGCCTTGTGCAGGCTTGTTTTGGACTGCTATCTCCTCCTGCAAGCAAAATAGCAACTTCTACTCAATCCTGCATGAAGGAAATGTGTCCAGCAGTTCTCTCCCGCTCCCTAAAGGAATAAAGGTAATGCTTCTGACAAATGAAAAAAATTCAGACCATGGCCAGAACAAATTAATTTAGTCTTTCCCAGCTAATTCATTCAATATTCAGATGTTGATATTAATTGCTACTGTTAGAGATGTTATTTTTGTGATTCTGAATAAAATAATAAAAATTTAAAGTAAATAAAAACAATTAAAACAAATATTTAGAAAATCCAAAGCATGTTCAATGAAGCTTATAACTCAGTCCAATTCAATGCAATCCAAACTATCTACATAGTGTGGCTATGCCCTGCAGAAGGTAGTTCTGCACTCCATTTTGACCAATGTTGATTAAAGACAACAGCAGAATGCTTAGGAAACTCTGAAAGCCTGACTTGGGCATTTTGTCTTTATATGTCTAATTTGGGAGAAAACTGATATTTTTAGAGGAAGGAATAAAAAATAGTTGTAAGAATAGTCAAGGAGTCAAGTTAAATTGATTGTTTTTCTCCTGCTTTCATCAGCCAGCTCCTCTAGAATTCAAAAGATACACTGCAGTATTTGCACTTACTGAAGTTTACTTTTCTGCATATTTATGGTCCTGCTTTTGATAATGGAATCTTACAGAATTTTGTTTGAGTAATACACAAAATAGGTGCTATAACATCAAAGTAGCAGTATTTTTCAGGCTAAAGCTGGAAGGAATTCCACTGATCTGGAGCAATATACTGGAATTTTCTTTTCTGCAATCTGTCCAGCATTTGTTTGTGTAAACTTCACATTTTACTCTGGTGTCATGTCAGAATGCTTTATCCTAGACTTGAGAAAAGGTGTTCAAGAGAAATATAATCCCACCTATCCGCGGTGTGTATGCATCTATCTTCCATCAATAGCTTCTTCTACGATCAGTGACTAGTAAGGATAACCTGCCCTATACAGTAAAGAGGCTTAAACTGTAAACAAAGAAACTGCAGATTAGAATTGAAAAAATGAAAAACTAAAATCCCATTTCAACATTAGGTTTCATGTCTGTCATGATTTTTCAAGGCAGTTTCAAAGGTTGTCTTAATCAGGTATTCATGCAAATCAGGGAGGAAGGGAAAGAACTGTGGTTTGGGTTGTAGTTCAAGGATTCTAATCTAATAAAGTTTCCATGTAAGCTTTGCAAGATTTGCTTTCTTTGTGTCTCAATTACCATTTGAATGACTCCATGTCTTGTACACTATCATGGTAAAGATTTAATAAATAGAAAGACATTGTAAGCATCTCTTCCATTATAAATATTATATAGATGAAATCACATAATAACCCTCTTCCAGCTAGCAGCTGGTCTACTATGAAAATCAAGCCTTGGGCTACAAACTGCTGTAAAGGTAGAACTCTTCCAACTTTTTTTTTATTTTATTTTTTGAGAATAAGTCATTGACTTCCTCTCCATTTACTGAGGAAGATGGATTAATTTCTATGTGATCTATCTTTTTTGTCTTCTATCTTATTATTACTGGAGGTCTTGGGCAGGGACTTGAAAACTCGAAACTGAATTCTTACACCAATTGCTTTGTCTCAGTTCTTTTGTCTGCATTTTTTGTTTTGCTGTTTTTTTGCCTGTGAAGGTTTTTAGCAATGAACACATCAAATTCTTAGTTCTAAGATGGAGTGTAAAATAGTGTATATACTTTAAGCTATAGGGGATATCAGGAATACCTAGCTGTAATCTATACTAATTAAAGATTATTATAGTTAGTGCATTCATGAAGCAGCACAGACTTGATTTTAGGAGCAGGAGGGCTAAGTGGTATGTCCACACGAATGATTCCAGGAGTGGGAAATGAGCTGGAGTCCCTGGCAGGTACACGTGTACAACCATGTGAGAGGAAAAAGGTCAGGTAAGTCTTAAGGGGACTTTCCCTTTTTTTAAAGTCAGAAACCTTTTCCCAAAGCATTTAGATTTAGAGGCTGATAATGCTGGGATGAAACAGAAATATGGTACAATTTCCCCAAGAGACCTCTTCCTTTCTCCTCATGGAAGCTAAATATAGCCCTACTTAGGGGAAAAAAGTCAGTGTTTTAAAAGACAGATTACAGTTGCTGCTTCCTACATTTTCACTGGTGCCTTGATGCTGTCTAAGGACCTTGTGAAATTTATTTTGGCAAATGTGTCAAACGATTTTGAGTTGGCTGAACCCACAACTTGCTGTGGCCATATGAGGGACAAGGAGTCAAGGACAAGGATGGGACACTCAGGAGGCAAAATTATTTTTTTTTGTCAGCCTGCGTCAGCAGATTACCTTGACATCAAGATATGAAAATCTCCTGTAAATCTGCCATTAATCTTCATTGCCCTTATGTTTAAAACCAAGTTGCTTATAGCTGGTATGAATTTAACTACAGGATGCTGAAATTAAACCATAAAAATATCTGGAAATAACCTCAAGGAACTTATAGACCTAAAACTTCTCATGTTTTATTCTTGTATCTCAAGAGATCTTAACAAAATAAAATTTCTGCTTGGGGGACCAGCTTGGATGAGACGTAAAGCAAAGCCTGAAATTTTTTTGATGTTATGGAAATTTACAGCAAGCCCCAAAACATGGATCAGGGCTGGAAGGAGGTGAGGAATTCAGGTGATAATAATATTGGTTGGTACAATGTTCTGCAGTTCAGTCTGCAAGGATGGAAAATTTTCAGCGTGTCTCTGGTAAGGCCAATGTGTTTGTTGCCCTTCTTTTCTACACTTTTCACTGAAAAGGCCTGCTGAAACCAGGCAGCTAATGCAGTTATCATTAAAAACATAGGGTAAAATTTCAGATTAGGAAAAAACAGAAAGTGCATGGATACTTTTGAAGTTTACTGTTCAGTTGGGCCTGCTGATCTGCATGCTGTAGCTTTTGAGGCTGAATGAGATGCATCTGACCAGCCCCAAATGCATTTAAAGTCAAAGTGGCATTGTGTGTGCTTGTGTGTGTAGGTACTCCCACATGTGCTTGGGACTGATCAGGGACCAGAATAAACAGATACCACAGAAGAAGGAAAAGTGCTGAAGGTAGGAAATAGTGACATATTGAGGATGGGCTCATGGTGATAGTACCTAAAAACCAACAAAGAAGAGAAAAAATATTCTGGTTATTTAAAATTAAAATATCTAATGTTTATATTGACTTGATTGCTCTTTACTGAAATAGCTTGTTTGCGGCAATTCTATTTTCGATTGCTGCTTCTGTCTTCTGAGGGCATTGATATGGTGCAACTACCATTGTCAAGAGGCCATTATACAAAGACAGACCACAACAAAAAGCATTTTTTAACAATTTATAAACTAACAAGATAATTAAGGCAAGAAGATTCTACTGAAGAGCCAACATTTGTCAACATCTTCTGATCCACGTATTTCAGATGCTGCAGGATAAGGACTTTCAGTAAGTCCTGACATTAAAAATAATGGCCACTGTAAAATGATTTGTTTCACTTGACTCTAGAAGGCCAGTAATGTGTTGCTAATAAAGCACCCAGGGTGTATAGCACAGCCTTTTCTGGGACTCTGAGAAACAACCACCCATATGTACAGCAAATGTCTTTGGCAACACTCTGTGGCCTTAACTGGAATTTCTGTGCCATTATAGTTTTATGACTCAATCATAATATTATTTAAACATCATTTTTCTGTATCTAATTTATTTATTGTCTCTAGTGATAGACACAGAGACTGGTGAGCTAGATTATATTAACATTTCAGAGTAATAATAGAAGAAAGCAATTATCTTTGGGCATAGAAATAATTTTAATTAGACAGTCAGTAAAGTGGGAATGACAGACAATGATGAATTATTATCTGTAGTTTAATCAGACATCCAGAAAGCTGGTCTGCAAGAGGAGTTTGCACTCAAGAAAATGCTTTGGCTAATTGAGTTAAATGTAGACAACAAGGAGAAATGGTCAACTTCCTTGAGCATCTTTGCACTACCAATAAAAAAATACATTAGCCCATCATTTCTTTGAAGTCACAGTGATGCCTTAAAGATCTAAACATGAAACAACATTCTTTTAAGACAGTATTAATAGAGGCAGGAACATAAAATCTTCTCTTTAATTGGAGGCCTCCAGGGGCAAGTATGGAAAAATGCTCACATGATATAGGCTGAACACAGTTTTAAAAGTTTAGCAAATTAGCGTAATTCCAAGAATCTCCAATTAGAAACAGACGTGATGAAGTAATTCTCTTCCATGGTTCAACCCTTTTCTGGAGCCCCCCTTTTGCTAGTTTTTTATGAGAAAGTGTCTTGGGAGAGTGGCTTGTCCTTAGTTCGCAGAGGAAGCAAGATGGGATAGGGGCCTTTAATAATGTGCTTTGTCTTTCTGTCTAACAGAGTGGGTGAAATGCTAGCTACAAATCTGTATAATTATACCATAATAAGCTAGAGAGTTAAAAGTATATGTGAAGAATATTGAAAAGCAAAAATCTGTTTGGCATCAATGGGAAGACTTGGAGTTTGCTAAAAGTTAATGTAAATATTTTCTTTACTCTGTCTTAAGATCCTATCAAACCAAAAGTAACTTAATAATATCTGTGGACTGCTCCTCTGAATGTTCACTGGCTTTCCTTCCACTGTATGTAAGTCTTTTCCTGTCACATGAGAAAATTTGAATGGACACTCCTTCTATGGCAGTGTCACCTGACTCTACTTCCAGGTAAACCTGTGCGTAACACTAGATTTTTGCTGTGGCCTGCTTGGTACTTGCAGTTATCCAGATCTGAAGAGGAGAAAAGAGAATTATGTCTGAAACTTACTTGCTTCATGTGAGTGAGCAGAGATTACCACTTCAAACAGCATCCATGGCCCTGCCTTATTCCTGCACCAATTTTCAGGTCAAATATAACAGAGTGATCCTCTAATATAATGAAAGATGAAACCAGATGGTATTGCAAACTCAGTGTAATTTAGGTGCTACATTACACAGTATCTATCACATGATAAACAAGACCATTTGCATATTAAGAATCTTGATAGCTCTACACAGAGCCAAAATGAACTGGCTAATTCATCATGTTTTTTATCAGCACACAGCGAGGTGCAGGCTAATGCAGCTCCAGTGTAAACGTGCTGCTCAGGCAAACAAAGGCTCGATAGCAGCTCCTGAGCGCCAGCATTTTGAGGCTGTGTGCCAGGGCACAGCAGGCATGGTGACTTCTGTCACGATTTAATAACAGCCAGAAACTAAGTACCACACAAACACTCCTCACTGCCTGTCCCCCCATGTGGGAGGGGAAGGAGAATTGGAAAAAAATGTAAAACCCATGGGTTGAGATAAGGACAATTTAATAACTGAAATAATGTGAAATATAACAGTAATTAATAATAATGAAAAGGGAGATAAAAATACAGAGAGGATAAAACCCAAGAAAGGAAAGTGGTGCACAAAGCAATTGCTCACCACCTGCTGACTAATGCGCAGCTTGTCCCTGAACAGCAATTGGCTCCTCACGGCTTATAAACTCCCCCAGTTTATATACTGGGCATGGTGTTCTATGGTATGTAATTTCCCCAGGGTGTGCTGTGTAGGGCAGGGCAATTCCTGACTTTTAGATGTGCTGACATCCATTGGGATGCCTTCCCTTTGTCACATGGGGTGCCAGGGCACCTTGCCATAACACGTGATAACGCAAGGTACCTGAAAACAGTGAGCATGCCGAGTTGAGAGTCTCCTTGGTTAGCCAACAAAAAGCCCTGGGTGCAGTGGCTGGGAAATATTTGCATCTCACTATGTTTTTCAACCTGAAACTCTTGCCAGAGTGGGTCACCCAAATGAGAGCTTTCTGAAAACTGGTGGTCCTTTCTCCAGTTTAATTTCATGAGAAGCTTTAGGTGTTTGCCCTGAAAGTCAGGCTTAGGACCTTCTGGATGACACTGGTAGCCACCAGGCTAGTAAGTATTTTTGGACTGCTGTTCTCCATCTTGCCAGGTGATGACATTTCATTTTACATTCAATTTGCAGTGGTCTAAAGAGATTCCCAGGGTAGTTGGAGTGAAGATGTCAGCTCATTTGGAGGAGAATGGTGGCTTTCATGTGGTACAACATACATACAAGGTGAAAGTGCTAGGAGTCAATGTGGGATAAAGATGATACCTACTGGTCTCTGTCATTGATGGCACCAGTAGTAGTTTGAATGGATTAGAACAATCCCCTAAAGGTAAAAAAAAAATTAAATCCCAGCTGAAATCCACATATTTTTTGTTTTCCATACCTGATGTTTGAAGATATGTGTCAAGTCCATTGATACCCTCTCTGAAGGACATCCTCAGGGTACCTGGATATCCTCAGGTACCAAAGTCCCGTAGAGATCAAATCCCTCCTGCTGGCACAACAGTGGCTGCTTTGCCCTCTTGCTGTGTTTTGCAAATTAAATCCCCAGGAGAAAATTTCAGAGGCAGAGAAGGGCAGTTTGGCAGCTGACAGAGAGGGCGTCTGAAGGCATATGGTGAGTTCCACTGAGGGCAGCTCTGAGAGGCAAAAGTTGTCTCTGAAAGCAGAAGAGATATGAAGTGTGGAAAAAAGAGTAATTATGCAGCTTAGAAAGAGGATGTTGAACATATTAGTCATTAACTCCTAGAGAAGGTACTGGAGTTTGAAGGGAAATTGAACTCCCTTTCCAGCAATATAAATTGGTATAGTATACTCAACTTTATTAGGGACACCAAAAGAGGTTAACTGTAGGCTGACTTTCAGACAAGGATCACAGACAAGCTTTCTTTATTCAATATTGAGGCTAATCTGACCAAAGACAGCTTTTCTCATATGACTACAAGGAGGGCAATTAATAGCTCCCACAGTCTAACTCACCTGGGAATAGCATGAAGATCATTCTGATCAAAACTCCAGCTGAGCTAAGTAGCACAAATGAATTTTACCTGTATTTCTCAATGAGTTTGTGAGAAATCTGAAAAACTGAGAGCTTTCAACCCATGTCTGTTAACGTATGTCATAGCCATAGGGTTTGAGCTAGCCTTGTTGCTACCCCAGCTTGGGACTCGTGGCCTTACGGAGGTGCTGGGGCTGGGCCTTGCCAGTGAAACCCTGCTGGTCCCACTGTCACTACTGTCCCTTGTCAGGCAGCTGGCCTGCACTGACTGTCTGTGGTAGCTAATGGGGTCTGATGGTGGTGAAGGAGCTCCCAAGGGACATCACAGTGACTGTGGTGAGGTCTCTGAAACTAGTGGGAGATTCAGTTAATGTGTGTGAAACCAGCCACCAGCCATTCCAAGGTCAGAACTGCTAGGGAGAGCTGATGACTAATGTAATTTGGTTCTGTTTTCTGTTTGCTAATTATCTGATTCCTTTTAATTTATTCCTTATGCATTGAATAATTTCTACATGCTCTTAGTCTATAGCTTGCACAAGAATTTGATATATCAGTGAACACTTCTCCATAAACCTGCAGGCTAAACAGACATAGAAAATGAAGGTAAAATGAGGGTGAAAATACCAGAAGAGGATAAAAACTATTTTTCTGATGGTATTTGTATTTGTTTCACCCTTCCAGGGCAATCTATGAGGAAGCAACACAGGATCTTGACTGGTGGGAGAGCAGCACTGAGCTGGTTGCAGGGCTGCTGGGGAGACTTTGTTGCTGCAGCCCAGCACAGGCTGTGATCTCCTGGAACATCATAAAAACTGCCTTGTGCATGAATGGGGCCAACAGACTGCTGAATGTTAGGAAAAAAAGGCCCCTCAATTTCTTCTGGTCTTTACTGTGTCATTACTGTGGATTCATCTCTGGTGCGGTCGCGTTTGAGTGATCTGCTGGTTCTGTCACACAGGCAGCACCTGAAATTCCTCACTTGAGTTCAGTGTCATGACTGTTTCATTCCAAGCAGCTCATGCTGGACATACCCACGTGCCCCTCTTCTGCAGGACTCAGCACGAGGCAGCACAAATTTGGCTATATTGCCAGATGCTTTTTTGCCTCCTCTCTTTGCATTTGCTCACTCTGTTATTGAGCTTCACTTCTCAGGCACTAAACAAACACTAAGTATTCAGCACCAGCCCTTGGTTTCTGCACTTCCAGCACATAACTACCTGTGGGATCAAGCCCTAATTGAAAGAGTATTTAGGCATGGCTTCTTGGCGATTGCTTTTCAGGACCTTATCCTAAGCCCCTTCAGAAGACAAAGGCAGCTGAGGGCATTAAGGCTCAAAGATGGTGCTTGATGTCTCATAAATTTGGATCTTACAGTGACTAAGCTTTCTGAGAGTTATGTTTAAATCAAGTGACAAAACCAGCTTGGAAGTTAAACAGTGATTAAGTCTCTGCTCCCATATCTGAGGAGGCTAAAGAACTCGGCCAAGAAGTATTTTAAAATGAATGTAACTAGTTTCTGCAGACAGTAGGAGATGAGAAACAAGGAATGCACTTTGGAGAGGATGTTTACCATATTTTCACACTTACAGCTAGCAGGATAGCTGGAAGGAAAAATACTCACTTATTCATCCATTCAAGTTATAAATGAGTGTGGGTTATACAAAGGGAATCGGCTGAAGCATCATCTCTTCTCCCTTAGCTCCCCAGGGCTGCTCTATATCATATTGTCTGCCTTCCTTCTCATTTGCCTCCATTTCTTATTCTAATCTTTACTATTCCTTACCTTATTACCCTCTAGCCCTGATTTTGAGTGCATATGCAGGCTGTGAGTGCTATGTATAAATAACAACTTACAGTACTCGGATGATGTAAATTGTGTGCCAGGCAAAATGGTAGAGAAGGTGAACAGTGCTAGGTGCTTAATGTACAGGAGCAGACTGGTGTATGCAGATTGGAGGTTAGTATTACTTCTCACAGCTGACTATAAACTACCGGTATTTACTGCGGCTACAGGGTTTTAAAAACATAATTAAAGATTAACGAACCTTAACAAGATCTCTGCCTGCCAGAGGAATATTAATAGAAATGCAAAATCCTGCGCAGCGGTGTAGCTTAGGCAATCCTACTGCAGTTAACAAAGCTGAAACGTTGGAAGTACTGAGGATGGTGGGACAGTTACTTTAATGGCAGAAGTTAGTCAGCTCCGTGCCTTCTGTTTGTGCTTCTCAGACCATTTAGGTGTAGACAGTTTTGGACAGAACAGAATGGTGTTATATATTGTGTCACATCTACTTGTTTCTAAGAACAATTTGGCTGGACACATGCAATGGCGTATGCACACTCCAAAACCAAAATAATATTAGCTGGTATTCTGCCCATTTTCTCTTTGCTCTCTGCTAATGAATGTAATAAAGCTACTTTTCACCCAGTTCCTGACTGTTCTACAGCAAGGAGAATGGCCTTCCCAGCAATGTGAATATATGAATTGTAGCCAAGATGGAAAGACATTTCTGTTATAATCACAGAAAAATATTTTAAAAGTGAAATTCTGTTACAGGCCCATGATAACATTCTTTTCCCCACAAGAACAACCCATGATTCGTTTTCTGCTTCACTTAATGCATGTTATAAAACTCAGCTTTATGATCTAACTTTAAAAACCAACAAAAATCTGTGACTGTATTTTAAACCAGGCTTTGAGTTACCTTGAGTGGTGCAGATACCTCTGCCTCCAACAGCATACCTTTTCCACAATGTCTAGGGGTGAAAGTATGCATATGAGGAGTGGGAGGCAGATCTTCTCTAGCCAAGGCTTTTTGACCATTTTCCATATCTTCTGTGGGATCAAATTTTTTGAAGAGCATCTCGACTCTTTCACTCCTAAATTGACAGCTGTGTAAAGAAGGAAAAAGGAGAGAGCAGAAAGAGATAAGCAAAAGAAAGGTATAAAGGAGACCTGCATTATCCTGAAGAATATGAATTAAATGGGCTTTTCTGCTTTCTGTATTTTTCCTGACCAGTGAAAATTCTTATCAGTTCCACACATTATCCCCCTCTTCCCTGCTGTCTGGAGAAGAAAGTGGCTCTTGATTGGCAATTCTTTTCCCATGATTTGCCATGGGATAAATCGGACAGTTTTTATGCAATCAGAATATACCTGGATTTCTTTTCACTGTAGTTGTCTTATCATCTTATCATGACTCTTTAGATTTTTCTAACCCATTTTTTTCTGAAGTGATGAAGTAAATGGAAAAATCATATTTATTGCTGATTAATCGGAATTCCCTGTTTCTGTTGGACAATTAATGTGAGCAAATGCTGGTGAAACAGATTTGGGGAGCTGATTGGGCTGTTTGCAACTCTATACATAATTATCTGCCATGTAACTGATTTTACTATGTCCAGTTCTGGTGCCCCCAACATAAAAAGAACATGGAACCCTTGGAGCCAGTCCAGAGGAAGGCCATGAAGCTGATAGGAGGAGTGGAGCACCTCCCCTAGGAAGACAGGCCGTGAAAGTTGTGACTGTTCACCTGGTGAACAGAAGGTTGTGGAGATCTCACAGCAACCTTCCAGTATCTGAAGGAGGCCTACAGGGAAGCCAGAGAGGGACTCTTTGTCAGGATCTGCAGTGACAGGACAAGGAGTAATTGGTACAAAGTGAAAGAGGGGAAATTTAGGTTAGATATTATGAAGAAATTTTTCACTCTTAGGGTGGTGAGACACTGGAACAGGTTGCCCACAGAAGCGGACACTGGCAGTGTCCAAGGCCGGGCTGGGTAAAGCCTTGAGAAACCTGGTCTAGTGGGAGGTGCCCCTGCCCATGGCAGGGGAGACTGGGACTAGATGATCCTTAAGGTCCCTTCCAACCCCTTAACATTCTATGATTCTATTATTATTTCTCCAAGGGAGAGAGAAGGTTTGCCATATACAGCTGATCTGAAATTAGTAAAAATATAAGGTATTACTTCTATCACTACCATGCCTGGGAGGTCCAATCCAGCATCTCTAACTCAGAGCATGTACAGAGGTTGCTCTGAAGTGCAGGACAAATAAAGTAGTGGGAGTGCTCACTGTAAGTGGTTGCTGGTGACATTACTGTCAGGAAGTCAGGCTTTGGTCTCTTACTTAGCCAGCAGCCTAAATGTTGTTCAAGGTCCCTGTGGTGTTGTGGCAGAGGAGGGGATCTGTGCAGTGGTATGGCATGGCTGACTGCCTGGTCAAACAAGCACTGGGTGTACATATTTCTTTCCCTCTGCCTCCTGCTCCAGTGCCAGTGCACATCCAGCCTGTAGGCTCCAGGGAAATGGCACTGTCTTCCTACCCATTGCCATAGTACCACCTTTGGAGAAAAAAATATTTTTTTTCTATTTTGTTCCCATCAGCTGATGGAAGGCTGCTGCTGTCTATGGTCTTTGCCTTTTGGTCCAGGTCTCCCCTTACATGCCAACTATGATTTTCCACTTTTTGTTTTTCAGGCACAGGAAAACCATTTTCTTTTCACTCAGACAGAGCAGAGCAGATATAACAATTTAGCTTTACTTTAGCTTTGTGCTCCTCAAGTGTGTATGTCCTGAAAACTCTCCTTTAGAGTATCGTGATTTGAAATGATGGCCAAACAATGGAACTTTTCAATTTAAACCATAGCCATTGTGCATAGAACATCTGTGCTCTCCCATTAAAAAGCTGTTCCTCATAGTTGCACTTCATTATGCCAATGTGTTGGTTTTATTTTTTTCACAGCCTGAGCATTTTAAAGGGGTATTTGCAACTTAAACAACTGACTTGTACTAGGTGTGGTGAAGTAAGGCCAGCTTTCCAGCTACTATGACTAAGACTGAGTTTTGCAGGCTGGCACAGTCTGGAGCAATTTCTCAGAAGGACATCTAACACCTACTCAATTACTGTACCAGTGTGTCACTTCTTTGCAATTATAGATTGTAACTATTTTCAGATTTTTCTGTTTGTCTTAGAATATTCCAATATTCTATTTAATTCTCTAGTTCTAGCTCAGCTCTGTGTTGTCATCTTGTAGTTACTTTGTTGAGAGAGGATACCTGGTCTTTGACTCACTTCTTAGATATACAGCGCTGTTTACAGCTACCCCTCTGGTGAGTTACTTCATCCCTAGGCTTAGGTTGGAACCTTTCCAATGGCTGTTCCTGAAATAAAAACATTATATGGGTGAAAATGTCTAAGCAGTAGAGGGTGGGATGTTCCCAGGTCAAATTTTGATGGTTTTTTTTTTCACGCTTGAATCACACTCGAATCACACTCTCTTTTATTCTTCATTAAAATTCTTTGAATTCTTTGAATTCTTTCCTTCTTTAATAAAATCCCAAAGGAATAAAGATTTGATGCTCCCAGTGTTCTCTCAGTAGCTTGTCTTCAGCCAGGTTTGTAAACTGTAGGAAATGAAAAGCTCTGAGGAGGCAAGGGAAAGAGGGAGTTTTTTTCAGCTTTTGCAGGTCTAATTGTTTGATCTTTCTCTTACAGGTCTGCTAAAAGAAAACAATTGCTGTATCTACCAAACCCCTGTGTAGGATGAAATCCCTGTGCATAATGTACCTGCTACTAAAGGATACCATTACTCTGTGCCTATAACTTAGACCTAGTGTGTGTGTACTCAAAGATCTCTGCAGTTCTTGGTTTTATATAAGTTGGTGTAATGTTGGGTAAATTATCTTGAGAAGGAATCCTACTTCCCAGAGCACCCATTTTCCCCTGTGATTTTAACTGCAACATGCTGGACAGCAAAATTGTAAAGCTATGTTAAATGGATTGCAGTTAGCAGAAGGAAATGGTGAAAGGAATTCACTCCCAGAAAGCCCAGTGACAAAATTCGCTAAATTCGCAAAATTCCACAGAAACAAAACTTTTTAAAAGGACTTAATTCAGTGCACTTGACTGAAATGTATTGAAAAGGTAGTGAAGTTTTGCATGGAAAACTGAAGAAGGATTGAAGTGATTAGTATAATACATTTTCCTCATTCAAAGAAACTGTGCTCTTGATGGAGTTTTACCAACTGAGGGGGTTAACACAGTCTGTGGTGCTCTCTGATTACTTCTTTCTGCAGGTAACAGGCACCCTCACTGCCACAATATCTTCCCCATCCTCTCCCTCCCAGCACAATATCAGATTGCTTCTACCTGGTGAAGAATGAGAGTGCTTATGAGCACTCCTCTGCAGGGTGGGAGGAGGCTGTCATGAATCCAGCAAGAGCCAAATGTGGCCGAAGTCTGGGTGGACTGACTAACCTCCTCCCTGCCACATGATACAGTATGGTTTGGTTTCTGGGTTTTATGTGAATGATGAAAGTCTTTGGGAAAGTTCCCAGGAAATGGAGTAAGTTGCTCTTAGCTTTTCTTTTAATGTGGGGTTTCAGAAGATGATTTCAAACCTATTAAAATTTGGATCTTTAATAAGCTTTAACGTAAAATACTGAAGCTTATTAATCTCCTCAGCCTCTGTGCTGAATAAAATAGAAAAGAAATGCATTATACAGATAGGATCTAGCATTTTTTTACTCAGAAAGAACATTAACCTTGTGGTAACTGTTATATCTTTGAGCAGGCCAAATGAAAAAAGCACTAACAACAATGTAATTGCAAACAAATTAGTATCTTCTAGGTAAAAGAAAACAGCAGTTAAAGAAATAGACTATTAACACCTCAGCCATTGACTACACATATTGACACAGAGCTTACTACAAACTATTTTTATGTAGCCTTTTGCTGACAATTTGCCATATGTTCTGTGGGAGTTTTATCAATTGGTTGTGTGTTTCACAAGTGTCCCCAGATGCAGGATGTACAGGAACTCTTGGGTAAACTTTGCAAGTAGTAGAATATAGTCTTTAAGGTCTCTGTGCATTTTCTGGTAATTAATCATGATTTTAAATCTCTGTGAGCATTTCACAGCAATTAATCATGGTGAGACAAACCTCTCATTGACAGCCCCTCTGCTTCTGAGGAGCAAGGTACCCTCAGTCATTATATGATCTATCTCATGTTTAGGTGGTGTAAAATGGTTCTGTGGATCTGAAATAGACTTGAGCAGCAGGGAGCAGTAGTGTGACATAAAGGAAAAAAAATGTACTGCAGTATTCAGAGACTAAAATAAATAAATTACAGTGTCCTTAAATACAGCTGGAAAAATTTGGTAGCTAAAGTGTGTTTGAAGGGAGACAAGTTGGAATGTTAATTCACGGGATGATTCTGAAGACAGTCCAAGTATTATAGATGAGACTGCTGCAGCTGAACTCCTGGGGTACACTAGCTCAAGTCTTTACCTTTGCCTGCCATATAATATCCCTAAAATGAAGAAAAAGCTGAATATAAAGAAGAGGAGCACATTCATTTATTTAGATTAGCCAACAAAGTGACAAGTGTGCCTTGATGCCAAAATGAAGCTATGTAACCCATCCTCCTGAGAGTAGGCATATGCAGGGGAAGTGATGGAGCATTGAACCATGTGGAAAATGATGGGCAAAACAAGAAGCTGTGACTTGCTGTGATATTGCCACCTTGTAAGTCCTTCTTGACTGCAGTGCTCTGATTAGTGACCCACCTTTCAATGCTTAGCTGCTTTGTTGGGCCTGGCATCAGCCCTTCCAGGCCACCAAACGAGCATGAACCCAAAGTAAGACTGTGGTGACATGCTCTAGAGACATGTGACACCTGGCACTGGGCATGGAGGACCTTGAAGGGAAAGAGAGGTCTGTGATTATGGGTCCCAGTGTGAATTAAGGGCTCTGCAGTCTACACACTGCTCTCTACTACAGGCAGGAGACGAGATAGGCAGAGCTTGAGGAAGCACGGGAAAACAGCCCAAGTACTGGCACCTGGAAGATATCTGGGCTGATTTTTACTGTATTTTGTTTTTAAGGAGAGGGATATTATTACCTGCAGGTGAATGTACAAAATGTTTTTCCCCTGTTACTTCTGAAGACAATCACAAAATTCTCAGTCCAAGAGAAGCAAGACGAAGCACTGAAAAAATTGACGTTTCTTCTTGTTTTCCTCCCTCTCCTTTCTCCTTCTTTTCCTCTCTCTCTTCTTTCATCCCACCCTCCTTCCCCTTTCCTTCATATCACCGATGTCCTCTGTGAAATTCCATTGTCTCAGAAGCACCCTCAATAAGAAACATTGAGCCAACTTTCTGAGACTGCTGCATTGTTTCTTTCCTTATGATCTCCAAATCACTGAGTATTCCTGAAGACCAAAAGCACAGCACTAAGTCTTCCTGCCAAAACACCTTTTATACATTAAAAATACTTTCATTTCATTGTCCTTTATAATTTGTTACAACATTCATGTCATTAAGTCAAGCCCCCTACTTGGGCACCTAGAGATCAGATGCTCAGGATGAGCAGCAGTAGCAGTTCAGCAGGAAATCAGTGGAGTTTTTCAGTGCTTGATATGATAATCTGCAAAATTCTCATGCTTTTCAGAGACAGACTGGGAACATGATCAAGAATAGACGGAGCATAATCAAGTATAGAATCTCTCTCCTTGGAACTGGAACAGGCTCCCCAGGGAATTGATCAGAGCACCAAGCCTGTCTGAGTTCAAGAAGTGCTTGATGATCCTGATAGGTCCCTTTCAACCCAGCATATTCTATGATTCTAGGACTCTATAATGAAAACCAGGAGATTTATATTTAGACAAACACTAGAAAGAGGATGGAAGGAAATTGATAAGTAGTCTAGAGGGAAGAAATTAATTTGGTATTGAGGGAACAGTGCTACCTGCTGGGATTGATTGTGTGTTGGCCGAACAAAATTGGTTTCACCTATTCTGAACTTAACTAAAGCAGAAAGACCAAGGTAAAGTTACTGTACTGCTGTTGTTTCTAGAGAAACTACCAGAAGATAAACTCTCAGATCCTGCAAGGTCTCCTAAGAGCATGGAAGCTTGGCTGGATGGACCTGTCTATCACTGTTGCACAACACTACCCCTGCCATGCCTGGGATAGCTGGTCAGCTGCCTGAACCATTCCAGAAAGCAGATTGGACTGAGCTTTGATGCAGAGCAAGTCTTTGCCCTTTTTGGGCTCATCTTGTGCCTGATCTTCAGGATTGTCTTTATTTGTCTGGATGCACTACAGTTGTTATTATAAAAATGGTTATCTTTTTGGTTCTGAATGTCTCTGCTTCTACCTCCTTGGTAGGGAGGTTTTTTGTGCAGTGGAAACCATTATTACAAACGTGAAAGACTGTCACATATATTTCTAAGGTAGCTAATATGAATCTGTATATTATTAGCTGGCATGTGAATGACACAATAAGAGTTTTAAAACAGCAATGCACTGACAAGGGATACAATAAATTAAGAGTCTTGGTTACTGCAGTTTACAAGTCAAGTCATCTTCACCAAGTTGATTTTATTGTTATGTGTCAGAACCTACAAATCAGTTTGGAGATAAGTGTGCATGTGTGGGGGAAAGAGACAGAAGCAGTGTGGAAATGCTCATGAATTGTCCTGCTAACCAGTGAAGTCACTTTCCCAGTTAGGGTAGTGTGAAACCTTCTATCCCAAGCAGGGCTGTGTCTTGGAAAGTGAATCTCAGTTGTCATGATGCCCTCTTGAAGATAGTCATAAGGAAAAGGTAAGATGGAGGTGTAGCATAAGCTCTGTTCAGAAGAATGTGTCTAACTACTCTTCAGCTTCCCAGACACAAACATCCTGGAATTGTGTCCTAGTCAGTCCACTTCTCTTGCATACCAAGTACAGCAAAGTGGAGAGACATTTAGCACACAGCTCAGAGGAGCTGTTCCAGTAACAGAAATGCAGTTGATCCCTTCACAGAGAAATGTTTACAAAAAGTTGCCAAAGGCAGAAAAAATTGAATTAATCTAATGAATCAAAGACTTTTGCATTTGTGTGGAGAATGGCAATGCTGAGATAGGGGATGTGTGAGCATAGAAACTCATGGACTTCTTGGCCCAACCTAAACTGAGGGTCAATTAGTGTACAAAATATTAAGCAGATGGGTATTCTGAATGATCAGAATTTGATTTGGATACAAGTAAGGTATGAAGCTAAGACAAGTGAGTTTCACAGTTGTGTCTGGGACTCTAGTGCCCACTATATTAATACCACTGTGCCATTCTGACTCTCAGGATGTCATGGCCTGACAGTTCTAAAGGGAGAGAGCAGATGACACCAGGATCACTGTCAGCTTGGTCTGGCTGCCAGATGCCTTTTGCAAGTTACACGTTCTACAGCTAACCTAATCCACTACTCTTTTTTTTTTTTTTTTAACCAAACTTTTCCTACCCTCTTCTCATTTCTAGTTGAGTCCAAGTCTTTTGAACATCCTCAAAACGACAACTAAAAGCAGTATCTTACACAGATTATCACTGGCATCAGATTGGCAGTTTTTGAAGTGGCTGACAGGAACAAGTGCTGTGCATAAGTTTTTCTAACTATGAAACTACAAGTAAAACTCAAAAACCAAAGTCAGGCTTTTGATTTTTACCATGGTTTCTTTACCTCTGTTGTTTAAGCTTTAGTTGTTGTTTACTTCAAGAAAACAGAATCAGGTCACCATTATTATACCTCCAGACCATCTCAATAAGCTTCCCTCTTTTTCAAAATCTTACCAGGATATTCTCAAAATGTCACACAATTTATAGAGATTTTAGTGTATGTTTTCATAGACTTCCTCAGTGATGATATATTTGTGTTGGCTGAGGTTTAATAAAACATCTGATTTACTTCTCCAAGCTGCATAATAACACCAGATAGGTCCCTGAGATGACAGGTTTTATCTCTGCATTTTAGGAATCCTTTAAAAAAACAAATGGAAAAGTAAAAATTTCAGTTACCTCTCATTTCAAAATAGCGAGGACTGAATTGCAGTAGCTGGTAATTGATATTACTGTCATAGTAAGCCAGGGGAGTTTTCTTTCTCTAAATTCCTTTAAATTCACATATTCAGGTGCTGAACAAACGTAGTGATTAATATAAATAGAATTTTGTATGGTCTTCCAGAACAAAAAGTCTGTTTTATACTTTGCTGACATTTACTCATTTGGTAAGCATTGTCCAACCCATTTCCTGCTAGGCTTCTCCATACTCAGTACACATCCATCAAAACAAATTGTTTACAGAATAACTTTGCACAAGGCAGGGCAGACAGAAAGAATCCTCAATAAATGCTTAGATAGATTTCCTCAAGGTTAAAGGATGCTACATAGAAGAGGTTATTAAAATAAAAATTGAGGGAAACACATTGTAGGAACTCCTCTGTGTGAACTGTGAAGAAAATTTACAATGCAGTCACATCAGGAAATCTAAGTAAAACCTGTCTTTTTTCTTGATATGGCTGCCACACTTTGTTAGCACCCAAATAGCAAAAAACCAAAAAGAGGCAACATAAATAGTCGAAAGTATTGCAGCGTTGCGAAAACAGGAACTGAAATTCAGGTATTGCAACTGGTAGTGTCTGCTATACCTATAAGTCATATACATTCATCAAAGACCTCAGAGCGACTGAATGACCTTATCTCAGATGTTGCCATTTGATGCTGTGAGCCGACCTGCCTCAAAACTCTTCTTCAGAGTTGAAGATGTGTAGGAACCAGGTGCCATGATGTCAGAACAAGTAGTTAGGGATACCAGGATTAGCTAGTGGAAAAGTTTAACAGAGCCAACCAAAGGTTCTTCTGTGATGTGGCACATTACATCTCTTTAGTCCTTAGCAAAGAATCTACTTAATTTACCTAAATTCTGCATAAACAGGTTTCTTGCAGAGGAGCCATTGAAAGGAAAATGGCTCTGACCAGAGAACAGGAACATCACTCCTCTGTTAACTGTAAGAGGTGTTCAGGTCTGTGTTCAACTGAAATGGGGTCCTTGGTTACTCTGATTGCTTTCCATGACAGCCCATGCTAGGCTAATGCCTGCAGCCCTTTATGGGTTATTGCCTTAAAGGCATTGTCACCCAGCATATTGACCAGATTTTACACTAAAAATCTAGGTGGGCCATATATTTGTCCCTGTCAGAGTGGCAATTTTAGTTTTTAGTGATGTTTGGGTATTACTAGTAGCTATTTCTGATTATCTTTAGCTTCATCAAATGAATATCTCTATATGCTACAGCAATTAGGGAAGGATACCAAAACTTCAGAGGAGAAATATCTGTTCAATACCTGCAGACTAAAGTATACACACCTTATAGAGAGCAGGGTTACATATCATCAATGACTTTAATTGCACAACACTTAGACAAATGAGGTAATAGCTCCAATTCCCATCATTTAGTCCTTCGACTTTTTAACGCTAACCTTAATTTTGCCTTCATTCTCAAGACTATGAGATGTCAATATTTTAAAGTCCCTTCATATTATTTTTTTTTCTCTGGAGACTGAAATTTTCTGCATGTTTATACCACAAAAGGGAAAACAGACTTTTCTGGCCTTCTGAATTGACATTTCCTTGTTTCCTATTATCTCTGTAAAATCCACTTCCGTGACACTCTGTCCCTTGTATCATTCATCTCAGGACTCTGTTTCCCCTATCATTAATCTGAATAGTGTACCTGTTTCTAAGTTAATACAGTCTCCCAAAAAAGAGTGCATTCAGATCCATTGCATGCTCAGCATCTTGGAAGATTGCCTTTATACTGAAAGGAGAATTTAGACCTTTCCAGAATGCAAAGAGACCTATCCATCTGGGAGAAATTCTAAGCTGGATGTGCTAAATTTTGTTAGCATTCCTCTTTTCTGGGACAAGTCAAGGTTTGGAACATGTCATTGATTTATTGCTTTCATTAACATGATGGAACACAAAAAGGAGTGTGCTGATGTTGAGTTTGCTGCACCTGTCCTGTAATGCAATACTCAACCATTATCAGATGTAATTAGCATGTTTGAGGCAATATATTAGTCCACCACAAATGCTTTTTAAAAGGAGAAGATTATTTTGAGTGCTTTATGACTTTCCTGAAGAGTCTAAAAGCTTTTTAAAGCAGTTAAAGATGTTCACACTAGAAGGGCTCTTCAGGAAAATATTGTTATGGGTGGAGAATTGCTATTAGCAAAGCAGTGACATGGGAAACCAAAAGGCATAAATTTAAAAATGTTGATACCAACAATATAAGAAGAAACTTCTGGTAGCATCATTCATCCCCAGAACCTCCACACATTACAGCTTATACAGGAACATGGCAAAAGTTGATGGACGGCTAATCCCAAAACAATCAGAGATTTTTAATCTAATGTACAATTGAGTAATGAAGAAAAGAGAGAGTCAGGGTGGATGGAGTATGAACACATATGATATCTTCTGCTTTATGCATACAACAAAGAAAAAGGGTAAGTTTTCTCTGATTTGTGGAAGGTGTTGAGGCACAAAAGAAGGACTGAGGAAAGCTATGAGAGCTCCTCACAGAGGTACCCAATTTGACAACTTGCAGTTATAAAAAGTAGATCTAGGTGCAAGTCTGAAAGTACTCCAAGATGATCTGCCACCTGCAGTCTTGGGCCTGATGTGTTTGTTTTTGTGCATGATCTCAGCAGAAAATTTACCTACACTGAACAGCTTGTTGTATTCACATAATAGAGAACACAAACACCAAGTCTGTCTTTTCTGTTTCATCTCCTACCTATTGTACTCTCCGATCCTATTGTACTCATCTCCTGTAGAAAATATGACTGCATTTTTGATCAGTGATGAAAAAAGATTTTCTGATAATTTAAGAACTTTTATTTCCCCTTCCAGTGCTAAGAGAAGACAGAATATATGAACACACTGTACAACATAAGTGATAAACAATGAAGGGAGAAAATCCTTGTTTAGTTTCCCCAGTCCTCAACCACTGTTATCTCACTGTCCACCTTACAGACCTCATCAGGGTGCTGAGGAACTACTGCCTGCTCCACAGTTCTCTTTTGGGCTAAGGTAAGGAGTAAAGAGGCAGAGAGAGTCTCAGCATTTACACGAACATCTACTAGCTGACAGCTGACCAAATTAAAAGTCAGGACAATGAGTGTGGTTTTTTTCATCACAGTTGGATCAAATATGTGCTGGAGCAATTTATGAGATGTTGTGATGACTTCCTTTTCCCTTGGAATGTTTTTGAAAGAAGGTAGTAGTCTGAGGAGATGCTCCACTGCTGCTGGGTTTGAGCCAGCATCCAGTGGCCTTTGCTTGCTAGGCAGAAGAGAGGAATATGTTGGTGCCTTGGATTCTGCTAAAGTTTAATGGCCATTTCAGGTTTAAAACATACAAAGCTTGTAACACAAGTATACTAATATTTAAATATCAGCCTATTCTGTCTGGCCTAAATATTGATGACCAGCACCACCTAAATGTTGGCATGGCACAGGGCTCAGAGCAAAGGAGCCAGTGCTTCCTGCTTAGATTTCTTGTTCACACTCACACTATAATGGAAATTTCTCTTTCTGTGCTGTCCGTTGCCTCACAGTGTTTGTTTGCAATATTGTGCTGAGAAGAAATGTTCTAGAGAATATTACTTTTTCCTTTCTTCTTTCCATAAGATTTTTTCATCCTGATTGATAGCATATTGTTTCAATAGCACAAAGTGGAGGAGCTGGTACAAGAATTCATCTGAAGGCAAAGACCAAGAAGTGATTTTGTGTGTGTAAAGTACTCTGATAGTGGAGTGACAAACACAGCAGAAGAGGATTTAATTTATTATGGAAAACAACTGGCAAAGCTGCAACAATGCTTGGCTGTGTGGTATAAGTAAAATTGTAATAGTTGTCATTTATATACTCTGACTTGAAAACAGGCTGTTTTCAGGTTGATATTGTGTGTTTTCCATGCAATATTACTTTTTCCCTTTGCATGCCACCTCCCTGGAATCAATCAAACAGATTACTCCAAAGTGACCTTGTTGTAATAGTATGTATATTAAATTTATACATAGCTTCAAATAAAGTGCAGGTTTGCATTATTGAATACATGAATAGGGCAAGCAGTAACAATATTAATTTTATTTAATGTTATGCCTACTAGATGGAGTTAAAAGATAGCAAGATTTACAACCATTTCAAGGGAAGTTAGTGCAGCTTGGTACTAACATTCTCAGCATTTTCTTTTCTTTCTTTAATCTGTAGTATAGTAACAGCGAAAAAACAGAGCAAATTTCACAGGCTATTGTAATACAGCTATCAGGGCCCTGGCTGCCTTGTGGGGACTGAGAGGGAGAGCAGGACTGGACAAAGTCAGTAATGGGGTCATCCCAGGCCCCACTGTCCCCCAGGCTGGCCTGCCATGGCAGCACTGGGAGGTCCAACCCGTGGGTGTGCACTGGAAGCAGTGGGGGCTGCAGCCACAGCCACCCTGCGGGGGTCCCTGTGTCCCCTGAAGGGGGAGTTTCTCCTGGCTGTGCTGGTGGGGTGCTGCCCTGAGCCCTGGCAGCTGAAGCCTGGGAGGTTGGATGCTCACAGCACCTTTTCAACAGCAAGGAGAAGTGGGCAAAGCTATGGACTATGGAGAGATAACGTAGTGAGCTTTGGGGTATGCATTTGTTGCAGCATGTGGAAGGCATTGTCTGCACCATTGAATGCATGCATAGAACAAGCAGTAGCAATATTAATTGTATTTAATGTGCTCCATTTCATTTAACAGTCCATTTAATGTAGTCTATTGCTCTGTGAAGCTTCATCAGTACCTACTGCTTGGCTCCTATGTTGTACCACACTCTCTCCCTGTACTCAGCACTGTGAGGCTGCACCTTCAGTACTGGGTTCAGTTTTGGGCCCCTCACTTTGAAAAGGACTTTGAGGTCCTGGAGTGTGTTCAGAGAAAGGCAACAAGGCTGGTGAAGCTGGGAAAGGGTCTGGAGGACAAATTTAATGAGGAGTGGCTGAGGAAGCTGGTGGTGTTTAGCCTCAGGGGGACTCTTGTTGCTCTTTACAACTACCTGAAAGAGGGTGTGGTGAGGTGGGGGTTGGTTTCTTCTCACAGGTAATGAGATAGGACAAGAGGAAATGACCTCAAGTTGTGCTAGAGATTTAGGTTGGACATCAAGAAAAATTTGTTCACAGACAGCATTGTCAGGCATTGGAACAGGCTGTCCAGGGAAGTGGTAAAGTCCCAGTACCATGGAGGGACATGGTTTAGTGCTGGACTTGGTAGTGATGGGTTAATGACTGGACTCAGGGATCTCAAATGTGTTTTCCAACCTAAGCAATTCTATGATATTATGATTATTTTAGCACAGATATTTAGATGACAATTTTCTCTACCACTATAGTTGTGCACCTTTACTTCCTCATTTAGTCTGAGAGGAACTTTGGGTAATGTGTTTAACAGTGTGTTTAATTACTGCACACATCTGTCTAAAGCTGAGGATGATGAGATATGATGTCTCTTTTCCCATTCACCCTCTTGGAGTGCAGACTGTTCCCAAAACCAGGCTCTCTGCCTCCTAGCTGGTTTGCAGTTGCACACTCTTGGCCAGTGAAACCCCGATGAGTGCAGGTGGGGGACCCAGGAGCAGTGGCTGATCAACTGGGATGCCCACAAGCAGCATGGCAGGGACTGTGTTATATGACACCCTTGCCCCAGTCCACAGTCAATAGATCTCCCTAGAGAGCTCTGATCACTCTCCTCCTGCCTGGACACACAATTCTGCTTCTCTTCTTCTCTCTTTCTCACTTTTAGTTGCTCCTCAGCCTTCTGACTGGGGTGAATGAGTGCCAGGCACATGTGGCTTTGAGAAAAGACATGGGCATGCCTCTTTGAAATCCCTGTCAGCAGCCACAGAATATGACTCAGTCTGCACATTTAGGTACAGGACATTTCACTCCCTAAGCTTTGATTGTCCATGTGAAATGGAATCCTATTTTCACAGATTTAAACTTGCAACACCAATGAAAAAGCAATCACATTGTGCAATACATATAAAAATTATGACAGTCATCTATCTTTCTGAAAAATTTGCAGTTTTATTCAGACTTATTGAAGGCTTTTCCCCCAGATAACATCTTTCTGTAAGTCCACTTTGTCTGCCAGAATATCGAGTCATCAGAATATGCTCGATGATGAATCATTAGAACGTCACCAAAACGTGGTCCTTAGTATGTCATGGTCACAGGAATGCAATAAGCTAAGCCATGGCAGCACACTTAGAGCCACTCAAATGTTCTTTGAAGGCTAATACACTTTTCACTTAATTACATTTTCAAATTATGCAGCCATATTTTCAGTGATTCATTGCAATTAGCATCTGTATTTAATTTAGAGCAAAAAATTGCACATAAACATTTTTGGCATAAACGTACTTTAGTCAGTGGGTTTGTGGCAGACCAAAATTAACCCCACAAAAAGATCTTTTCATGAGACAGGTTTCCCATACAAAATTTTAATTAAAATACTCTCAACACCAGTACAAAAATGTGAACAATTGTAGTTGTGCATAGCTGTGTACAAAATCCCTTCAAATTTGCTGGAAAAATTGCCCAGAAGTAATGATTTTTGGTCAGAACAAGCAATGTGAGTTAAAGACTCATCTTCCAGGTCTCTCTCTCTCTCTGCTTTGTCAGCCAAAGCATTTTTGACAGCTTCTCTAGGAGCAGCTTGTGTCTTTACATTGAGCCATCATCTGCAAAGTAAAGCACGTCCAAAAAATGCTCCTGAGCCTGGATTGTTGTGCATA
Source organism: Promerops cafer (assembly GCA_013398275.1). Taxonomy (NCBI): domain Eukaryota; kingdom Metazoa; phylum Chordata; class Aves; order Passeriformes; family Nectariniidae; genus Promerops; species Promerops cafer. The sequence continues at coordinate 3,839,502 of VZSE01013056.1, read as the reverse complement.
TATTTAGTAAGGTCAACACACATGGAGTATCTGAGCATACAAAAACATAAGCAGAATCCAAAGGCAACACCAACAAAAGCATATGCCAAATCCAAATTAAGCGCAAGTGACATGACACGTGGTGAGGCTGACCATGCAATCTATTTTTTAATAAATTCCTGGAGAGGTTGCATCCAGAGGAGAATTTAGTAAGATATAAAGCATATAGTACCGCTACACTCTTGCTGCTTACTGCTCTGGTTTCTAGAGCCCAAATAAAAACAACCCTACACCCAACATAAACACATCTGAGGTGGAGGTCGTGACCTTTCTCTGGTATGTCTTCTGTTAGTTTTCATGAAGGAGTTCCACTGAGCATCTTCTGTTTAGGTTATACCACGTTATCAAAAAACCTGTGTCTGGGTTCCAAACAGCAGCTCACCTAATGATTCAAGGTGGATCACTCTGTGTTGGTGTAAATGAGAACAATTTTAGTCCTATGTATTGTGATATCTAATTTGCTGCAGTTATGGCAACTTTTTGTTTAGTGGTTTTATCTGCTCACACTTGAAGGAAGTTATTATCCCAGATTATCTGCATCTGAACACTTTTAAATCAATGAAGTTACAGGAGCAAGACATCTGCCTTATTGTTATAGTTACTTGTGCTTTCATAGCCCTTGAGAAGGAAGAAATTCTCTTGTGTGGGTCTTTCAGTTATATGTAATACAAGAGACAAAAACTTGTTAAAAGCAATACAAAAAATTGAGGGCATTCTAAGAATTGATATGATTCCGGGGTTGGTTGGATATGTAACCTAATGGTCCCGAATGAATTTGCCTTATGAAAAATGAAATAAATAAATAGGGAAAGCACTTCCCTATTGACCTGCATTTCTTTATTGCAGCAAATGGACCATTTACAAAGAACTAAAGGGCTCATGGCTCTCTGCATTTAGCATCCTGCTGTTTGCCAGGACATTTGCAATTGAATCAGACTAACTGGGCAGTTGCCCTGTGACTGAAGTTGCTTTGATGGTGTCAAAACTCAATGCTTTGCTGAATGCATGCTGTTCTCTGAGCAGCAGAGCATATTGTCCTCAGTCACATGTTGACAAAATTTTCTGATGCTTCACAATCTCAAGATTGATGAGAGCAGCATTCTGAGTCCTAGGCCACTTCACAGCATTCTGAGCGTGGAGTAAAACTTGCATGTGAGAAGCTGGCGTGAAGGAGTTGCTGCCAATTCCAAATCCTGCTATGGTTCCTTTCCCTACTGCTCTTTTATGGACAGCCTTTCATGGGCATTTCAGAAAATGCTGCCCACCATCCTTGACACAGAGCACTTTGCTTTGACCTGGAAAGCTGTTTTGTACTGTTTGGGGCTGCATTTGTTTCTTGTATGATAAATCCACTACTCAAGTTTTCTTGTTGCTTGCCCGCACAAGAGAAATTAGGACCCTGGGCCTGTGTAAGGTGCTTTTCAGCAGCAGAACCTAAGAGAGCAAATAAAATGATATAAAATCTCTCCACTCATGAAGTATGGATACTGTTCATGGGGGTGACGGTTGTCAAGACAAAGCATAGATGGAATACAGAAGTTAGCTTAACAGATGAGTACCTATGGAATAGAATAGTGAACAGACAGAAAAGAGTTGTGCAGCCAAAGTTCCATTTTGGCTTCTGGATTTTGTGTAGAAAGGCCTGCCTGTCTGTGTGCAGTCTCTCCCTGGCACTGCCTGATGGTGTAGAGGAAGCACANGTTGTCAAGACAAAGCATAGATGGAATACAGAAGTTAGCTTAACAGATGAGTACCTATGGAATAGAATAGTGAACAGACAGAAAAGAGTTGTGCAGCCAAAGTTCCATTTTGGCTTCTGGATTTTGTGTAGAAAGGCCTGCCTGTCTGTGTGCAGTCTCTCCCTGGCACTGCCTGATGGTGTAGAGGAAGCACAGCATCAGGGCTCCAAGAATGTCCCCCTTCCTGGAAGTTCAGGTGACAGCTTGGAGGTAGTATGGCCAAGGGCAGTCCCTTCCTTTGGTGAACTTTGAGTCAGATTCCCAGATGGTGTTAGGGGAATGATCCATCCTGGGCTGACCCTGCTTCCCATGGGAGATGCTTTTAAACTGAGCAACTACAAGCTGGCCTGTGCTGTGCCCTGACATATCACGGGAAAGAAAAGTGTCAAGGCTTGCATCTGGGGATCTGTTTCTGTCTAAAGGTGTGGGATTTTTTTTGTTGATTTCTGTGGAATTTGCTTTGTTTTGGATTGGTTTCTTTAGAAAGAAAAATTACCAGTTACATTTTCCACAAATTGCAAGGAAAAAAATTGCACTCAGCATATTTTCATATAATGCCAAGCTGGTGTGCTTCAGCTAGGAGAAATTATGATCTATTTAACAGCACTATTTATGATATCACCTGATGTTTTCAATCATCCAGTTTTGCACAAAGAAGGAAAGTTTTTCAGAAAAAAACTTGGGAATTAAAGCCCTGTGAGTTTTTTTCAGACTCCTTACTCAGAGCAAATTCATGAAAAATTGCAATTCTTCGGTCTACCTCTTCAGTTGCTGCTGGCATGTCACGTTAGGAGCAGAGTTTGTTAGAGATGCTGAAGTAGCTTCTCATAACTTGCATTTCTGTAGTCTTTTGGTAAGCTGAATGCCCATAGTTGTTGAGAAAGAGGAGCCTTTGTCATTTCTGGACTGAGGACTTCTAAGCGTAGATCCAGCAGCCCTGATTTTGCTTCATGGCATGTACATCCTTTTGGGGTTTGACAAATTAATTTTGTAGAGTTAATGAGTTTGGGTTCTAAGCAAATGCACACTAAATCACCATCTATTCACTGCGTTTAGGCAGTTCAGATGCCTAAACTTGACTACATTCAAGTCTACACAAAGCAAATAGGCTACAAAAAGTATGCTGTGCTGCTTTTATTGAACAGAAAAACTTTATAGGTCACAGTTGATGTGCAAATCATGTTTCTGGAAGAAAACATGGAAGTGGCAGCAAAGGAAGATAGAGGTTTCAGATCAGCTAAAAATCACTGAAGATAAAAAGGTGATTTATAGCAATTCTATTCTCTGAGGGTTAAATATCCTTAAATCAAAAATGTCTGGTCATACCTCTCCAGTCCCAGAATGTTTATTTTGAGAAGAGGTAAATTTATACCAGGCTATATTTCAGTAAATAATCAAAGATCCCAAGTAATCTTCTAAAGTTTCTCCAAGGCTTTTTTAAATTTTTTTTTTTGGTAAGAAGGGAAAATTTATTTTTGTTGAGTCAAGTTTTCTTCCTGACTAGTATTGACCTGTGTGGAGAGGAAGATTTACCCCATGTCCATGTTTAGCATTTTACTTCACATCCTTAGGGTGTACTTCACATCCTTAGGGTGTACTTTAAAGATGTTGGTGTTCTGTGTTCCTGGGACATTTTTTATTTCATTTCATCACCCTTATAGAACTTGAGCTAAGCCAATTCCCAGAGAAAAGAAAACATTATTTCTACATAGGATTAGCTGTTCATTTTGGGAATTTCCAATTGCTGCTCTGGAGAGGTAGTCATGCATGGGTATGTATAATCCCTTCTAGATATCCCAAGGTTGCAGTTTTCTCTGTCTATAAGTGAAGAGGAAAAAGACAAAATTATAACTAGGGCATTTATAGAAATAAAGGGGCAAACCTCAACAACAACAAAAGAATGAATGAAATATTAAGTTCCTAATTTGGAGTTGCTGCTCTCTATGTTTGAGGTACCAAGGAAATGTTTTAGTAGTCATATGGTCTAGTCACAGACGAAATTCCAGACACTTTTAAAGTGGGAATTCCAGTGAGTATTTTGAATATGCATATTAGGTCTGGCTTGGGTGGAGCTATCCTTTCTTATAGAAGCCTTCCTAGTGCTGTGCTTTGCATTTGTGGCTGTAACTGAGTCAAGAGGATGGCAGCCTTTTGCTCACTGCTGAACAGTGTTCACACAGCATCAAGGCTGCATCTCCAATCCCATCCACAGGACAGTGGGCTGGAAGTGGGTGACAGGCTGGGACAGGACACAGCCGAGACAGGTGACCCAGTGGAAGCAATATCCCATTCCATGTGAGGTCATCTTAGCAATAAAAGCTAAGAGAAAGGAGAAGGAGTGGCACACTCGGTGTTATGACATTTGTCTTCTAATGCAGCTGCTCTGTGTGCTGGGACACTATTTCCTAGGAGCTGTCTGGACATCACTTGCTGATTGGAAGTACAGAACAAATCCTTTTGTTTTCCTTTGCTACCATGTGAGGCCCTTGCTTTTCTGTTATTAAACTTTGCTTTGACACAGAAGATTTTTATTTTATTTTTCCCTGTCCAGCTGAGAGGGGGAGGTGATAGAGTGGCTTCTAGGTGACCTGGTGGCCAACCAAGGTCAACCCAATGCACTTCATTGCAAAATAGTTTTAGTTTCATCTCAAAGTGTTGCAAAGCATAACTAGGTATGTGAGATGCCTTCAAGTAGTTCTAGATAGGAAGACAACACAAATCCCTTATTCTATAAAATTACCCAAATCCTATATTTAGGAGAACACCCTTCTATTTTCTGTGCTTGAAATGTCCTTCTAAATTGCTAAACATTTGGCAGAGCAAGAGATCTAGCCTAGGAACTTAAACACTTCTTGTTGCAAGCAAAGGTCTTTCATGAAGTTATTTTAAAATTCCCAAGGGTCCTCATTCTGAAGACGTTCACCTGCGTCTGTAAAAGGAATTTACAAAAACATGGGATCAAAGTAGTATAAAGTGAATAGTTATTTTTCCAAGTTTAGAGTGTATTTTTGGTTACTCAACTAGAAATGAAAATTGGCTCTATTAAACCTTTTCATTGGTACATTAAGCTTCATAAAGTAAGTTTTATATAAGTCACAAATTTCCAGACACTATGTTATGCTAGGTTACGTTATGTTATATTTAAAACCAATCAAAGTATTCAATCAATTTACATTTGCAAACACACTTCTTGAACTCAGAAAACATTTACACATTACAAGGTTAAGTCATATAAGTAAAAATAATAAAATACATAATTGTTCTATTATTTGAGTGCGGGAAAAACACACGATAGGCCCTATAAATATAGACATAATTTGCAAAGATAGTCTAAGATCCAGGTTGTTGTTTAGCGAGATTCAGAGAAACACTTAAAATATGGGTTTATGATCTGTAAGATTCATTATGATATACAAAAATAATTTATATTANTTTTTTTTCAAACTTTTGGAAAATTATATACATATAAATATATATTATTATACCCTCCATGGGATGGTTCACTGAAAGAGGTAGGCTGTCAGCCTTTCAGCTCTTGTTATTGTGATTTAATAACACTAGGGTAACCGGATGTGGCATTTGTAGATGAATAGACAACATAAATAAGGAAGACTAATTATTATATTTAATTAATATAAACAATTTTAAAAAGGAAAGCAATAACTTAATGCATCAGTAACTGAATATCAGTGTATAGAAAATTGATTTTTACTTATTTCCATATTTCATTAAGTATATATAAGTTTTGGGTGGAAGAGGGAGAGAGTCTTTCTAATTCCAGCAGCTAAATCTATCTGAGTAATATTTTTCAAGCACACTTGGTGGAGAGCAGAGCCCTGCAAAGTAGCTTACAGAAAGGGAAGGCTTCTCCTGCTGGGCCATGGGAGCTTCCCCAGCACCACTGGGAGGAGGAAAAATCTGGCAATAATTTACTGCATTGGTTATGACACTGGAGCAGGCCCAGGGTTAGTTCTGCCTGCTAGGGATGTCCTCTGGCATTTCCCAACAGAAAATATTCCATCAAAACCTGATCTGATAAAAATTTGCCCACGTACTTCTCAAAAAATACCTCATCATCTCCCCCCCATGACCTATTCCAGTGCTGGACCTCTTGTGCTTTTCTTGCCCCATCTCCTGAATTTCTAGTATAAACCTGTCATGCTTGATCCTTTATCCAGTCAACCTGGAGAAGCATTGTCCACAAAGAAAATCAAAGGGTCAAGAAATGCAGCACTAAGGTATGAGTTAAGAAAGACAAATATGAATTTGTAGAAATGACTCAGGAAGAAAAGTAAGAAGTGTTCTGTTTTTAAAGGTATTAGTCCATTTTGGTGTAATGGGCTGGTTTAATGATCTCTTCAGAGCAGAGGTTATGTGATATTGAAGTATGTTGATGTCCTTCTGCACCAATAAGACATGAGATCCTAAAGACAGTAAGACAAGCTCAAAGTGAATGGAAAGCTGGGCCCTCTCCTCTCTCCCCGAATACAAGAACAATCAGAGCAATCACAGAATTTGACTTCTGGCTCCTGCAAAGCAGCTAATAAATGCATTTTCATGAAACAATGCCTTGGAGTTATCATTCTTGTCCACATTCTGTTATTCTTGTAGATCTAGTTTCAACTGGATGTATTTAAGTGCAGCAGGAATAGAAAAGGTAGCTGGTGACAACCAAAGAAGACTCGGTGATGACAACTGAGTACTCAGCTTTTTAGTCCCTGAAACAGAATTTCGAAGGCATCTCTCCCCTCCTCATCTTCCCTTATTCCCCTCAGAAAAAGGCCTAGTGTGTCTAATAGGATATCACACTTGGAAAGAGATTAGTTAGAGCAGATTCAAATCTAATTGTCTTTATAAGTCACTAAGTCATTTATCTCCAACAATGGAAGACACAAGATTGTAATTAAGGCTTCCAGCTCATGGCAAGATAAAATGCACACCATGACAGCACAGCAAGCAGTTGAACAGTGTAGCATGTCATAAAGTTATCACCTCAGAGGGAGACTATTGTTCCCTTCTGAGCCTGGGAGCTGTTCTCTAATTGACAAGGAAATTAAGAACAGATGATGACTTTAGAGGAAAATCTGCTTTTCTTGTGGAAATGTCAAATTTATCTCAGGTAACAGCATCAACTTAGCAGAAGAGAGCACAGGCAAACAAAGAACTGCAGCTTGAGGTGTGACCACATCACCCAGCAGTGACTCCCTGGGTCACACCAAGACCAAGCAAACCCAAAAGCTGTGTATACATACGTTTTTTATTCCTTGAAGACTACCTGGAGGTATTCTCCAGACTGAGAAAGCAGGATTTGACTGCATATCCCAGTAATTAGGTGACTGGCAGTCTGGCCCCAGCAGCTGTCTCTGTGCATGCAGAGACCAGTGATACAGCCTGGGTGCAGTCCCAGACACAGGAGAGATTTTGTGTAGGGCAGACTGCCCCTCCATCACCTTGCACCATCACATTTGTACCAGAGCTGAATCAGCCTCTGGCAAGGCATGTGGCTGGGCTGACAGAAGCCATGGTATTGCCCAGCCCAGCCTTCCTCCAATATTTTAAAACCAATCTGTGTACCCAAGTTATGCAAGTTTTGGCTTTTTATATCCTGCAGAGAAGGAAGGATATTTACTTCCTTAGCAGAGTAACTCAGTAAGTCCAGCAATCCTTGAGATGCCTGAGAGACAGAAAATGTAAATGCAGTAGGTTTCCCATCTAATTTCACTCCATTAAAGGGTTTATCTGAGAGGGCAGAACCTTTCCTGACAGAAATTGCAGAGTGGAGCTCAGTGAGTGTGTCTTAGCTGTCAGGTGCACATACCAACCACCAGGCTATGGCTTGTTTAGAAATGAGGTTATTTCAGACTGCAGTTTCTCGTGACAAAGCAATGTGCTGCAAAACTCCTTTGAAATATTCTCACCCTATTCTTCCATCTCTCATCCTTCTCCCAGACCCTCTCCCTGTCCTCATCCCTATCTACTCGCTTTCCAACTCTGCTCCCTGTGGCTACACTGCAAACTGGATCTATTGATTTTGATTTGAAAAAACCTCTGTTTCCTTTAATGATTTTCTTTAATTTCTGGCTTATTTTTGGGCTGGGTAATTTCCTGAGTCACAAGCCACAGAGGCAGCTATTCTGGTCCTGCAAAAGAGCAATGGCACACAGCACCAGGTAGGAGTGAGCTGTAGGGCGTGAATATCTTAAAACTCCTGGATGCTTCATCTTGTGAAACCTTAGCTCAAGTCTTTCTTATTAAAGTTGTTCTTCTGGGCATAAACTAAGTACAGATTGACAAGCAATATAAAAGCACATAAAAATGACATTCTTGTCTACTGTTTTGGAAGCTCCCTGGATGATGATGGATTTCCAGGTTTGATTTACAATGATTGTAACTGCTGGTTGAAAAGAGGGAGAGTACTCCCTCTACATCACATCTGCAAATGGTAAATATGCAGTCCAATCCTCAAAAGCAGCAGCAGGAAACAAATCTGTAATGCTGTAAGTCAAAAAGCAATGTAGAACACAGTCTTTTCTTCTTTTGGCATTGCTGGGGACACAGCCTTGTATTTTCCTAGACTTTCTTGGAATGACATGTTTGTTTCAGAAGAAAGGGAAGCTTGTGGTTGGGATTCAGTTCAAAATCAAGATATCCAAACTAAAGTTTGTACAAGTGGGCATTATCCAGGGGTTTAGGCTCCTGTGACAATCATTGCAGTCATTCATGCCTGTAGAGCAGTTCATCTCATCCCAGGAGCAGCTGCTTGGGGTGGGACTCAGTTTCCTGAGCACAGGCTTCCTGTGGTGCTTGTGATGCCCAGGAGATCTGCTCCACTCTTTTGCGGCAGCAATTGAAGACATGAAAGATAATTCACAGCATCTTAAATTACACTGGACATCTCTGTTTAGGCTACTGAATATTACTGCAGCAGCCAGTCAGCTAAATAGCTTTACAATTTCAATATCTGGTTGATAGTTTGTATCCTAGCTTTAGTAGGGTCTCACATGGTCATATCTGAATCCCTGTACATAGATGTATAAATTTAGATGTCTTCCTCTCATCTGAATCCCATTCTACTTGTCAAATCAAGCAAACAACAAGCCGCTTATTTTTAGAAAAAAATCAAATGTGGTTTAAAGTGAATACTTTTCATATATATGGGAACTCTGCTGATAAACTGAGACATCAGCCCATTGTGTCATCTCTGGGAATGGACAGATTTGGCAGTGTCTCTGCAGGTCTGGTCCTAAACATTGACATCTCAGACTTTGGCACTTACATAGGGAACTGTGTGAGACTCAGCTGTTATTTTGTGCATCTGGCTGAAATCAGTAATAAATTACAAGTGGTGAAAACCAGCAAATATTCATGCTCACACAAGTGCCTGTGGTCTTACATTCCTCCAAAGATCTTCCTGAAAAAATCTCTTTGCCTATATGAATGGATAAGGAGAAAAGTTGAAGGAAAAATCTCCCCTAGTCCATTCAGACAAAACACAGCAACTGCAAGATGTTATATTTAATTGTGTATTTTAATGTTTCAGCCTTTCACCCAGATATAGTGAAATCATCCAAAGTTTGAACATGCAGGTTTTAGTATGAAAATAATTTTCCCATGCTGTGTAAGAGTAGCTAAAAACCTCCAGTGTTTCTAGCACAGGGCACGTTCCCCATTTAACAGCTAAGTGGGCAAAAAAGTATGAAACAATAATGAGTGTTCTGAGGAAATGTTCTAAATTGGATAAAAAAAGTATTCTACTGTCATTTATTTTACTTTCATTGTTTGTCACTACTTAGTGTCAGAATAATTCAAGAACTTTTTTTAAAGGTGCAGCCCCAGGAAAGCATTTATGTCAAAGCACTGTGACTTATTCCTTTAGCTGATTGAGAATGACTAGAAGAAATGTGTTTAAAATATGATGCAGCACTGGATGTCTAGTCATAAGTAGAATAAATGACAGTGACACTTATACAGTGGGCAATAGCATGGGCATTAGTGCAGAATTCCTCCTGTTTAAATTTGTTAATTTTTTAAAGCAGATGTTATTTAATTCCCCTTAACAATTTTTTTTTATATGTGACTGGTAATTAGTTTTTCTGTTGCTTATATTTCATTGGGATGGTGACAGGCTTTGGTGGCTAAAGTGAATATTTTCTTGAGGTTTGAATTTACATCTGATACACCAGCTTGTCAAGAAGAAAAAGCTGCTGGTCTACTCATGGAAAAACTGTTGGCAAATCAATGAATGCTGATTTCTCTTCCCTTCTAATATTGATCAAAGTTGCCAATAAAGAGGTGCTTTATTTCACTGCTCTCAGAATTTAAGCTTCTCCCTATCCTCCTCGACTCCTCAGATTTCCTTTAATCTATCTTTAGCCTCAGACAATGTATCTGGTTTGGAGAAGAAAAGCCCTTTCAGTGTTGCACTTCCAATGGGGGAACTTGAGTCCTCAGATACCCTAATCAAACTGATATTTCAGGGCAGACCAGAAGTAAAGAAAGAGGAAAGAAATGAATCACTCTAGAGCAGAGGAAATTACCAGCACAATGCAGAAGTACTTGGAGCAAGAGGAATACATTTTCTTTTGATCTATTATTGTTAGTATGTAGTCCCTGAATAAAATGAGTAGATTAATTGGAAAATAGCCCATAGCCCATTCACAGATAATGAACTAATTATGAAATCTTTAAGCAACATGCCCTTGCAGATCAGATGACTGCAGGGCTTACTGAGGCACGGCTCCTTCTGATTTGACAATAGATAAATCTTGTTTGCAGTAAACTGACAGACTTCTCAAGCTGCCACGTGGCTTTTGTGTAGCCCGCAGATTTTAAAACTAGTTAAATGTTTGCTATTAAAAAAATGTGCATTCTTTAGTACTGCTTGAAGTGGCTTGAGCAGAAATAGAGATGAGAAAGAGTTTTGTGTGGGCAACTGCCTTGCAGACCCAGCATGCTCCTGCCATCTCTGAAGGGTGCAATTATTCTTATCTCAAGAGTGGTGACTTCCACTTTACTAAAATACAGCTGCAATGCTTCCTTAGCTTATTCACACTAACAGGAGTGCTCCAATTCCTTATTAAATTCTCAGAGCTCTTAAAATCTGATTTCTGGTGTAAGTATTTTATGGAAAGTGAGTCTTGATGTTAGACTCCAGTACTTATTTAAAAATTGCTGATTCTTTAGCTCTACCAACTTGTAAAACCCACACACTGGACTATTGCTGGACACAGATTAAGAGAATTCATTAAGAAATATTGAACCAATAATTCACTGACATTTCTTGCTGTATTTGCCTACCTCTATTAGTTCCTAAATCTTTAAGACCTTTTTAAACACGTGGAGTGAGACTGAGAAAATAAAATGAATCTGTTCTAATGGAGACATTTGTCACCGAGGCAGATCAGCAAGCCTGAAGTTAAAGAACAGGTACTGGGAAATTGAGAACATTGCTGAAAAAAAGTTAAAGCCTATGATCACAGGAATTCATAAGCTTAACCAATCAAGAGCAGTGGATGGCCCAGACCTCATCCAACTCCGTTTGTCTGAGCAGTGAGCTGGATCAATGATGATAGCTAAAGTGCTGGCAGTCTAAAATACAGAAATGCTGAACATCAGGAATAATTCTTTCCTGAATAAATGCCATGGGAATGGCTCAAAACCCTTGTGACTTCTTAAAATACTCATCAGTTACCTAAAGGTCAGAAGAAAGTATCCTGAGGTAACTGTACCTGACTCAAACATTCTCTGACCTTCAAACTTCAATAGATACTTGGAAAAAACAGAAAAGAAATGGTATACTTGGAATTGGTGTACCTGAATGATGAAGGACAAATTTTCTGTTGGTGTAAATGAGCCAGTGTTGCTGATTATTTTACGTGATACATAAATTTTTAGGCTTCTTTTATTTACAGCATAAATTGTATCTAGAAGATATGTTTCTAAAACATGCTATCTCACTTTGTCAGAATATGGAATATATAATAAATGTAAATTAGTACTTAATACTTATGTCTACTTGTAGATATAGATAAGACACCTTTCTCCTCTGCTTCATAGCTCTGCCTCTATTTCCTATTATTACTGTTGGTCTTTTCAAGAGTATATGAAACAATATCCCAGGGAGGTTGAGGAATCTGTACTAACACCTGCTTTTCAGGTGGAGTACCTCCCATTTAATAAATCATCAGCTTCTCTATAATGAAATATTTTTCATAACATAAGATAATAATTTTTAGTAGAGTACAAATGGTTCATTGCAGAACTGTAAGAGTGACATGTTTTCATTCTAATGACTGCAAATAATATAGTATTACTGGGTATACAGAATATAGCACTATTTGGGAAATATTCATCCACAGACCCAACTGCTCCTGCTTTCACTAGTAGAGGACAGCAGCAATATATATTCATAGCTGTACTCAGAACTGCTGGCATTCAGCTGCTGCCATCAACATTGGCAGAAAAGTGTTTTTTTTTTCTTTAAGCTGATAATTTTTACATTTGAAGGAGCAGAAGTGACAAAAATCAGGACTGTATTTATGGGATGGGAAAGGAAACCAAAAATGTGGCCACTAATAGTGTGCAAACACTGTCATATTGCTCTAGAGACAGCAGCCTCAAATGAATAGTCACAATTAAGTTTTAAATTAGAGAAAACAGGCAATGGGATAAAGTTTTCATGAGGAAAGGTGATAAGAGGACTAAAAATGGGCAAAAAACCCCTCAGTAGTTGATTTTGAAACAAATATAAGGGTACATAGAAGTTGGGATTATAAATGGTAAGAGGAAGCATGTCAAGTCCAGTTTGTTAAGTAAGAAATGAGAAATAATGATAACAAGATAAGAGCCTGCAAAGAACCATAATTTCTAATTCTGGATTGTGCAAGCTGTGGGATTTACTGATTAAGACTAATAGTATTTTTAAAATTATCATTTATTTCCATATGAATGTACCCATAAAATATTGCTTTCCCAGAACTATAGAAGCTCTTGTTGTCTACATGGTCTTGTGACCAAAAATTACACTCAACATCCACTTGGAAATAGGGACAGAAGCACAGGAACTGTGATGACAAACTCTCATTTCAGCAGCTTCACCCACAGACATCCTTCCCTTGGCTTGAGAAAAGATGTGCTTCACTGCAGTGGCCTGCAGGGTGACAAACAGGTCTACACAGAGGGGAGAGAGACCCAGAGCAGCCCCCATCTTTCTTCCTTCTCCATACTCTTTCCAGAAGCATCTTGCTAGCCCAGTCTTTGAAACTTTTCACTCTTTAGAAAAGGACCCCATATTTTCTTCCACCTATTAATTCATTCACCTGCCTTTAAATCTATGATGAAACACAAAAAAATACATAGATATGGCCTTTTTTTTTCAGATCCTATAGAAAATGAATCTCCTCCAGCTCTGTCAAATGGACATAAAAAAATAGGAAAAAGAAACAGCAGTGATGAGAGTTGAAAATGTGACATTCTGGGAGACAAGACACAGCAGCCATCCTGGCTCTCTGCTGGTCCTGGGCACTTGCTGCTGCAGCTGACTGGACAGTTGGATAAGCAGGAGATTTGGGAAGTGTCATGTAAGCTTTTTCCTTAATAAGCATAAAAGGTATCTTTACCTTTCTCTCAAAGGTTACATTTGATGAGCTGAAATACCCTTCAAACACAGAGCAGTAGCTATTTCTCAGCTCTTATTTCCTCCCAACTCTCATATGTATTTTGAGAATAAAGTATTATATTTTTTTCAGGATCAGTAGAAACTTTGCAATGGAAAAATGCCATTTAGACAATCATATCTTTATGCCCAGAACATAGCCTGTGTCCTTTCTTTCAACTAGCTGTACATTCATTCAGGAGCTCATCTTACTGTCTTTTCAAAGAAGTGAATACCTCTATTTCACTTTCAGTTTATTTCATGTCTCCTCTGATGTATATGAAAAATTGATTAGTTTACTTTAGACTGTGGGTTAGATTATTATATGACAATTCTTGGAATTTCATACTGTATAACTGAATTTTCTCTTAGTAATACAATCCCCTGTAACATGCTTGATCAACTTCTAGGATAGAGTATGTACATTTACTTAACCTTCACAGATATGGGAAGAAAACTACAAAGGCCATGTTTACCTATTTAATAAAATACTTTACCCTCTGAGGTCAACTGTTAGTAGTGAGGGAAAGTCTGTGGACATTGTCTATTTAGACATCAGTACAGCAGGTGCCCAGGTGGCCAACAAGGCCAATGGCATCCTGGCCTGTATCAGCAATAGTGTGGCCAGCAGGGTCAGGGCCAGACTGTCCCTCTGTGCTCAGCACTGGTGAGGCCACTTCTTGAATGCTGTGTCTAATTCTGGAGCCTTCGGTACAGTAAAGACATTGAGTGGCTGGAGTGAGTCCAGAGAAGGGTAAAGGAGCTGGTGAAGGGTCTGGAGCACAAGATCTATGAGGAGCAGCTGAGGGAGCTCTGGTTGTTTAGCCAGGAGAAAATGAAGCTCAGGGCTGACCTTATCATGCTCTGTAACTGCCTGAAAGGAGGTGGTAGCCAGGTGAGGGTTGGTCTCTTCTGCCATGTCTCAAGTTCAAAGGACAAGAGGAAATGGGCTTAAGCTGTGCCAGGAGAGGTTCAGACCAGAGGTTAGAAATTATTTTTTCACTGAAAGAGTGGTTAGGAATTGGAATTGGTTACCCAGGGAAGTGGTTGGTTCACTGCCTCTGGAAGTGTTCAGGAGGCTTCTGGATGTGGCACTTGGGGATATGGTGGAGAGGTGATTACGGTGGTGCCAGGTTAATAGTTGGACTAGATGATCTTGAAGGTGTCTTCCAGCTTTGATGATTCTGTGTTTTGGTGATGCTGTGTTTTTTAGAAAGTCCAATTTTTCTTCATTGGCTATGAATGGATAACAATGTCTATATGGAGATATCTGTGTGGAAAAAATCTAAATTAGGCAGATAGATCTTCTCTTGGTGCCTAAATATGTGAGAGCAATTTTTTCCTATTCTGGTAGTCTCAGAAGCATTTAAGATCACTTGTGGCCTTTCACTACAGAAAGGTGTTTATAAGAAAGACAGACTTTTTAACAAGGGACAACAGTTTTAAACTCAAGGAAGGTAGGTTTAAATTGGATATAAGGAAGAATTTTGTTTTAAAATGAAAGTGGTCAGACACTGTAACAGGTTGCCCAGAGAATTTGTGGATGCTCTATCCCTGGAAGTGTTCAACGCCAGGTTGAATGGGGCTCTGAGCAACCTTATCTACTGGAAGGTTCCCTGCCCATGTCAGGAGGGTTAGACTAGAGGATCTTTAAAGGCCCTATTCAACCCAAACCATTCTATGGTTCTATGATCATGTGATTGATTCTCTTTGTCCTGTAGGTTTGTCCAGACCCCTAGGAACACGTTAGTACCTATGGAGAGGTGCCAAGTTGGGGCAGGAAACTGAGCTCTGTTGGAAGGGATAAGGGGATTTGGTGACATGGTATCTCCCGAAACAGACCTTCCTCCAGCTGAACATCTTGAAAGATCACTGCTTCCACATCACCCTCTGCTAGGAAACACCTTCCAGGATTATGTGACTCTGCTTCTTCTTCTGAAGCTGGGCCACAGGCAACGTTAGTGGGGTTTGTGAGAGGGAGGCCAGGGGCAAACTAGAGGAGGCCTAGAACCCAGCGGGGAGCAGAAATAGGTTTTTGGGACAGTGTTTGACCCCAAGCCTGTGTGCTTCCCCCCGAGCAGTCTTACTCATCTGCACAAGCCATAGTGCCTCTTGCTCTGCTGATGAGAGGCAGTGATCCCAGCTGTGCTGTGTGACATTTCCCAGGCAGCTGCACCGCCTCAGCCCAGCCACGGTGTCCAGCTGTTGTGGGTACCAAAGCAGTGTCCAGAGCTTCTGTGGGTGGTCATGCTGGAGTTCAGGTGCCTAAATTACTTGTAGGTGCCTATGCACCTGTGTTTCTGGCCTTTAGTGCATTATTGCCCCTGGAGACAGCAAACCCAAGGCAGGTAAACAGCACAGTTCAGGAAGGAAAGGCTAAACTTTTCAGGCAGGAGTCTGAATGTCTTCAGAGATTTTGGCTGTTATCTTAGGAAAAAAAAAAAAAAAGGAAAAGGAAGTATACCAATAGTCCCCATACAGAATATTTTCTAATATGCAATTAGAAAAATCTTGAAACACAAGAGTTAAATAAATGAGGTATTCTGTCATTGTGAGGACCCTTCTCTGTTTTAAGTAGTTAGTAGTAAAAGTTGTCTATAAGGAATAGGAATGCTAATGCTACCTATTCATCCATGCCCTTTTCAATTTGTGGCAAATTTTTATAGTTATAGACACAAAATATTAATAAATCTATTTCAGAAGGTAAATTTTTCATATGTGTTCATCTGTGAGCTTTTAATAGTTCAGTAAATGAAATCTGAAACACTTCTCTGAGGTATATTTAATGTGATTCCTGATTCCACATATGAGCCACGGAATAAATTTAATATAATTGTCAAATACTGAATAAAGTTGTAAAATGATTTATTGGAGGCACAGGGAGTTATATGGAAGATCTTATGCCAAAAATAAAATCATGATGTGTTAATGAAATAGTCATTTAAAACTGGAGTTGTAGTGTATAATTTATTCCATTATTGAGGTATTAAATTACTTTTGTGCAATAAGCCAGGATAAAGGTAAGGTAAACGATTATGAAGATGACAAGCATGGAAAGCAAATTAGTAAGCATTGTTATGGTGTGGAATCAAATGGATACAAATGTGGATGTATAGTTACAATAACAAAATTTGCACTGAAGTACCATATGTAAAAAACTCATCAAAAGAGCAAGGTTGCATCTGCCACTGTAGGCATTTTTGAGTTTTAAAAATTTTCCTGCCATAAATCACAATAAAATTGAAGTCTGAACACTTCCATAAAAATAATCTAGCATTTTATTCCAAATAATTTCAATAAGAGTTCTCTTTCAATATTTTAATTTCTGTTGCTTTCGATTAATGTTGGAATCTCTTTTGAATCAAGAAATATTTCTCAGCTAAATTGTATTGTATTAGCATGCTTAAAAATGACAATAATTTTTTAACTGTTAATTCATTGAAATGAAGTGGAATTACTGTATCTGAAAAAATCCTGAACAGAGCTGCTTAAAACCTTGCTCAAACCAAAGACATATGAGCTTAAAAATGTTGAGAAACAATCTTGCAATTGCAATATTTCCTACTGGTTCTACCTTCCAGTCTGCTGAATTAGGCTACTACTCTCTGTTAACTAAAAGCTAAGGGTGAGAAAATACAAGAGTCATTGAAACTTTCATTGGCATGAAAGTTTTGATATACAGTCCAAATGCTAAATTGGTAAGATCGAGGAACAATGCAGTATTCTACAGGAGTTAGGATATGGAGCCATAAATAATTCTCTGCCTGCACTATAGAAAATTGACTAGCAGTTTTGGAGACCAGAGGGGGTGTTGAGAAGGAAGGAGATGCTGGGGTGGTATGTACTTTTCAGTCTCTCAGTGCCAGAGTCCCTTCATAGTGACTTCATCATTCTCACTGATTCTTCTGAGTGGGTTCAAGTGAGCAGGATTTTGAGACTTCATAACCCATCTTTCACCCAGGAAGCATTCCATCCCAGAGGATTTCAGAGCCAAAACCTTGAGACCACGACTGGCATCTTGCCAGTACAGCTGAGGCAGAGAACACAACCTCTGAGGGGAAAAAAATAGCCTGAAAAGGGAGAGTAAATTAAAACACAGTAGAAAAGAAGAGATAGCTAATAGTAATAATAAAAGTAAAGACTTATTCAGGAAAAGGAATAGGTAGCAGACGTGATTATGACAGAAGCTTTAAAGAGTGTGATTAAAAGGAGGCAGAAAAGAAAGATGGGAGTGACCACAGATTAATTAAAATAAGTTAGAACCTAATTAGTCAAAGTTCTTAGTCATATCTTAAATCTTTTTGGAGACAGAAGTACTTAAATTGTAAAAAGGAAAAAAATCCCCTACCTTTCCATTCTACAAACTGCAGGTTTTTCTGCAAAGAAACAAAAGTAAAAGACTTAAGAAAAGTGGAAGATGACAGAAGAGAAAGGAACCAAAAGAAGGAAGGGAAACTGAAGGAATAAAAGGCAAAATACACCCAACTTTAGGACAGAGACATTCAATATAATTTATTCATATTCATTTCAACCTGTGATTTAGGGGTTGTCAGGAGGTGACTTACTACAAGCAAGGCCTCTCCCAGCCAGGGGATTTGTTGTCAAATTCACATCCTCAAGCAAAACTGTGCTGTCAAGGCTATATTTTAATTTAAAAAAAATTACATTACACTCCTTTCACAGTGCCAAACAGAACTAACATGGACCCAAGAGATTGTCAAAGTAGAGGTTTTTTGTTTCATTTGCAAAATACCCTGATACAAATGCTCTAAAACTTCAGTTGCTCCACTTAATATTGTCTTGGAAAGTATATTTCAAAGTTTGGTTTTCTGACTGAAAATATTTGTAACTGAATTTTCATGCAATGTATTTATTGGCTTTCCAGTACAAATATGTAATTATCCTGCAATTATTGCCAGATAAAACTATCTTGCAATACAATATTTCTGAAGCAACCTGAAAGCAAATACGTAAAGCTAAAGTTTATAGAATTTCAGAGGAAAACAAGTGGCATGGGAAAATCTATGCCTACATATTTTATTGGAAAATTTGGTTCAATTAAAAATGACTACGATACGAAATGAAGCAAATGATAATCAACTTTCTTGAAGTATCTGAACCCAACACAATTCTGCTTCTTTCTAACATGCAGAAGCCAGGGGCTTCTTTGCACATTTTAACAGAGAGAGGGAATGTTTCAGAGGCATTTGTTTTGGACATTAGACAGCTCCTCAAATGACTCAGGTTTCCCTTAATGATCAAGAGAGTGAAATAAATTCTTCAGCAGATATTTTTAGTTTCACAACAAGCTGGTGGGATTGTTTTGTGGGTAGATGAGTGTACTGGTCAGATGTACTGAGGATGTTAACAGTGTAGGCCTGCATGCATTCTGGAGAAAAGCCACAAGTGCAATCCACACCTTGAAGAAGAGTTTTCTCTCATACTCAGCGATATCACTTAGGGAGAACAGCTGAATGTTAATGGTCACTTTAGCTGGCTGGTGAAAGGCACATGGTAACCAGTGGTTGGAAGCATCAGTCAGACAGAAATGGATCAGAAATAAAGAACAGCTGCAACAAGATCTGACAGTGAGAGCAAACTCCCCAAAAGAGAAGTACTGAGTTGTTTGGATGTCTGTATGTCTGCAAAGGCTCAAAGAAATCAGAGTATAAGGTTTAAGTGGCTAAATGTTCTTGGATTTGGTTTGTGGGTATCTGGGCGAAATGTAATGCCTTTTGAGATACAGAAGGTCAGACTTCATTATCCTGTAATCTCTGAACTTTATCTTCAGAAGCACAGAAATTATTTAAAATGTTTAAGTATCATGGTTATATAGAGGGGACTGGAACAAAACCTGCTGCTCAGCTTTTCTTAAAAAAACAGTCATTTTGTTAAATGTTTATATTGCTTTGAAATAGCATGTGAATATTTATGATGCTACAGGGATTCCAAAAATTACATTGCATTTCTGCACAGCATCATTTCTGTGATGGAAGCACATTTGTCAGTTTTAATTTGCTCAGGAAAATTCTCAGATATTTGAGAATTTTCTGAGTGTGAGCACTGCAAGGCTGATAGCACAATACAGGGAGCTCTGTGTTCCTGTACATACTTTTTATCTAGAATCATGGAAATGTTTAGGTTGGAAAATGCCTCTAAGATCAAGTCCAGCCCGCAGCCCAGGACTGCCAAGTCCACCACAAAACTATGCTCCTAAGTGCCACATCTACATGTCTTTTAAATACCTCTAGGGGCAGTGACTCCACCACTTCCCCGGGCACCCTGTTCCAGTGCTTGATGACATTCTCCATTAATTTTTTTTCCTAATATCCAATGCAATCTTCCCCTAGTGCAACTTGATGATGTTTCATCTTGACCTGTTTCTTGTTACTTGGGAGAAAAGACCAACCCCTTTCTTGCTACACTCTCCTTTCAGGTAGCATTATTCTCCCCTAGCAGACCTTAAATGTAAAAACTTTGCTAAAAGTAGAAAGTTAAGATGGCTGAAAGTGATCTTGAAACACTTTATGTGAAAGTGAGACTTTCCTTTTTTTACATCCTCTGTTAATATTTGACTTATCTCAATAAAATAGTTGCCTTCTGAGTGATCACTGCCTGATATTTTTGAAACTGCAAAGTACATTATAGTAATGAAATTACCCTGGAGAATGCTATTATTTTTAAATCTAATTCACACTCACTCAAATGAAATATATTTTTATAAACCTCATATTCAAGATCTGTGCTATTTGAACCTTACTGCTTTCTTCCTAAAATCACCACCCACATTACTTCATGTTTACCAGAACACTTTTAGCAACAAAATGCTGTACTGTGCTTCTAAAATTGCTCAAATTTGTTCAACAACCTCTGTTTTATGGTAACAAATTGGAATACATCCTTTAAAAGGAAAAGAGAAGCACCCATCTCTCTGTACTTTAAAATATGAAACATAAAAATCTCAACTGCAATACATATTTTTATTAAAATCAGGTGGAAATTTTCCATGGTGGGCAACTAGGTTCCTAATGAGTTTGGTTATCAAGGTTTTGGTTGTGTGCTTGAAATTAGAATAGGACAAANAAGTATCTGAACCCAACACAATTCTGCTTCTTTCTAACATGCAGAAGCCAGGGGCTTCTTTGCACATTTTAACAGAGAGAGGGAATGTTTCAGAGGCATTTGTTTTGGACATTAGACAGCTCCTCAAATGACTCAGGTTTCCCTTAATGATCAAGAGAGTGAAATAAATTCTTCAGCAGATATTTTTAGTTTCACAACAAGCTGGTGGGATTGTTTTGTGGGTAGATGAGTGTACTGGTCAGATGTACTGAGGATGTTAACAGTGTAGGCCTGCATGCATTCTGGAGAAAAGCCACAAGTGCAATCCACACCTTGAAGAAGAGTTTTCTCTCATACTCAGCGATATCACTTAGGGAGAACAGCTGAATGTTAATGGTCACTTTAGCTGGCTGGTGAAAGGCACATGGTAACCAGTGGTTGGAAGCATCAGTCAGACAGAAATGGATCAGAAATAAAGAACAGCTGCAACAAGATCTGACAGTGAGAGCAAACTCCCCAAAAGAGAAGTACTGAGTTGTTTGGATGTCTGTATGTCTGCAAAGGCTCAAAGAAATCAGAGTATAAGGTTTAAGTGGCTAAATGTTCTTGGATTTGGTTTGTGGGTATCTGGGCGAAATGTAATGCCTTTTGAGATACAGAAGGTCAGACTTCATTATCCTGTAATCTCTGAACTTTATCTTCAGAAGCACAGAAATTATTTAAAATGTTTAAGTATCATGGTTATATAGAGGGGACTGGAACAAAACCTGCTGCTCAGCTTTTCTTAAAAAAACAGTCATTTTGTTAAATGTTTATATTGCTTTGAAATAGCATGTGAATATTTATGATGCTACAGGGATTCCAAAAATTACATTGCATTTCTGCACAGCATCATTTCTGTGATGGAAGCACATTTGTCAGTTTTAATTTGCTCAGGAAAATTCTCAGATATTTGAGAATTTTCTGAGTGTGAGCACTGCAAGGCTGATAGCACAATACAGGGAGCTCTGTGTTCCTGTACATACTTTTTATCTAGAATCATGGAAATGTTTAGGTTGGAAAATGCCTCTAAGATCAAGTCCAGCCCACAGCCCAGGACTGCCAAGTCCACCACAAAACTATGCTCCTAAGTGCCACATCTACATGTCTTTTAAATACCTCTAGGGGCAGTGACTCCATCACTTCCCCGGGCACCCTGTTCCAGTGCTTGATGACATTCTCCATTAATTTTTTTTCCTAATATCCAATGCAATCTTCCCCTAGTGCAACTTGATGATGTTTCATCTTGACCTGTTTCTTGTTACTTGGGAGAAAAGACCAACCCCTTTCTTGCTACACTCTCCTTTCAGGTAGCATTATTCTCCCCTAGCAGACCTTAAATGTAAAAACTTTGCTAAAAGTAGAAAGTTAAGATGGCTGAAAGTGATCTTGAAACACTTTATGTGAAAGTGAGACTTTCCTTTTTTTACATCCTCTGTTAATATTTGACTTATCTCAATAAAATAGTTGCCTTCTGAGTGATCACTGCCTGATATTTTTGAAACTGCAAAGTACATTATAGTAATGAAATTACCCTGGAGAATGCTATTATTTTTAAATCTAATTCACACTCACTCAAATGAAATATATTTTTATAAACCTCATATTCAAGATCTGTGCTATTTGAACCTTACTGCTTTCTTCCTAAAATCACCACCCACATTACTTCATGTTTACCAGAACACTTTTAGCAACAAAATGCTGTACTGTGCTTCTAAAATTGCTCAAATTTGTTCAACAACCTCTGTTTTATGGTAACAAATTGGAATACATCCTTTAAAAGGAAAAGAGAAGCACCCATCTCTCTGTACTTTAAAATATGAAACATAAAAATCTCAACTGCAATACATATTTTTATTAAAATCAGGTGGAAATTTTCCATGGTGGGCAACTAGGTTCCTAATGAGTTTGGTTATCAAGGTTTTGGTTGTGTGCTTGAAATTAGAATAGGACAAAAACAAGCCCTTTCTTCTGTGCTTAGCAGATGCTTTATCATTGGAATGATGGGTTCAGGTGACTGACCAAGCCGTGACTGTAGCAGCACTGAACTGGTGTTTAATGGTAATAATAAATGACAAATCAAAAAAGGCAATGCTGAAATTTGGTGCAACTCACTGATAAGTTTATCAAGTCAGGTGAATTTTATTCAGCTCTGTTAGTGCAAGGCAGCTGTCAGCATTGATTATTGACATATCCTTCACAACACCAGTTAGCAAGAAAGTGAAGAAATCTTCTCAGACGAGACAGCATTATTCAGACTTCACTTGTGCTGAGCATATGTTTGATTTTATTATAATGTCCCTCTTTCTTCTGCTTCTCTTTCTCTTGTCTCTTTTTAGATTTTCTTGGGGATCTCCTTTCTGCTTGCAAACTTCTATGGGAAGAACCTCTGGAGTTTTTTGCTTCTTACTGCCTGCACTTTGTTTCTGGGAGGTTCTGTGGGAAGCTGCTTCTCTCTTCATTTTCAACCACCATTCCAACGTTTTCCATAGAGTATTCCCTTATGAAACCAAATCATGATATCCATGGCTTTTACTTTGAATGAAGTTAGAGACAAAAAGGCCGCAGCAGAGAGCAGGCAAATTACTGTCCCGATGTGGGCTCTGGGACTTGCAGGACAATCTTTAGTGTAACATACTGGCTTGAGGTATGAATTTCTTGAAAATAGCCATTGAACTACCTGCAACAGTAGGACAATACTTTCAATAGGATGTTTTGTAATAATTCATGTTAGCAACAGCTGTGATATCTGACTGAGGGGCTGCCTTCTCTCCGCTGAGCTCTGATGGTCTCTCCTCCAAAGCATTACATCTTTCTTTGAACATACAAAATATGGTGCCCTGTGGCAGCTGCTCTTCCAAAGGTTTCAGCAAAGAATTGTTCTGTAATGTACATTTGAATTGCTTGTGGGTTAGAAGCTGGTTAATGTATTCTCTTCTGAGCCTGTTTTTGTGTGTTTTTGAGAAGGTCAGTGTCCTACCTTACCTAATGGCAAAGCCATCAGTTGTCTTGTCAAAGCAAATCACACAGTTGCTAAAATCTAAAATACGTATGGAATGGTGACTTTATGTGAAAGGCCACATATTGGTTTGAGTGGAATGTCAGCAGAGGGCAGATGACATGACTTAAAATATTATGTCTGCCTGCTCTGAAAATCTGATTTTCTAAGAGAAAGTTTCTGTCCTTTGAGGGCAGAATTCAGACAGATCTTTGCAGCATGGTTAATGTTGAATAACAGCACCATTATCACTCATCAGTTACTTGCTCAGAGGTCCATTTTTCACATGAGACACTTAGTTTGAAATGTGTGGCCACCTTTTCACTTGGTTAGATTTTTTGGCTTATGAGGTGGCTGAGGTCCAAGGAGAAGTTTCTTCATGGTAGAAGAAAAGTTGATTGTAATCTACCAACCTCTTGTGTAGGAGATACAAATCATTTCAGTTCATCTTGTGATATGAGGTTTTGCAAGTGTCTGGCTTCCCTGAACTGGAGGGTAAGCTGATGATAAATCTTAACCCTCAGACCATGGATAAGGGCCTAGTGAGTAAATTTATTGCCTTAGATTTCTGATGTTTTTTTCCTAAGGAACTTTGTATTTACTCATTATTTCCCACCAGCAACAAAAGATCATTGGTTGAGACACAGGGCAGAGCTAGATAAAATTTCTTCAATTGGTTTCTGGATTTTTTTTCTTCTTTTAACAAAGGAATTTTTTTGTTTGGTTGGTTGGTTTTGTTTTGGTTTTGTTTTTTTCTTGTGTCAGGGATGTAACATTTGGGAAATACTTTTGTTTGCAAATAATTTGCATGTCCTGGGAAGGTATTTGAACAAAGGGAGACTCTGGGAGTGAGAAACCTGAGTTTCCCAAATTATTGTTACAAAACACTGAGTGCCGTGGGACAGAATGTCTCTGGTGTCTCACTCCCTGAAAGCAATTGGCGTACTACGCTGGGATAAGAGAATGCCATATTTTTCCTGCAGGAGGAATTTTTGTTCTCTTCTGACTCAAAAACAAGAAACACCCTTCCATGTTATTTTCCTATACTGTTTGGCCTTACGCATGATAAAGTATTCATGAACCATTTACTTGTCCAGGAAATATCTATTTCTTCCTTTAGTATTTAAGGCATTTCTTAAAGAAGTAATATTTATCTTCCATAACTTACATATATATTTATGTATTTCCAATTTGAGATTTCCTGCTGCAGATAAAATTTAAAATACTTTTACCTACATGAGATTAAAAAGGAAAAACCAGAACTTCAATTATTTGGGATTTTCTTGGCTTTCATTTATCATTTCTCTCCTTGCCAGTCAATTCACTGCTACCTTGTTTGGAAACCTTGGTTCCCATTCCTCATGGTTTATCCACTTTCTTGCAAACATAAGATCATTATAGGAATTTTCTTCATTTGGAAGAATTCTCTAAATAATGTAAGGACTGGGAATTCTAGCTGAACAAACAAGTAAAACTTGCTCTCCAAGATGATACAACCAACAAACCCGTTATTTACCTTGGGATATGACAACCATAACAATGTTTCCAAGGCTGATTTTGAAAGGTTGCTTTCTCAAGAGACACTAATGTAAAATCACATCTGGAATTTAAAAGAACTTCCAACCTTGCTATGAGAAAGTGTTTTCAACTTTTTTCCTCATGACTTAGAAACCTATTTCTATGTTTATTAAATTTCAAAACCACTTCATACTTCCCAGCACTGACACTAATAGAGCATCCCAAACTTGTTCCAAACGTATACACAGAAGCAATTCTAGGAACACAAATTTCATGGTGTGTGTTTTAGCTTACATTTAGCAGTTGCCAATTTCTGCTCTTGTCTGAGGGATTTCTACAATAAACCATTTCGAACATAAAAAAGCACTTAAGCTGACAAGATAAATTTTTAAAAATTAAGAAAAAGGGTTTTTATTTTTGTATTACCTAGCTCTATATTATCATCATATATTTGAAAAACAATAAATTCTCAATTCCTCAGAAATTAATATGGTTTTTAAATATTAAAATTAATCATAGAGCTAGATATTCTTGGCTGTTTAAAATTTTCCTTTAATTTCAGTTAGTTTAAGCCTTGGCTTTTAACAGAAAAGTTTAAAACTGAAATATGGTAGTTAGATTAACCAACAGAAGATTTTCTCAAAATTTCTTCTTTTTAAAGATATGCAGGTCTAGTGGTAGGAGCAGCTTATTTTCCCACAGGACAGTAGCCACAGGTTTATACATAATGAAAACTGGATTAAAGTTTTGGATAAAATAAATATGAATCATTGCTTTAGGGAGAATGATTAATTTAGTTAATCTATGGAAGAGTTAGTGAATCAACTACAGCACAGTCATTTCAATTGGCAAGGAATTTGTCTTTTTCAAGGACTTTTCTTCATGGCAGTAATTAATCATGAAAATTAATAATAAAAATGCTTTTTTGGGGGGGGGGTATAATTTGAAAAGATACCTTCTAATGGTAATAGGTTGTAAATCTTGTTTTGAATACTAAGGAGCATATGAATTGGGCATTCTCTCCATTTAATGAGCCAATGCTATTATTACTAGACATACAAAAAAAGGTACTTTGAAAATATATTTCAGAATATTCATATATGAAAGGACTATTTTCTTCTATTATTTGTTATCTCAGATTTCTACAGAAACAAATATTTGAATTAAAATTTATAATGGAACTTGCCCTGTGGCTATTTGCAAGCCTTTATAAGGTTCTGGAACAAGAAGACAAATAACTTGAGCACAACAAAGAAATGGCCAGAAGTATTTAAGCTGATAACAGAGAGAAAAGCTATTTTGCAGAAGGTGACATATTTTCATATTTAGATCGACTGCAACGTTGGCCTCAGCACCCATGAGCTGGCACAAAAGTTGCCAACCTCTCTGGCATGTTCTGAAGACCTGGGCAGTGCAAGCTGCAATTCAAGAAGACTTTGTGTGCAGAAATGTCTGTCGAATCTGCAGCCCAGGTGTACTTGGTGTGCACAAGACATCTTTTTTCACGTGGATTCAGAGGGGTCCACTTGATGCTGTAGACATGGTACAGCTTCCTTCACACAATTGTTTCATGAGGAAGGCACCAACCAAGGTCTGGCTATAAGCTTTGCAGACAGGTTTGTCCACAAGGGTCCCTCCACTTAGACAGTGAGACAGAAAGTGTGCAACATCTGTTGCATGCCTGGTAAACCTGGTTTTGGTCATATTTGTCCCGTGGTTATGAAAGAAACTAGCTATTCTGAAATAAGAAAGAAAGACCTTTTGTGTAGTGAAATTAAAGTTGATTTTCAGTGCAACCCCCAAAAATTTTAACATTGGAATGTGAAAATTACACTGAACACTTTTCCAATTCCCTGCTCCTTAAAAGGATGGCAAACTACTTTGGGATATAGGGCAACCCATCAGATATAAATAGTCCTATATGACATCTTACAAAGACTAGAAATGACTCACATAAATAATCCAGTGGACGGAGAGGATAATCCATGTCACCTGATTTTAGCTATTTGAAAACTTCTCATCTAGAATTGCCATTTACGTTGGTCATAAAGACTGTTAGACAACTGAAATTAGTTAAACATTTATTTTGATGGTTAGAGTTAAGTGCAACTAATTATAACCTAAATTATTATATATTTGATGCTTTTCAGATATATTGTGGACAGAAAAAATAGATCCAGTAAGCCATTAGGAATAAATTCTGGTAATTGCACGACAGTAGGTATTAGGGACTGTTTTATTGATCTAAAAATGCCAGCAGTTGAGAGTCAAAATGACTGGGTCTATACTTTGGTACTGCTTAATTTGCTTTCCTCAGTGAGGAAAATATCTTATTAGCCAAATATTTCTGCCTGAGCAAACTGTGGCACAAATGGATGAGCCGTGTTATGGTACCAGAAGGCACAGAGAAGGCAGACACTGAACGAGACCCATTCAAGAGTGCCTCCTTCCAGGACAATAGTTACAAGCATTACCCAAAGCAAGCCCTGGCTTGTCAGAGAAAAGCCCTGATCCACAGCTGCACGCCCCTCAGCATGCAAGTGAACTGGTAGATTCGCTGTGTTCAGGTATTTACATTCCTTCCCTAGTGACCAAAGCCACACACTGACCAAAAATACTTCTTAAGATATGCTAATTTTACCAGATGAAGCAAAATATTCTGTTATTGTAATATGCTACAGCTAAAAGCCATGTCCATGTACTTGCCTTACCCTGCTGGGAGACCTGGGTAGATTTGGCTTCGCCAGAGTCCTCAGGGAAATGCTGGGTGTCACCCTCATCTGGGTGGAACAAAACTCCCTCTAAATGAAGCTGTGCTCCCTGGTTTTGAATATGAGGTTGTAAAAGAAAAAAACATTAACTAGAGATACGGAAGCCCACAGATATGCCATTGTCTCAACAACTTCCTAGGGCTGGCTGAGTAGTACTTTGTTTCTGAGCCATTCTTCCTTCTTCCTCCCTCTTCCTCCAGGCACCTGCCAAGCTACCAACACATTAATGCAAATTATATCTAAGTTTCAAAAAAAAAAGTATTTAAAACTAAACAGAGCAAGGGACAAAGGCATGTGCAAACATTCCTACAGGTAGTTTTTCTTAATATAGTTCTAGGTGCAATTGTGGCATGAGACAGCTGCTGTTTACCCAGATAATACTGGGGAGAACATCTGAGTTTTTAAGCACTGGGAAACATTATGCTGCTCTAAAAGGTGCAGCCTCAGTTTTGGAGAACAAGAGAGTTTTGTTGCATAGATCTGATCCCTGCTACACCAGTATCTGTTAAATTCTATGTCATACAAACGCTTACCACATTTAGGAGCATCATTAAAATAGCTAATTAGAGCTTGTACGCACACTATAAAGGGTACCATGTAAATTAGAGGGCATTTACAAAAGTTGTAGTTATCTTTGTGATTATTACACACAGCAACATTTTAATGGTTTGTTTGACAGATATTGTATAGTTTAAGGCCAGAAGGGACCATTAGATCATCTAAACTGACCTGCATTTTACAGGCAATTAAATTTCACGCAGATACTCTATATGAGTTTCATCAGCTTGAATTAAAATAAAACATTTCAGTCCTCCTCAGACTATGGTGTATACTACAGACAAAGTGAGAGCAGAGACTTGAGACTGAAATAGCAGGACCTGATATGTTCAGATGATCTTAGAAGGCATACCCTACGCTGCAAGGGAAATGCTTTGTCATACTGAATTTCAGGAAAGGATCCAAACCTGGAATTCAGTTTGAACTTGAACTAAAACATACAATGTGAAGTATACTGGCTGTCATAATTTGATGGAGATGTCCTTAAGTGTATTCTAGATATATCTATTGTTCTTTTGTTCTAAATTGAGTAGTAAGTAAAAAAGCATTAAAAATTATGTTACAACATGTACTCAAAAGAGATTATTATTTATCTACTGGCTTCTTGCTTGAAAATGCAATTTACAATACTTAAATTTTATACAGAAGCAAGACTTATTCCGTCTTTTTTTCTTTCATTCTTTTTTTTCTCCAAGGAAAACAATTTAGAGTTAGAAACAGCCTGAAACCAATTAAAACATTGTCCCTTGACGATATCTTGATAAAGACAAGGAAATATGATATTTAGGAAACCAAGATCTTACTCCACAAGTGGCTCTGCAACTGCTTTGCGTTGGCTAATCCAGTCTTTATTGGTTGATGAAGACAAGCACCGTAAAAACTTCCCAACAAAGGAAGGGTTGAGAAGCATTCAGGTTGCTGCCAGCTTCACATCCCCATAGCACGTGGACCAACTGGGACATTTAGGCCTAACAGCTGTCATTTAATAAGGCCATTTCTTCCATACTTCTGCAATGTTCCTTATTTAAAATAACCGTTTTGGTGATGCTTGGCTTGTTGAAAATCTTGCCTCTGTTGTTCTTCCTCCAAAGATTTTCTGAGTTTCTTTTATAAATTAAAAATCCTTTTTATAAGTGAAATACAAAAAATATCTTCTTTTTACCATTTTCTTTAAGCTTAGGGATAGGAAACACCCCATTTTATACATTGCCATCTTTTCTAAGCTACCCTGTTTTCTAAGCTGAGATTTGACTCTACAGAGATTTTTCTGTGTTAAACAAAGAAATTAATCCAACACAAATCTAGGCCAGAGATTTACTTTCCTGTTACTTTTTATTTACATTAAATCTGTTCCCCTCTTTCAGGTCTTTGTTTCTTCTCTTAACTAAGCAATTCATTTCAGACTTTGTACTGTCAAACTAATCAAGTGAGACAAGGGTTATTTTCCAAAGTCTTGCATCATTTGAGCTCTCTTAGACTCAGGTTGACTTCAGTTTGTCCCCCTGAATGTTATATGCTTTCTTAGATGCATTTGGAGCATAAGTTTTGTAATTCTTTTCCACTCCCAAACTGTCTGCATACCAGTGCTGTCTGCTCATTTCTTGTACAGCAAAGATTTTACTCAAGAGAGCTGAGAGCTGTAGTTTTCTTTCCTCTGTGGTGATGTTGTTTTTACTTCTCTCAGGCAAAATTTTCCTCTCAGAAGCACGAGATGTACCACTCATTAAAACCTCATTTGCCGCTTCCTGTTGACCTTACTAACTCACTTCAGCTGGCTGCAAGTAAAAATGCTGTGATATATTTATGCTCCTTTCTTTGACAGTGGTTCATGGTAGTGACTGCATTTATGCAAAGCAGCCTATTTTACAGAGATGTGTTCTTGAGGTAAGAGCTGAGAAGCATCATTTATAGCACACAGTAAAAGAGTGCAGGACTTCATCTTGGCTCCTCTACTCCATAGTTATCATGCTAAAACCTACTTGCAGAAGTAGGAGCTCAGGTATTAGGGGAATTCACCCTCCCAACATAGACATAAATATAGCTGGGACTGCATTCATTCTGGCAGCATTTCCACCTTTCAGCACCCAAAAGCCAGTCTACCTACCCTGGTCCCCCAGGCACAGAATGGACCCAGCCAGAGTAACTCATATCTTAGTCCTCATTCATCTTCAACGACAGCATTGACAAAACTCATTATTGACAGAAGGGATGATGCGGGTAAATAAGACTCTTTTCTTCTTCTTCACCTTCTTTCTTCTTTAAAATGACATCATGCATGCAGATGGTGGTTATTTGTTTGCTCTGATGAGGAAAGGTGGACTCTGAGCTATAGATCCTGACAGATTTTTATGGATAGATTTTCATAGGTTACACAATATGAAGCAGCTCAGCTTGGTCATCTTTTTCCTCTCTTGTCTAAAAGAGATATCTTAACACTTAGGATTCTGTGTGTTTAAACTGGACAGCACACAGAGCTTGTAGGGTTGTGTGGATGTTACTCTCCATCTCTCTAGAGTATGAACTTCTTGATTAGCTTCTGTGTTTGTGCCATGTAAGGATGAAACTTGGCAATTTTTTCATTTGGTTGTAGTGTTTGGTGGCAGAAGGAAAAAAGACTTAAGGTAGGGACTAGGGATAGGTGATCAGAAGCCTCCTGTGGCAGCAGAACTCACCCATGTACTCAGCCAAGACTTTGACTCCCAGGAAGGTAGTCTAAGATCCCTGACAGAAACAGTTATTTCACTGATGGTTATATCTTGAACACCCCTTTAATATTTTGTGATTAAACCAGGTCTGAAGAGATACTTACTTTCACTGGTGCTCAGAAGGAGTTGCCAGATGGACTTTAACAGTATGGGTAGAAAGCTCTGAATCCTTTAGGTCAGTCACTCAGCATGAACTGAAAAGGTGCTAACAGTGGTAGTTTCTTGCATTAGCTTAATAAATCTGGTTTACTTGACATCACAGAACTCTGTATTTGACTGTTCTATTGAATTATTGTTTTATTGCATGGGGTAATACTGGTTGCATCTCCAGAGCACAAGAGCCCTGCACAACCTGTTAGAATCTTACAACTCATGTGGGCAGGTCTGGCAAGAGCAGTCTGGTTGGTGAATTGTATCCTCTATTTGGCACAGCAAATTGGGCAACATCTGAAAAGCTGAATGAAAGTAAAGGGGAAAAGGAAAAGGGAAATTTTAAGAATACCTCCTGCCCTTAAAAAGCAAATTTCACTGTTACAAATCCTCACAATTCTCATGACCCTGGGACAAAGTCAAAAGCTCTGGCATTATATTACTTCATCCAATAAGACACTTAGCAAACTCAAGTCAGAGAAATGTGACCTGAGCCCATCACCACCTGTTTGCCTTCATGAAGTACTGGATATGTTACCACTTATGTGACTTATGTTACCACTTTCTCCCTTCTGCTTTCCTATATGATCTCTTCTTTCCCTATCTATCTTTTAGCTAGTCAAAGCTGAAACTTTTTCAACGTAGTCATGAGCTATTCATGATGAAAGATGCTAATAAAACTCTGGCCTAGCCTGACTTGGGCATGTCAGGTTATGTGTCAGGTTCTGAGGCTGATGATAAGATGATGCTGTGACCAGACTTTTCTGCAGAAATGAGCTAATCCACACAATGGCAGAGATGCAGATTTTGCTGTGCTGCCATTTCTTTCCTTTTCTCCCTTCTTCTCTCCCTCCCTTCCATGTTCTCTCCTTCCCTTCTCCTTTCTAATTTTTTGTATTTTTATTTCATCTTATTGGAAGCAGAACCTGATTTTGAAAATAGCAGCAATTTCCATGACACATCCAGATTACTAAAGTCGCCCTGGACAGAGGGTGGCTACAGATCATTTCAACCTACAAGAGATAGTCACTCAACAGATTTCTATCCTTACAGAGGAAGAGAAAAGATGTTTAAAATACAGTTAAAAAAATTATTTCATCATTTACATTTTAAATGCTTTAACTCTGTCATTTTCCTTTGTATTAAAAAAAAAAAAAAAAGATTTGTAAAGGATAAATGGTTGTTGTCCCCATTAGCCAAGGCACACTGCACTTGCAACCCAACACCACTCTGCTCACTGTTGCATGGTGACAGAATAATTTACATGTCTATCTCTTTACAGTCATGTCACCCATCAAAATTTGTGCTGCATCTCACATTTTTTTGCTCCACTGGGATGAGCAAAGACCTTTGTGACCTCTCACTCTTCCTCCACTTCTGACAAACCACAGTGCCAACATAATAGGGCTGCTTTAATCTGTACAAGTTTGTGGCTGGGAGACAGGAAACAGTCAGGAGCCAGAAGGAAGAGTGAGCTCTGGAGTATCTATATGCAGACTGTTCCTCCTGTGACCTTGAACAGTGATACTGCTGAGAGATGCCCTCTGTTCCTGGCAAGAAGCATCTGATATGGAAACAACAGCCACTGCCACTTCCATTTCACAAGAACTGAGAGGTGAGAAAGGTAATTTACAGGAGATTTTTTCTTTTCCTCCTCCTTAGCTGGAGAGTCTCATGATTCTGCCATAAAACCTGGCTGTGGGCCTGCATCTAACAAGACTGCAGACCTAGAGCAGCTCCTGGAACAACACTTGTCTCTAAGTGAGACACTGGAGACCAGCAACCTTTGAATTATTTGCATAATGTCCTTCTACTATAAATCAAGTAAAATTACTGTGCATCATATGAAACAATTCAGAACATAATAGGGAAAATAAATGTAACTGCTCCACTAAAATTCCCAAAGGAAGTTCCAGATATTTGCCCTACACCCTGGTTACTCCCTAGAAGTGTGCGACCAATATCCCCTTTCTGGTAAGCTCTTCAGTACTTTTTCGTCTCATGATTCTTCTTGAAGCATCAACCATACTCAACTTTCCCAGAGCAGGGTTTGGCCAACACTGAGGGCTTTTTGGAAATCCCAAAATCCCTCATTTAGGACACTGGGAATTTGTAAAAAAGATTTTACACTAAGCAAAAACATTTAGTCAAGAGAGAGTCACCGATGTGAGCAGAGAAAAATGAAACACAGAGGACATTACATGGCTGTCATACCAGACTGCTCCCATGAGTCAATCGAATAACCTGCCCCCACATCTCTAGCTCTTTCAGATTTATTTGTTTTACTCTTACAGGCTCTCACCAAACAACTCATTTTTTAATGAATTTCTAGAGTACAAATACCAGTAGCCCCTTTATCATGATGAAGAGGGGGAAAGGTAAAAATGAGATTTGAAGTCCTTTTGTTTTTCAGAGGTAAACATTTTTGTCTTTTGCAGAAATACAAGATACACAATGATATAAAATATATATTAATATTATTTTTCACTGGATATAATGTATATCCAGTGATGTTTTACTGAAAAAAAATGGATTTACTTTATGCTTTACTTCATGTTTTACTTTAAAAATGAATAACTTTTTTATATTAAGACAGTGTCAATTAAGGACATAAATATTAAGTGGATATTTTTGTAAAGGCCCAGAAGAAACTGAGGGATTTGTAGCCATTCCCCTCTTACACAGATCTCCTCTGCTGAGCTTTAGCCTTGTTTCTTTTATTTGTGTTTCTGGCACATTTCCTGCTCAGGCAAAACCAAATGTGTAGGTTTGCTTAGATGTATCTTTCAGGGAAAGCTGCAGGACAATGTCAACTTTTTATGATTATTTGGATAAAGCTCTAGGCTGAATTCATGTTGAAACCCTGAAGACCATCAGAACCACGGCAGTTCAGTATGTGTCTGCATGGTATTTTTTAAGTAGGTAGAATCCCTGTTGGATTGAACGACCTGAGGAGTCTGGCAGATGTGTCGCATGAAAGGCTAATGAGAGGAAGATGTGTGAAACTTGATTTATTACTAGATAACCAAACAGGATATCAGGCTTCTTAATCTTAGCACCACCTTATTAGATGCTAAAAATAATTCCTCAGTAGTTAATCTCTTACAACTTTAAGTGCTGGAAGTAGCTATGTATTTTAGAAAAGCACAAGATTTTCTCTCCTTTGCTGTTCAAGGCATGTACCCCACCTGTATCACTCATTATTATACTGCCATGAAATATCACCTGATTTCTTGATAGTCTTTCAGTATTTCTGATGGTCACTCTACAGAGCAGCTTTAGCAGCAGCCACAACTCCATCGAACAAAATCTTGTGTTTATTCCTTGTTCAGAGTTGATAACACTCCTAAGTAGCATTAAGAATTCTCACACTGTAACATAAAGACTCAAGCTATAAGTCGCCTATGAAAATAATATTAACTGATATATGAGACCCAAGGGTGTTTGCCCAAGAGTACTGAGGGATCCTGTGCATGCAACTGCCAAGTAACCATGATCTGCTAATAGTTAAGTCATCTAAGGTACCTGAGAAAAGTCAGTTATCAAACATGACACCCAAATTGTGGTGAGATATAGGAAACAACAGTAAGTTTGACTATGCAAACCCCATGCAAACTATGATAAACAACAGGATTAAGACAGGTGAAAATGATACAATGGGGGAAAAGGGTGTTTTCTTGCAGCAGTCAAGCCTCTTACATCTGTAATTCTCTTTAAAAGTCAGTGAACACATTGATAACAGTGAACTGTTTGATATGTTGTGCACGGCATTTCCAAAAGAGTTTGAGTAGGTCTGTTACAAAACAAAGAAAATAAGCTGCCACAGTAAAAGTGGAAAGTTCCATGTGTGGATTACCATTAATGAAAAAATAAAGACTACATAGGAATGGTAAGACATTTTGCAATGGAAGTAGGATGACTTTGCTGGTCAGCATTCATTAGTGGTCTGGAAAGAGAGTGGGCAGGTTGGTTTTCTGATCTTAGAGAACTCCTATAGTAAACTGGAGTTACCAAAGAGTGCTGCAGGAACTTCTCTCAGTACAGGCTGCTGGGGTGAGCTGAGATCTGGTGCTGTTCAGTGTTGATGAACACAAATTAGTGACAATGGCAGAAATAATCCCTGCTATACCAACACACAGCAGAGAGCTCAAAGGAAATTATTATCACTCAGCAAGTCACCACTACAGACAGAATTGTGAAAACTGTTTGGATAAACTTGTTATTCAATGTCAGTCAAAAAAAAAAATGCAATTATAGAATCAGATTGGAGAACAAATCAAAAAAGTAACATTACAGTAGCAGCCAAAGTACAAATCCATAACTCCTTCTACTGCTTGAATATTGCATGTATCTGTCATCATTCTTTAGAAGAAAGTTTTAGAACTAGAAAATCTTCATAGGAGTACAGGTTCATGAAGGACAGATGTGTCTCATTCCCCTGTCAGAGAAGATTAGATAGGTTTAGAATTCCTGAGCTTATAAAAAAAAGACACTGAATGAAGGGTATGACAAAAAAGAATAAAATCAAACAAGTGTGAAAAGGGTTGGAATACAGAACAATGCTGTCACATGCTCACAGTCTGGGCTGACAGCACACAGGTTTTATATGGAAGACTGACATACAAGTTAGCATGCTTTTAGAATAACATGATAAATCCCATTTAAGATGATAAATCCATCTTGTGTCTCCTATCATTTTTTGCAGACAGCAGATTCACTCTGGGATTGTATTATGGTGCCTGTATTTATACTTCCCCTGCCTGTTCATGCAGCCTCCCTTCTCTGCTCTTTGTAGCAATGCAACGACTTTGAAACTTGAGTGTCTTCAATTCCCTCAAGCTGCAGGTATCATTTAACTCAGGCCTCTCATTTACTGGGTAAGTCCAAGCAACTCCCAGAACTCTCAGGTTTCCAAAAGAAGTGGTCCCATGTGCATTGTGAGGGCTTGACCCAGCACCCTCCAGGACTGAGACAGGAAGCCACCTTGTGTCCATGGCCATGTTGTTGTAGGTGTGGAGTAAACACTCAGAGCAGAAGGTGTGAAAAGCAGAACTCTCAAGAATATGTAAAGAAAAAAAAAGGCATTTATAGGGTTACACAGACACTATGCACATTTGACAAAAACATCTAAGGTAATTCTGTGTCTTTTTATTGGGATTTAATCCTTTGCTTTGTCTTGTGACACCTTACATTTTAAATATTTAGAAAGCAATAATGCTAGAACCTTGTTTTTTTCTCTCCATTGCATCTTGCTCCTTTTCTTTTTCCTGGGCACAGCCCAGTCTTCCTCACAGTAAATAATAAGTACAGCCAGGTCCTTTTCCAGCAGCATCACTGCTTTCAGCAGGCGCTCTGTCTCTGCTTCTCTGTTCCTTTGTCTTATTCCTCAGAAGGCTGGGGGAAAGCCATTTGGGGCATGGTTCACACTGTTGTGGAGGTCTCAATAAAGCAAAGGGAATGGAGTGCCTGTATATTAAGCGCCTGTATTTTTGGAAGAGATTGTTGTCTTGAGCAGAAGATAAGCCAGTCACCATGTGTTTATTTCCATACAAATATCTATTATGCAGAAAAATTTCTGGCCTGCAAACCCTGTTTTTCTACCATCCTTTTCATTGCTGAATTGGCCAGCTGTAAAGGATTGAGT
This sequence comes from Promerops cafer, assembly GCA_013398275.1. Taxonomy (NCBI): domain Eukaryota; kingdom Metazoa; phylum Chordata; class Aves; order Passeriformes; family Nectariniidae; genus Promerops; species Promerops cafer. Next base: position 3,802,626 of record VZSE01013056.1, on the reverse strand, counting down.
TATTAAATATTTGATGTTCATTCATACTTTGCCACAGAATAATGTTAGAACTGTAAACAAGTCAAAAAATATATGCCCTACAGACATCATAGAGCCTAGTATGCACATCATCTGTCTGAGGGTAAGGAGAGAAATCTTTATGAGATGCATTTTGACCAGCAGGACAGGACATGCAGATCAGTACAATGACATTCACATATCAGTAGTCTTTACTTGCATGGAAACCATCTGTTACATTTTTGAAGGCAGTTTTGGCACTTCCCATAGCCTGATGAGTGTGAAGGAGCCTCTTCTGGCATGTGCCATCTGAGGAATCCGCACAGGAGGAGCAGACTTGCAGAGGAACTCACACATTTTGAGGGAAGTCTGGCCCATGATGGGATCCTGGGGACACGAGTAAACATTTCTGCTCTTCTCTGGATCACCATGTCCTGGAAACTCAGGTCTTTCTGCTGGGTTTCCTGAAATGACTCTTATCTGACCTTAAAGGAACAGGCAAGGGTGCACAAACGTTTCTATATTTAAAACTAGATGATTACAGATTTGCTTCTTGGTGACTTACAGAAAGCCCACTGTCTAACTATCTGTCAGGGCATTTTAAGCAGTTCCCTGCAGCTGAAATACAGTCATTGGCAAGTCCTGTCCTCAGGCTTGTTAAGAAAAACATGAGAATTTATTTGAGATGAAATCTTAATTTCCCAAATCCAGATGTACTTTCCTGTTAAGGTAGCTTTGGCAGCAGTGTCAGCTTAAGAACTTCTGCCTATGTCTTTTCCCATCCAGTCTGCTCACATTTGTTCCTCCATAGTAGCATGATATCCCTAACGAGGATTATTGCTTTTAAAATTGGGCCAAACCAGCTAAAAAATTTCACTGCCTAAAACCCAAGAAATACTCTAGTGAAAAAGGCAAGAATTAGGCCAGGGACAGAAAAAATCCCATTCTTAAGCTGGTGTGGGCACCAGCACTTCTGTTTCATAAACCTATGGTTTCGGGTAGCTCTGGAGTATGAAACCATAAATGGGACTTTGTAATCCTCTATCCTAAAAATGTACTTATAAAGCTGCTTCTGTGTCATGTGAAGTTTTGGTTGACTCAGATCCTTTTTAATCACATAATATTGCTTTTGCAGTGTCCTACCATGCAATGCTAGTCTTAATACTTAGTCAGCAGTACACATATTATTTTCAATAGGCAGTGGTATCTCCTCCTGTCAGACAAACAGGAGGTGCTAAACCATCCCACTTCTGTGCACGTATGCTGTTAGAGTACAGCCCCTTTTGAGAACCCTTTCTCTACTTTTCTTGGGTCTGCATGGCCAAGCTTTGGTAGCAGGTGGCTGCAGGGGTGGCTTTATTGAGAAGCTGCTGGAAACTTCCTGCATGTCCAGCAGAGCCAGTCCCTGGCAGTTCCAAAGATGGTTGTGCCACTGGTCAAGGCTGGGTCGATTAGAAATTGTGGTAATGCCTCTGTGATAATGGATTTAAGAAGAAAGGAAAAAAAGTTATTGCACAGTTGTAATTGCAGCCAGGGAAGAGAGGAGTGGGAACATGTGAGATGAGGAACTCTGCAGACCTCAAGGTCACTGGAGAAGGAGGGGCAGGAGGTGCCCCAGGTGTCAGAGCTGGGATTCCCCTGACACCCGTGGTGCAGCCCAGGCTGAGGCAGCTGTGCCCCTGCAGCCCATGGAGGGCCATGGGGATGCAGAGATCCACCCCAGCCCATGGGGAAGCCCCACACAGGAGCATGTGTATGCCTGGGAGGGGGCTGTGACCCCACAGGAGGCCTGTGGAGAAGGGAGCACCCATGGGAGCAGCCTGTCCTTGAAGGACTGCAGCCTGGGGAAGAGTGACCCACATTGCAGCAGTTTGGGGAGGACTGCTGCTCATGAGATGGACTCATGCTGGTGAGGTTCATGGAGAATTGTCTCCCGTGGGAGGGACCCCACGGTGGAGCAGGGGAAAGGCTCCTCTCCCTGAGCAGTGAGAGAAACAACCTGTGAGGAACCAACCACAACCCCCATTGCCTGTCTCCTTGCACCACTGAGGGAGGAGGTAGAGCTGGGAAGGAGGGAAGGGTGAGGGGAGGTTGTTGTTGAAGTTGGTTTTTTTTTACCTTCTCATTATCCTGCTCTGATTTTCTTAGTAATAAATTCAATTAATATCTCTAATTCTAGTCAGTTTTGCCAATGATGGTATTTGGTGAGTGATCTCTCCTGATCCTTATCTCAACTCACAAACCCTTTGTTATATTTTGTCTCCCCTGTCCAGCTGTGAAAGGGAGTGACAGAGAAGTTTTGGAGGGTTCCTGGCATCCAGCCAGCATCAACCCACTACACTACTCCGATGTACAAATGAAGAAAATAAATGAGAGCCACTACTAACTCCTGGAAAAGTCAGTCTTTTTCACATGTTATGAAAAATGAGCTGGCATAGTGGCACTTCTGTTTTGGTTGACCCTCCATCCTGGCTTCCTATCATTTTCAGCTCTCTTTTCTCCTCAGCATTGTCCTTGGTGTAGGCAATATTAGGAGCAGCTGGAGAAGTTTCATTTCAATCACACAAAAAAGTACGTGATAGATTTTTGAGACAGTAGATGAAGATCCTCTGCTACTTGCCCAGCATTTTTAAAAATAACATAAAGAGCTAACTCAAGAACTTCTCCTTTACAAAGTCAAAACTAATGTTCACATCTCTTGAAGAAATCTGCAGTTCAGTTCTTATCTGCTGAACTAAAAGCTGACATCAGAGTTTTTAAAAAGGGAAGTGATATTATAATAGGGAGAGCAAGAAGATTCCTGAAAGTTGCAGAAGCTTCAGCATGACTTTACCTTAACTCTCATTGGCTGCAGTGGATGCCCATTTCGACTACTTAGAGGTGACACATGATGATGAGAATGCTATAGGAAAGTGGTAAATATAGATTTTTTTGACAGCAAGTAATAGAGAGGCTTCTCTACCACTGCTCTGAAACAATTGTGAACATTGTCCATGTGCATCAAATACAAAATATGGTTGTTGCCAATAGCAGCAAATTTAAAATAAACCTGTCTTTGAAGTCACTTAAAGACTATTTCAACAAAAGGGGAAAAGTGTTTGTGCTGCAGTGGCTACGAAAGAGCTGTGAAAATCCATAATAAACTCATCCTCCATTACCCATAGAATTAAATGACAGTGATCCACCCAAAAGAGCACATTTGTCTTAAGCAGAGAGAGCTAATCCCAGCAGTGACATTTCATTTGATCCAAAGAACAATTGTGTTGATCCAAACCCATATTAGCTCAGCAGGTCACCTGATGCTACCAATTTGGCATTGTATGGTGACATCACAGAAAACATAATTAAACAAGTACACACAAAAGGGCAAACTGTTTTGGTTTATCTGAAGCAAAACTGTGTGTTGTGAAAGTTCAAGGGAGGCTTTGCTTTTTCCAGTGTGCAGGGATTATGGGTCCCATGTGGACTGTAGTTTGGAAACAACATAGGCAGATGATTGCTAGTTGCCCATAATAATTCAGGTCTGGGATTCATGAAAGCAATTTAAGCTTAAGTAGTATTTAAAAAATTTTATAATCCTACTGAGGGAAACCCCAAAATGAGTCTGAGCTGCTTGTTAAAATTGCGATGTGGTAAGTAGTTTTAAAATATTCTACTAGATTTACGTGGTCAGAGTGTGTTCTCAGGAATACAACAGTTAAAGCTGGAAGAAGAATAGAAAATGATTGATATGTCTTGCATTGCAGGACAGGGTTCATTTTTTTCTGTTCAGAAATTGGTGTTTCTAAATTCTCAAAGCGGCAGTGCAGCTCACCTCTAGAATGAAAGGTTCATCCATCTGACATGCAGTAGGAGTTTAGACCTGCTGGATCCAGCTACACTGATACCCTTAAACATGTCAGGCACCATCCTGGCCACAGGCTCATCTGGGACAGTGCCCAAATATCATCTGGAGACATGGCCTGGGCTCAGACTGTGCCAGAAATAGAGGCAACAGCTTGGATCATTGTATGCCATGCTTGTGACTTTGCCTTGGCCTTGTTAATGTCTTTATAGAGATTATTGTCCCTGGGGTTCAAGCATGCTGCCTCCTCCCATTTCAGAGAATGGAAAATAGTTCTCCCTCTCCAACCATTTCTCTCTCCATTCAGCTCAGCCAGCTTTAATGGATGCTCCTCTGATACACTTGAAGTACCGTAAAGGACAGATTATGGAAAGCTGGGACACTAGATAGGGAGTACTGGAACCAAACTTTATAGATTTGCATCACCAGCAATATTCCTAGTGGCAAAGTGTTATACACCTACCTCAAAATCACTCCTTGCTCTAGTCAAGTTCAATATTTTTTTTTACATTTTACACCACTCAAAATACACAACCATCACTTATGTTTAAAAATGACATGGATAAAGAAACAGAAGAAAAACCTACCTTGATCTACTAACAGTAAGACTTAATTAGAAAGGTGCCTCTCTCTCTCTTCCTTATCCAGCTGACCTGTTGTAAGCTTTCTCTGAGATGGCTGTCAGAAGCTCCTTTTTTCTTGCACTTGCCTCTTGTTTCAAATTGCATTCCTAAGTGAGGACTCTGTACTAGCTGAGCTTGTTAGCTAATGTTCCCCTTGAAGTGTTTGATCAGTTCTGGACAGATATCATCTTTCTTCCAGGAGCCAACTTTACTTCTCCTTTACTTGGTTATAATCTGGAGTTTCTTTTGAAGCAGAATAAATATTTTTCCTTTTTCTTGAGAAGAAAATATCTCTTTGCTAAATCAGGTATCATCTTCTTTTTTGGCCTTTCTAATTAACAACTATTTGCATCAGCAGTGGATAAAAGTATTCTGAGCTTTGGTTGTGACCCTCTATGCATGATGACACATGAAACTGTTCTATCTGTTGAATGCTATATTACAACTCAGTTTTGAACACTGATGCAAACAGTAAAGTTGTCTAAATTCACATAGGCCAAAACTGCCTCCTTACTGAGATAAAGGTCCTTGGGGTCCTATAAAGTCTGAGCAGAGAAACACCCAGGGCCACTTCAGTGATTCTGGTGTGGTCACTGAAGTGAACAAGCACAGCCTGGATTTCATGAACCGCTGTGTCTTCAGGGTCTTTAACTGTCATGGTACAATGGATAGACAATCACCCCTGATGAAGTCCAGGTTGTGAAAATAGTGGTCTTCCATAATCCCCAATCCTGTTTTATTTTGTACAAAATACATAGAATTATCTCAGACTCAAGGTGATAGCTGAGAATTTACACACTTTTGTGTATTCAGTCTTCTTTCTTTCACAGTAATATACATACATATGTGAATTTTGTTAGAAGTCCAGTGAAACCTCAGGGGCACTATTATGTACTTGATATTCTTTAAAAGAAAGCATGGAGTTAAAGCCTAGTATGGACAAACTTGTGAAAATGTGCTGCTATTTCAGTCACTCTTTTGAATAACACAAGAAATCAACATTTTTTTTTTTCCCTGTCTGAAACGTCATTGTTCTGAACTTGTTCTTTTCCAGGACTATCTAGTCTCAAAGTGTGAAAAGCATGAGCAGAAAGTAACAGTGCAGATGTTTCATGAGAGTTTCACTTCTGCCTGTTAAACAAATGCATTTGTGTGAGTCCAGCTCCTGAGAAGCAAATGCCCTGTCCTGGTAAGCAGAGCTGCTGAGTCTCCAAATTGGTTTGTAAGTCTGATAACATTTATCCTTCTCTGAAAACTAAAACACAGAATGATAAAACTGATGGTAATTATGTAAGTTTGAAGAAAGACAGAAATTCCCAGATAACATTGCTGTTCTTACCCGAAATTTTCCATTGGCTAAGAACAGAACCAAAACTTAATCCTCCTCCCTAAAATGAACTTAATAGATGTCTTTTCAGAATTCAAAACCAAATCATTAATCATTAAAAAGCAAGAAGTTTCTGCTTTTTTAAAAAGAAAGTTATTGTTTTTTATGGGAGTAAGGAAGACAGCTTTTTTTTGATGGAGTAATGCGTATTTGGACTGCAAGACCTGTGTCATACCTTTATAGCAGCTTATAATAAAAATTGGTCAATAATAGTAGTGATTTCTTCTACTATTGAGTCCTCTGTTGAGCATCAAACACTGGAGGAGGATTAGTGGTTAGTTGTGTGAGGTACTGAGCTGCTGCAGAGGAGCTACCTTTGGGATCCTCTCCAGAGAGCAGATTAGCACAACTGTTGAACATAACTCCTAGAACGTGATCTGGTTGTAAAGAAATATGTTGCTGTCTTGGAAGAGGGACTAATTAGATTTCAGCCGTCCTCTACTATGCCCATCAATTCTTTGCCTTTCTTACTTTCTCAGCAATTAGGGGCTTAATGCATTATCTTCATAGTTTCACATTTTCCCATGTCATTATTGGCCCAGAGGAACAGCATAATGTATTGAACAGTGCACAGGGCATTCAGCCAGAAGAGAAAATTGAACACACAGAGTCACAAGTTAGGCACTGCCTTGCTGTGTTTTTAGATGTTGCAAGAATGCATAATAAACATACTACCTGGCAGAAAGTGCAAATCCTGTGTATGTATCTTAAATTTGATTCCTCAGGTAAGAACGTCAGACACCATATCCTGCAGTCCAGATCCCTCTCCTAATTATTGGTGCCTGCAGCCTTTCCTTCCAGGCATGAGCAAGTGAAAAGAGAACGTAACTAGTGGTTAGAGCACTCAGCTGGGAAATAGAAAAAAAACATATTTGAAGGACTTGGATTTTGTAGGGATCCCAGGGCTGCAGGCATCCCCTGGAACTACCTGCTAAATCAAAGCAGCAAAAGTAAGTGCTGTCTGTGCTCTGGGCCTAAGCAATCTCAGCTTCCCCCTTATTACTGGGATACTTTTGTGAACGCTTGACAGCAGGACTTTCTGGTGCTCAGGAAATTTTAGTGCCACAAAATGCGTAAGCAACAGAAAGTTTCCAGGAGTGCAAACTCAGTCCTACATATGTACCACCCCTCTTGGATCTAGTCAAGAGTGATTTAGTACTGGACTAGCCCAGGGAATAGACTTTGTTAGGAAACAAGAAAAATCTAGTTTGGAAATGGACTTCAGAGAACAGCCTAACACACACTTTGACCCCATCTGTTTTGGGATGAAGGAGCTCGTACACAATTAAACAGCGCTTAAGCTACTGGCTTGTGGTCCATGAAAACAGCACATTTACAGTAATCACTTACTCTTTCCTTTCCACACATGAAGCATTGTAAGAAGACCTGCCTGAACTTTTCTTCACATGCCACTGTACTTTCAAAGTCCGAGACTAATATTCCCCTGGCTTTCACCCCTTTTTTCATCTGCCATTGCATGGAGTAGGTCTTCCTCTGAGGGCAGCAGCTTCCCACAAAGGCAGGAAATTCCTCAATGACAGCAAATGTAGCTTTAGCACTCCACTTGGGCTATTAAGGAGGTATTGGACATAAGCCTAGATCCATCACTTTCTTCTTGACAGCTTTAAGCCAGTGAATCTGTCTTTCTGTCACTCAGGAGGAGAATTATATAGTAGTGGTATCTTGGGCCTCACCCTCATGCTCATTACCTAGATTCACTGCAACTGAAGATTATCTGTTTTATAACTGAGCCTAAACCCTTACTCCTTCAAAACTTATTGTCTTCAAAACAAGGAACTTTTATAGATGAATAATGGGACTATTTTCCTCTGAATTTGGGATTAAGTTGCAGTTCAGCTATTTCTTATACTTATTTTCAGCTCTTGTTTTAAGTATTCTCCAAACTGTCTGCTTTTATGAGTGTGAACACTGTCCTGCCCCCTTGTTTCTAACATTACAGCTGACCTCCATCAGTGGGTATTTGAAAACATATCTATCAAAATTTAATGGGAAAAAGACAATGAATTGCTGGTAAGTTATATTTTGGAGAGAACAGCCAAATGTCAGATAGGTTTGGGTGTAATATCTGATTTACTGTCAGGGAAGGGTTGGCTTTTCTCTATAAATGTTTAACAATATAGTATCTTCCAAGTAAAATTACACAGTGAGTGAGCCAAAGAGCAGTCAAATACATGAAAGTTCATGGAGTGCTTAACCCATCATTCATGTGACATGACAGGTGCAGAACCTTTCAACACTTATTTTTAAGGTATGCACCTTGTGGTAGTAAGGTGGTTTTCCTGCCCTGCTCAGCTTTTCTTTCTTTCCATAGTATATTCAAAGGAGATATTTTATTCCATATTTTCAATGTGAGGGGATTTTTTCCGTGTTTGTGCATTTCCTTTTTCCTTATAGTGATTCCTCTATTTTTTTTAATGTTTGCTTTGTTTTGGTTTGTTTTTTCATTTTGTTTTGTTTCAAATCTCTGACTTACATATGGTCCATTTCTCCTTCTTCCTTGTCTCTTCCATTTTTTCCCCCTCTGCCTTTCCCTGTACTCTCCCCTCTATGTCCTTATGGCTGTATTAAAATTAGCATCAAACAATTGAGTTCTCCCAGCTTAATTCTCCCTGCTCTTTGTTCACAGTTCACTCCTCTACACAGGATTTTTGTATTCCCTTAAAAGAGAATAAGCAATAAAGCTCTTTGTCTTCCTATCCTCTATTTTTCTAGGGCATGGAGGTGAAGGCTAGGGGAGATGTTATGAGAGTCTCTTCCTCATAACCTACAGAAAAGAAAGGACCAAGTGGTTTTTAGGGCATCATTGAAGGCAAAGTGAGTATGTACCTCATCAGGAGCAGTTGTCCCAGAAAAGTGCCTGGCACAAACCTCAGACTGCTGGATTTCTTGCCATTGAATCTGCTTGTTTGATGCCCTCAGTGGGCTGTTGGGTAGAAGAAAGGTAGAAGTCACAGGCAGGAAGAAACCCCACCTGTAGTGCAGTGCCTCTGAAGGCAGGCACAGAGAGAGGGACAACTAGCAGGCACACCTGGTTATCCTGGTCCTGCTTGCCTCTCTGAAGTCTAGGAGTGTTTCTGTCCATAAAGTTGACACTGCATGTCCTACACATTGTGTTCAGCCCAAGCCAGGAGAAGCCTGTGGACCTACTGTGGGGATCCTTTCCTGCCAGGTCTCTCTGGGATCCTTTTTATTTATTATTGAAGGTTGGAAAACATTTCACTTTTTCTAAATGGACCAGTTAGTTTTTCAAAATATTTTGTTCTGCTTTTCTGCATTTGAAGAAGCATCTGTTTTCCTGAGTTTTAACTAAACTATCCATTGAATTAGATATACTGTTGGTAGAAATAGGCAATTTAATAGGAAAAGAAATAATTCCATCTATGTAGGAGCTGTAAGGGGAAAGATAAAGACCTTATTCAAACACAAGCATCACAAATAATAGGAATGGGGTTTCAAAAGATTACTGGCAAAGGAAATTGCTTTTTCATACAATAATAGACATTCCCCTTCCTTTCCCCCCAATTTTCCAAAGCAAGGAGACTTATATCTATCTTGTTAAAATTTAGACAAATTAGAATGCTGCAGGTTACTGATTATGCTGGCCTGTGAGAATAGCTGCAGAGGACATGGCACATTGCATGCGTTAAAGACAAGAGCTTTTATGAGTGTAGAAGAATAAATATTGTGGTGGTGACCTGACTATATAAAACAATCTTCTGATATGATTTCCCAGAAGAGATGTTCCTCAGTTATTCTGATACAGAATTTTTTCAATTTGCAAAACTCTTCTCAGACTCTTGCAGCTCTCAAAATTCAGCTTGTGAAGAAACACGGCTGAAGAGCTGCAAAGCCATGATGAAGCTGGCAGTTCCTACATTAAAACTATGTATAATTATAATCATTTCCAGTGACCTTTATGCAGAGGCACCAGTTCAATTTGGTTATTAACATGAACTTGACCTTTTCTTCAAATTAATTATCATAAATCCTCACACTTCATAAGAGTTAAAGTCTCCATCTGCAGCCTTCACAACAAAGACTCTGTGATACATTAGGGACCTAACTTTTCCCACTGTTGCTCCTGGAGAAACAGCTATCTAACTTAAAGGCTTTCTGCTAATTAATTCCTCTGCTTGACATTCTGGAACAGGAAGGACAAAAAGCCCTGCCCTAATGAGCCATTTGTTGAAAGCTGTGTCTCTCTAAAATATCCCAGGGATTTTGTTAAGCTAAAATGTGTGGCACAGCTCTTCAGCAATTTGGACCTGAGGTTCTGTTCTCTTGCCCTCTTTTATCAGCCATAGAATGTCCTGTGGTGTCTCAGCTGACCCACGGAGAAGCAGTGCTCTTTCATTAAAGTGCCAGCTAATTTGTCCTGGAGGTTAGCTCCTCAAACTTCTTGCCTTTAGTCCATATCCATGGACTATCAATGTCTCTGTATTCTTGCATACCAACACCATGTCTTGGTAAAAAATCAGCCTAGACTTTTCACCACAAGACTCTGTCTTCAACTCTATCTTCTTTCCTTAAGAAATCTTCTGCCTCCTTTAATGCCCTAGAGAAAGGACGGGCTTGCAATATACCCACAATAGTATTACATGTTCTTTATGGCAGACAAAGAATATTTCTCTACCCATAAAAAAAAAAAACAAAAACAAAAAAACAAACCAAAAAAACCCCCAAACTGAATCTTTGATTCATTTGTGTGTAACTAAATAAACAAAAATTTATTACTTCCAAACTAATAAAAGAAAAATAATACTTTCAAAATTCTCCTAGGACCTTCCTGTTTTAACGCTCTCTCCAGCTATTGCAAAGACATAAGCTGAGTCTGAGATTTCTCAGAGCAGGTAGAATACAGCATGGACATTTCACTTGCAGTTTGAAACATGTTGCATTTTACCCAAGGACATTAGACTTTCAATTCACTTCAATTTCCTCTTTCATTGTGAGATTTTGTTTTAATATATTGTCTCCTGTTTCCAGTGGTCAGAACGCCCACTTCTTTCTCAGAATAACATTCTGAGGTTTCCTTTGGGCTGAATTTTAGCCAACATTTTACATCACTGTAAAAGGAGATCTTTGTTCTTTTTAGTCAAGGCTGGGGGGAATTCCAAATCAAATCACTACTGCTATTCCTTATAGCTAGAGGTTGCAAATATATGTGTAATTGCATTTGCTGTTCTGGAAGGCAGTTGTATGAATATTTGAGAGCTTATTTTTTTCTGTTTTGACATCAGGAGTGCATACAGCAGCATATAAATGAGACACCACATTGAAATACATAATTATGCCATGTAAGCTGAATAGTTTGAACTAATACTTTTTCTCAGGTATCCTTTTATTTTCATATATATAAACCTTTTCTTATTTCAAACATTTTATCTTTTACCCAATTTAATTGAAGGCTTTTCAAATTCTTTTGTGAGAAAAATAGTAATTATTGGATCAACACAAAGGATAGTGTTATAGGGTTTTGCTCATAAAGCTCAGTGTTCATTGGCAGCATTTGTTTAAACTATACGATTACATATATCACAGTAAAGCAATCAAGTTTATTGATAACCTCAGTGAAATTTCAGGCATCTTTCATTCCATTATATACAGTATGATGAGAAAATCTAGAATGTCCAGACAATTTTCCAACAGTCAAACATATATTCCAACATAGTTTGGTGGGGTAGATTTGCTAGTGATTTAACCACTTCAGTTTATTCCTCAAGAAATGTGTCTATTACATGTAATTTGGAGAGAAAAGAAAATGAAATTAGTACTACAGAGTGACATTCATAAGTTACTCTCCCAGAAGGAGTTTTCTTTTGCAAACAAACCAAATTTTTCATTGATTACTTTAATTCCATTAAATCTATTTAATGCTTACTCTACTCCTATTACTGAAACATTACTTAGTCATGATAGATCTGTCTTCTTAATGTGGAACCATTTACAAAAGAAAAACTTTTGCATGGTACGGATGTCAAGAAGGGTTCTGTTAAGTCTGATTTTCAGCTCAAAACTTCCTATTTTTCATGCTGTACTAGAATTTAGATAGAAGAGAAGTAATTATGGCTAATCCTGAGTTGACCAAGGGAAGCCAGTTGATGTAATCTTTTTGGATTTCAGTAAAGCTTTCAATAGTGTCTCTACAGTATACTGCTGGACAAAATGTCCAACACACAGCTGGATAAACACATCATGTGATGTGTGAGCAGCTGGCTCATGAGCACAAAGGGTTATAGTGAATGAGGTGACATCAGACTGGTGACCTGTCACTACTGGGGTTGTTCCACAGGGGTCCTCAGCCCTGTGCTCTTCAACATCTTCATAAGTGACTTGGACACAGGAAGAGATATTGGGCAAGTTCACAGATGATACAAAACTGGGAGGAGCTGTTGACTCCCTCAAAGGCAGGAAGGCCCTGCAGAGAGCTCCACAAATCAGGGCAACCACCAACCAGATGAAGTTTAACAAAGACAAGTACCAGATTTTGCACCTGGGATGGGTCTTGGTCAATGGAAATGAGTCAGCAGTGCCCTGGAGCCAGGAGGGCCAACCCTGTCCTGGGGGGCATCAGGCACAGCATTGCCAATTGGGCAAGGGAGGGGATTGTCCCGCTCTGCTCTGCACTGGGGCGGCCTCACCTCGAGTGCTGGGGGCAGTTTTGGGCAGCACAATGTAAGAAAGACATTAAACTATTAGAGAGTGTCCAAAGGAGGGCAACAAAGATGGTGAAGAACCTTGAGGGGAAGCTGCATGAGGAGCAGCTGAGGGCACTGGGTCTGTTCAGCCTGGAGGAGACTGAGGGGAGACCTCACTGCAGTTACAGCTTCCTCGTGAGGGGAAGAGGAGGAGCAGGCACTGATCTCTGCTCTGTGGTGACAGTGATGGGACCTGAGGGAATGGCCTGAAGCTGTGTTGGTGTGTGAGGGGGCTAGGTTAGGTATTAGGAAAAGATTGAGTCACCACCCCTGGAGGTATTTAAAGGACATGTAGATGTTGCATCTAGGGACATGGTTTAGTGCTGTATTTGAGAGTGTTGGGTTAATGACTGGACTCCATGATACTTAAAAAAAAACGAAAATGGTGTTTTCCATTCTAAATGATTCTATTATTAAATGAGCATTTATGATCTGGGCTTTTCCAAAGGAGTGATGAACAGGGAACACAAAGCTTTTGTTTGCTAATATGATTACTGGGGAATGTTGTTGCTCACTACCCATTATGTTTTATTTATCATATGAGGAGGCCCTGCTTTAACTTCTGTACTATGTAATGGTGGTTGTTTCTGCTAACCAGCAAAAAAAGATGGATGTGAACATATATATCACAGCAAAAACTCAGGGAGGATTTTTATGAAGACATCACAAAAGCACTGTGTTTTTATTTTTTTCAGAACTGTTTAGTTTCCAATATATCTGCTTTTTTTTTTTTTGTCATTGGCTCAGCAGACAGAGGATATCAGATTATATTCCTGAAGTTGCACTCAGTTGCATCTTCAAACCCTTAAATTCCAGCATACATAAAGTTTATGCTGTGAAACTAATTGGTCCTGCTTTTCTCCTTTCCAATTTAACACAAATAAAATTTAAAAAGACTTGAGAGAAATGTCCTTCATCCTGAGCCAGTTTCAGGAGCCCAGTGCCTAGTTAGAAAAAGTTGACTTTATTGCAAATTGTAGTTTAAAGCTTATCCTACATTTGCTTTTACACATTTCAAACAATTCAAATGAGGTGTGTGCAAAATTTGAAGACTGGCAGCTTACAGCTCTACAATTTTTTATTGTAGAGCACAGTGAGCCCTCAAATGGAATATTTCATGAGGACAGCCTTCTATATTTATATTTCTTTTTTGTAAGAAGAAATAATCTGTTTTACCTCATCACAATACAGCTACATGGTTATGTATCTTTTTTCTCATGATAACATCTGTGATATCACTTAAAAGGTATTTGTTATTTAACATCACAATTATACCACAATTAAAAAGCAAGAGTTGATGCATCAGTGCTATAACTATTCTACTCTTCATTGCAACAGCTGAAACTGTTCCTATTACACTTTTGTTGAGATAGTATTATTTGTTTGGGGATGTTTGCATAACACTTGTGCAAAATTGCACTGGCCACTGAGCAATTAGCCTTTTGGCCTGTGTCTCTGTCATAAGAGTGTTTTAAAAGTGAGCAACTGCTTGCTAGGCAGTAGGCACTGCTTAAGGGCTGCTACTGCCCCTGTGTGCACATATATAATGCAGAGAGATGCTGTTCATCCTATTGCTACAACTTCCCTGTCACTGCAGGCAAAGAGGGAAGGGCATTCTGCATTAACAAAATGAAAGGCATTCAAGCAAATTCCTACTCTCTGTGGTGTATTAAAACGCCTGTAGCAAAGCTATAATGTGTGATTTTAATATAAAAATAAAATACAGCAATGGATTGAAATTGGTATGCTCATAAAAGCAATCTGCAGAGGTAAAAAATGTGAGTAGGGTGTGGCTGGGAGTGGATCTACCTGTGAGCCTGTACAGTGCCTACCAGAGTCTTGGCTGAGGTTTGTGTACTCTACTACTGAATCTGATGCCAAGTTCTACACCAGCACATCACTCTACTCAGCAGCACAGTGATTATATTTTCATTTGTATGAAAAACTCTGTCTGAATTACTGATCAGAACTAGGGCTGACTCGTCCCTGAACACCTTTTTCTTGACATTTTCTCTCAGCATTGCACCTGAGCATCTCTCAATTACTGCATGGGCTTGAAAGGATCCCTCTGCACTGGAAAGACGCCCCAAATTAAATGAAAAACCTTTCTGTCAGGTTTGTCTCTAGCAGGCAATGAGTGCACTCTCCTGCTTAATTAAAACTCTTCTCTCTTAAGATTTGGTGCCCTGCCATATGAGAAAAACATAACAGCAATCAGCAATGTGCCCTATGAAAAAACATTTCCTTAAACTGTCCTATCATTTCCTACTGGCATTTATTTTGCCAGCAAAGCAGTTTGGAAAAGAAAATCCTAGGTTAAGCACAAAAGCATTAAAGCAATGATCAGCAATCTGATGAAAATACTGGTTTTTTCTCTGACTAAATAAAAAAATGTTTGCAATACCATGGCAATTTTTGTACGTAATGAATTCAAGTCAGGTACATTTTTTTTTCTTTTTTTATGGTTGTCATGGTTTAACTCCAGCAGGCAGCTAAGCAGCATACAGCTGCTTGCTCACTCCCTCCAGCGTGATGGGGGGAAGAGGATTTAAAACTCATTGGTACTATTCAGCTGTTGTACCTACTTTTAAGTACAAATTCTGATTTCTACTAACCAACCACTTGAATGGTTGGAAAATGTATTTGAGTCATTACTCTGTCAGAGGGGTGAGGCAGTTGATCACCATGGGGACAAATATAGCTACACATGGTCTAGGATCCAGCTCATTGATACATTCAGTATTAAAAAAAGGCACTGGAACATCCCCCAGGGCTGTTATTAGGGAGCATAGTTTGAACAAAAATAAATGCATGCAAAGTAGAGACACAGGTATCATGTATCACAATTCTTGGAAAATTAGATTGCTGGAAGTAAACCCAAACCTTTGAAAGATTTGATGGCTTGGTTGGATCCAACTGAGAAAGTTTCTTAGGTCAACCACCACACAGATTAATTCCTTTATAAAACTCTACTGTGCTGCTTAAACTTAGCTTTTCAACGGTGTTTGAGAGAAGGAAAGGGCTTGTCAGGAGATTTTGCAGTTAAGAGGTAGTGAAGGAGGACACCTGTGATGTTGCTTTGGCTGTGACACCAGCTCTTCCCAGGGTGGTGAATGAGAACTCTGCTGATGGACAGATTGAACCCACACATTGCTTGTTAAAGGTGTATCTGGCTGTGGACCAACATGCTGCAGTGCTTGCATCAAAGAGTGTTTATGTAGAAAACATAAACATAAGCATAAAGCTTATGTAGCAAAAATTGGGCACCCAGCAGTTGTTTAAGCCTTTAGAGGTATTTATTTCGTGGCCTAGCTAATAGTCTTCAGCCAGAATGGCAAGGGCTTTCCTCTATGGCAGCCACACTCTCCAATGGGAGATGGGCAAGGAGTGTTTATGAGTAGGAACAGCCTAGCCTGCTATATATTCTATGGAGAACGGGGAGGAATCATTCAGTTTTAAAAATTTCTGTGTAATTTTTCTATCTGAAGCAATAAATCTGATTGCATTTCAACTGCCAATAGCCATCTGATTGCATTATACAAAATGCAGAATCCAAGATGTCTTTTGGCATGAGTTCTAGTGGCTTGGCTGACTAGGTGAAACAGAAAAAGTTTCTCTGAGCTTTACAGTGCTAATGAACAAGCAGATGCAACTGGCAATAACCTTTAGGAAACAGCCTCTCCTTCCCAACTTTGATGTCTTTCTGAGCTGACAGTACAGTGACTGCAAGAGGTGTTTCTTTTCCCTGGTTTAGAAAGATGCAATAATATCTCTAAACATGGTTTATAATTGTTGAGGGGAAGAAGGTCCCCAAGAAAATTAAGTCTCCCACTAAAGAACATTGCTTTCTACCTAATAGGGAACTTCTGTCACTTTTCTTCCTGTTCAGGAAGACAAGACCCCCATGCTGATCCAAAAAGACCTCTTGCTTCTGTCCTTAAAGTAAAAGAGATCACAATGTGTCTATGAACTTAAACATGTTGAAATTGCCAATTGTTCCCAACACAGGTGGGCTCATTTTAATCCTTATAACTTAGTCCTAGCCTGCTGAGAGAGCAGGGCAGTGCTTTTTTCTCTGTTTTACTTGAGCAGAACTGGACTATGGTGATATACACACAGGGAGTCTGGTGTGATATGAAAGTGACAAGAAAAGTTTTTTGAATTAAATTTTAAAAGATGACTCCTTGCTTATATGTTTTGTCAACCAATCAGCTTAACTTCTGGAGAATAGAAGTCTTTTTAGACTTTAGAAGTGTTTGCTAACCTTACTGGTAAAAATGTACAGTAAAAGTACAGCACAAATCCTGGAACACAAAGCAGTCAAGAAAATTTGGTGCACTTTACAAATATCAGAACAATTTCTAGGCAAGTATTTTGAAGTTATTATGACATAGCCCTATTTCCTGGTACAAATGGAATTACATGAAAAAGATGATTCACTCAGAATATTTGAGCACTAAAATTGTAGCAAAGACTGGCTAGGCTGACACTTGTTTAAGAGTTCCAGGAAAAATATACTGAGGAAGAAAAGAAAGAGAAGTTGAACTTAGGAAATCAAGATTTAAAAGATGTAAAAGCTGGCCAAGAAAATATTTTTTCAGTACTTCAGAGAGTATGGGGGAAAAGATTCATGAACAGTCTTGCTCTTTAGAAGCAAGAGTTTAAAAATAGCCTGGAAGACAGAAAAAGGGAAGAATAGGAAGCAAACAGCATGGAATTTATTTCTTCTCCTCTTTTTGTTAGGTCCTGCTTTCCTGTTTGATGCTTGCCCCTTGTCTTGTGCTTCCCCCCCGCACCATGCTGCAGCATCTTTCCTGGGCTGCAGTTCCTGGTGCTGGGCCTTTCTGGACCACCACCCCTTCCTGAGAAGGGAGTGAGAGAGGTGCTGTACCATGACAGTCTTGCTGCTAAAAGTGAGCCCAGGTGGCATCTCTCTGTGTTCCTCTTATCATGGTATTTCTCCTGGCATGGGATCTGAGGCAGAAGATGGTCCCCAGAGCACAACAGACCAAGGTGCTTGTAAAAGTGCTACAGAAGAGGAATTTTGGCAAATAGAAACTGCAAAGAAATTCACTTGCTGAACTGTTTGATACCAAAGATTAACTCTGCCCCCAAAATCCACCAGATGGATTATATAGCCTTCAATATAAAAGAATCTTAGAGCTAATTTAAAATTATTTTTGAGCCTCCATAATTTTCATCTTTCAGCTCATCCAAGAATTTTCTAAAATGAGGATGTGTTTCTGTATCTTCTTCTTTCCAACACCTTTCAGTGATACATATCACTAATACTCCACAGAAATGAAATTTCCATTCCATTTTTGAGCTGCAGAGAAAGGAAAGAAATATGTTCACTATACTGACTCTGAATAACAGAAACCTTTGAGTGAGCACCTGACATACATCAATACCTATGGCTGACATAATGCATTTTAATCATATTCTTATTTAATTATATTTTTATTCCTCTTCATGGGCTTTCTGTGCACAAAAACAATTAATCTCCATCAGCCCTTGACTGCGATGTTCCCATGTAAATATCTAAATACAAAAGACCCCACAGAAGCATGTGAGTTGAGTGTTTTGAAATGTATGTGTGATTTTCTGTCATTCAGCTGAGATTTTCTCTTCCTAGCAAACTATAGATTTTATCACCTTTAGGACATATGTTAAGTGAGGCACAGATACAATCTTTAGAACCTGACTGACTACTAAACAAGGAGGGAAGAGGTAGAATTTCAGGCAAATCTGGCAAAATTAGAGCTGCAATGATCCTGCCAAAAGACCCACTACAGCAGTAGCTTCCACATTTTATTTAATTTGGAAGAGTCCTTGTTTACCAGATCATGCCATTTACCAGGCATGTCCAAGGCATCTCAAATAACATTGGGCATCTATTTTTGGGCAACTGAAATAAGGTCAACACTGTCAGTAACAGGAGGGTGGACACAAAAGTCTTGATGTAAAAACACCTACACACTTTTGTTTTTCCTTTCTTTTCCCCCCGCCCCCCTTTTTTTTTGTTGTTCTCTCCTGCTTCAATTCCTGCACTAAAAAAAGTCCTTCTCTGACAAACTTATTCTCAGTGCTGTGTTCAACAGAGATATTAAAACAGCCAAAGTCCAGGATCAACTTTCATGATATGCAAATGTTATGCCCATAGCAAAAGGACTTCATTTATGTTAGAGGCAACCAGAATTTATCAGAATATATTTGTGACATTTCAAAAACTTCAATACCTTTGACTTAGTCTCCAAGAAATGAATATTGGAAGGATATTCTGTTCCCCACTTATCTGTATAAGAATAACTGAAATGCCTTAATCAGTCAAAAATAAATGAATAAAAAAACACCTCTACATTCTGTAGAGAACAGACTGTATGAACAGTCTAATTTACTCCTCTAGACAACTCATGTACAGCTGGGCTTAGACCACCTGCTCTTTTAACAAGACTGTATATGCCAAACCCTCCTGAAAACCATTTCCAAACATATCACAGAATTTTAGAATGGCTTGGGTTGAAAGGGACTCTAAAGATGATCTCATTGCAACCCCCTTTCCATAGACAAGGACACCTTCCACTAGACCAGGTTGCTCAGCAGGAAGCAGGGAGCTGAGAGAAGTCAGTGTGGATTTACAAAGGGGAAATAATGTTTAAAGTGCCTCATAGCCTCTACAAAGAGATTCCTGGCTGGTGGATGAAGGCAGAGCAGTGGATGTTCTTTTAGCTCAGCATAAGCAAGGCTTTCAACATAGTTTTCTGTAGTTTTCCATAACATCCATACAAACTGGTGAAATTATGGGATAAATAAGTAAAAAGTGAGGAGCAGCAATGCCAGCAGGTCAAATGAGGTGATTCTTTCCTTCTACTCAGAACCAATGAGACACCTCTGAAGTACTAGGTCCAGGCTTAGGCTCTCTGGTAGAAGAGAGACATGAGCATGCTGCAGAGAATCCAGCAACAGGCTGAACAATAAAGGGCTTGCAGTATCTGATGTCTGAGGGCAGGCTGAGGAGACTGGGACTGTTCAGCCTGGAGAATAGAAGGCTCAAAGGGACATTATCAACAAACATGTATAAATACATGAATGGTGGGGGGACTTAAGAAAATGAAGCCAGGCGCTTCTCAGTGGCATCCAGTGATGGGCTTGGAGTCAATGGAATTGAAAATTCCATTTTAACTTAAGAAAGAGACTTTTACCTTAGGCATGGTCAAAAACCAGCAGAGGATGGCCTGAGAGGCTGTGGAGTCTCCATGCTTATAGATAGTCATAAATGGCCTGGAAAAAGTCCTGAACAACCTGCTCTAGCTCTCTCTCTGCTCTGAGCAGTGCTGTTGGACTGCTCAATCTCCAGGGGTTCCTTCCAGTCTCAGTGATTCTGTGATTCTGAGCTGAAGACTATCTGAGGTTGACAAACTCTTTGCAAGCTACATGAGAGGATGAAAAGTGCTTTATAACCATACATGGCTTAGGCTGGTGCTGACCTCCTGACGTCCCCCATAGCAGGACATAATTTTCACACATATTAGCAGTCCTTCATTGCTCAAATTTGGCAACCTAAAGCTAGTGATGCTTCTGCTGTAACTGTGGAAGCCCGGTTTCACTCTCACATTTGATATTTTCTGCAGACACAGTAAGGTAAAGAACAGAAAAATGTACACAAAAGCAATGATATTTTTTCTTTGATGTGAAGTCTGTATCCTCATGCATGTGGTAGCGTGCATATTCAAAGCAACAGTCTGAAAATTAAGACTGTGGGGAGTACTAAAGTCAGTTGATTTTTTGGTGTATATATGTATATATATTAGTTCCAATACCAGATGGATAGAGGTATGGTCCTTGCTGAGCTGACTTTCTATGCTAATGAAAGCTGTTGACAAAGGATTTGTGCCAGTTTTGTGACAACCTGTGCAGGAAGATTTAACAATTTTATTTGTTTTAGGTTAAAGGAACGTTCCTTCAGAATAAATATTTTCATTTAAACAATATAGGCAAAGAGGTTTTCTTTTAAGAGATATTCATTTAGCAATTTGCCTGCTGAGAATTTTCTTCCAAATTATGCCAAGTATGCAGCAATGGAAATCGGTGTCTTTTCTTTCCACGGACCAGGAAGAGTGTGGAGGTTTTTCTGTCAGTTTTCACATGGCGTCAACAAGGTCACCCCCCACTCTGCAGTCTGTCAAATCACATTATCCCATGTATAATGCTATGCCTCTACAGAAATGAGGTGTCTTGTACTGACAAAATCTCCCCTGGTGCTCATGTTCCTGTCTTCTTACCAGCCACTGAGTCAGGATTGAATTTCACTAGTGAAGTATGCAGAGTCCCCTCTCCCCTTACCCGTTTGCAAGCACACTCCCCTGTAGTGACTATACCCAGCCATGGGTATGTGGCTGCTTATGTGTGACCATCCCTTTTCCTGCCTCTTCTCCTTTCTCTTGCACTTGTTGGTCCATGGTGCAGCGTGACCCTTCCTTTGGCCATTTTCCTAAACATTCCACAATACATTTTACACAATGCCACAAGACCCTTCCAAAAGGATGAGAACATTCTCAGAAGTCTCCGGAGATGTCCCCCAATGCTCACAATTATAATGTTTTCCCTCCTTATTACTTACTCTGTTCAAGTGACCCTCCTCAAGGCTGTGCCTAAGCAGTTCCCTTAATGGTCACCAATCAGCAGCCAAAGAGTTCTGGTCATCATTATGGTCACTTTCGTTTTCCTTTCCATCTACCAATTTCCTTGTTGCTTTTACATTCCTTTTGTACTGAATAGTCCTTTACTAAATAACTTAATAAATCAGATGCTTGCTTCCACCTACCCTTAAAAAAATTTATTGTATGTATAGGTCCATATTGGCCTCCAACACTCAAAGGAGAGCAGGATGTTTCCTGCCCTTTGGAAGCATTTTCAGTGACCCACACTGTCCAGAAAGGATGCTTTTCTCAATAGTTATTTCTGACCTTAAAATTCAGCTTTTTTAAGCTGCTTAACTATAGCACTAGGAACACTGGTTTTCTGACTGTCTGGTCAGTAACGACCATTTAAAATTCAGTATTAATTTGAGTGCACTTTGTAGATCAGTTCTTTGGATTTTGCACTCAAAATGTACTATTAAATGTTAGTGCAAAGGTTATGAGTTATAATAAAAGGTTGAGAGAATCCATTCAGGTATTAACATTTATAAAGTCTCTGTCTGGGGCTCTGGGATAAAGCAAGTTTTGTACCAGAAAGCTAATTGGTAGTGAGAAACTGATCATGCTTACTTTGTGAATGTGACATAGGTCACAGTGCCACTCTGCTTCCTGTAGGAAGTCTCTCTGGACAGACAAGCCCATGCTTTAGGTATCTGAATTCATAAAATATTGGCATTTAATGTATCTACATATAAAAGCACACACTGAGCCACAGTGTCAGTATAACAGCCTATGAAGCATAAAAGCTGCAGCCACAGAGGTTACAGTTGTCAAAAAGATGATAAGCTCAGATCTAGCAGCTTTGTGGCAACATTCATTCAAGGAAGCCTGTGAGCTCACTCTTGGATAACTGACATTTGAGGGGATTTCATTATGCCACCATAGTTTCAATTTGAATATAATCAACTTTGCAGAAAAGCAGGGTTTTTATTGACATCTACTGCAAGAATAAGTTGTCAAAGTAAAAGCAAGAGTTTTCAGGAAACTGAGGGCTTTTATTTATTTCTTTGATTTTTTTTTTAACAAGCAACTGAGTTTGCACTCCTTTGGTACAAACGAAAAAAAATTTCCATTAATTGTGCAGGTTACCAAGAGACAACTCAGACTGTATCTGTATTGCTGTGCTCAGAGCTTCCCATTGCCTCATTCCTTCCTTTGGTTTGTCCCATTCAGTCCAGGTTCAGGACTCAGAGTTACAGCATCTATCCTGTTTTTATGACAAATATTTGTTCACAGAATGAACAGAAAGAGATGACTTTATTGTAGCTTACCTTGTTTCATAATAACCTCATAGCAAAGAGTAACAGCTTTGTAAGTTGTGTATGTGTACACCATCTAGTGACTGCATAGGCCTTACATTACTTGATCTTTCATAGGAGAATATTTTGTCCTTCACTTTGTCATGACATTTAATGTTTACTCTGTATTTATTTTAACCCCCAAGATATCAAAATTGGACATTTGAATTCTGAATGTGTTCTGAATGTGC
This sequence comes from Promerops cafer, assembly GCA_013398275.1. Classification (NCBI taxonomy): domain Eukaryota; kingdom Metazoa; phylum Chordata; class Aves; order Passeriformes; family Nectariniidae; genus Promerops; species Promerops cafer. The sequence continues at coordinate 3,779,868 of VZSE01013056.1, read as the reverse complement.
ATTTCAGGAGATGGTGGTCTTGGACAAAAAGAGGATGCCTTCATTTAAGAGTGTGAATCTAAATTTGAAACTGCATTTGATTAGTGAATCTTATACATATCTCCAATAATTTTTGATAAGAAAATACATGCTCAAAAGATGTGTGTTTAGCAATGCTAATGCTGCATTTGGTGAGATAGTCCAACAGTCATTGTAAGATTTCTGTGTTGTCACTGTGGTCTAGTCTTAAATAAGATTCTGTGTGCTCTCCACTTGGGATACTTTATTCAAGAGCCTTAACTCTTCTTTAAAACCTTCTTGTTCCTTCCATAGGGACCTCCTGTAAGAACCTCAACCTTTTGTGACCTCAGCTGGCATGGACATTTCTCCTTTCACTCCTTCTGTAAAAGTGACCAGTCATTTTTCTGCCCCTGTTTTACTTTTGGGATAACTGGAACAAGTCCAGATTTGTTGTCACTATTCTGAATACTTGTAGAGTCTTCTAGCCTGGAGAAGAGGCTGAGGGGAGACCTCATCACAGTCTACAATTTCCTCATGAGAGGAAGAGGAGGGACAGGCACTGACCTCTGAGATGACCAGTAACAGAACCCAAGGGAATGTCCTGAAGTTGTGTCAGGGGAGGTTTAGGTTCGATGCAAGAAAAAGGTTCTTCACCGAGAGGGTGGTTGGCCACTGGAACAGGCTCCCCAGGGAAGGGATCACAGCACCAGCCTGAGAGAGTTCAAGAAGCATTTGGACAATGTTCTCAGCCACCTGGTGTGACTCTTGGGGAGGGTCCCGTGTGGAGCCAGGAGCTGGACTCAATGGTCCTTGTTGGTCCCTTCCAACTCAGCATATTCTCTGATTCTGTGCTGCTCTTCTCCTTTCTGTTCTCAGCCAACCTGTGCACACAAGATGCTTCACATTCTTCTTCACAAAGGGCTGTGGCAACTTAGCTGTTGTGGTGCTTATTCATCTCTTTTAGTATTTGGAAAATCAGAATCAAGGTTTCTTGGGCTCCTTAAAGTGCCATCTTACAATTTTTCCTGTAAAATGTAGGGGTGAGAGCAGAATTTGTGGGATTACATGGGTAATGCAGCTTTACTACAGCACTGTGATTGTATTATAAAATGCTGTTTTCTAGTGAAATCAACACAGATAGTATATTCTATTCTTTTATTTATTGTTTGATTGATTTATTTGCATCAAGAGAAAGAAGTGATGGTATAAAATGGTATAAGTGATGGCTAAAAGAAATAAATAGTGTTATTTAAAATAATGTATATATATGTTTGTGTGTTCTGAATTGTGTTGAACAGCTGCCAAGGTAAACCATGCAGCCACACTGAGTCACAAGGAAAAATATAGAGTCCTCAGGAAAAAAAAAAAAAAAAAAATTTAGGATTCTGAGTAAATTACTGAGCAGTATACCTTATTCTGCAGTGAAAATGAAGTGCATTTAATATACTGTAAATATGACTCCTGGTAGAAAAGCTGAATGAAATATTAATACCATACCATGTGTGAGGGTGGAAAGAAGGCAGATATTGACCAGAAACAGAAGGACAGGAAAATGTAGGATATCTTTTAAATAAATATTTTTTGAATTAAGTTCCTGTAAATCACAGATCTCAAAAAAAAAAAAANAAAAATGTCTTTAAAAAAAAAAAATAAAAAAAAAAAAAAAAAAAAAAAAGGGTACATCTCAAAACTCTTGCAGGAATTTCTATAAAAGACAAACAATTTAACAACTACAGTGTGGGATGATAAAATGACAGTTCATGGGCTGTCATTTTAGATTAGAAGAAGCAAAAAACTTTAATTAAAGATGATTCTTTTACATCTATATGCTACCATTGAAAGTGCAGGCAATGACAGCAATTTTTCCAAGAAAATTCCAGTGGACTTTGCTGAACAGCCAAGTTCAGTTGACATAATTAAAAGGACTTTTAATCAATGTTGAAGTGTCCTGAAATCATGGATTTTACAATGTTTAATGTCCACGGACATGCTTTCCAGACTATTTTCAGGACCTGATCAGGTATTTTCACACTATTTGGAACTCCCACAGCATTTCCAGATTTGACTCAAATGTGGGTCTGAGATTTACTTCCCAGTCAAGAAAAATCTGAGAGCTTGTGAAAAACAGCTAGAGAAGAAATGGCATCAAGATAGCTCAGACAAAGATAAGTATTATGAATATTTCCATGTTCATATTTTTTATATATGGTGGGTTTTTTTACAAGAAAAAAAAGCTTTTATGAACTATCTTGGCTTCACACTAAAGGCATTCATTTAAAACAAAAGAAAAAAACAGACTTGGGTTCAAACTCACTGTTTCATTTGCCTATTAAACCTGTACTTTAGGAGTGGCTGGAGTCAACGCAAACAGTCTGGCACCTTCTCATCCAGTTTCTTCTGCTCTCTCCACCAGACAGCTGCCTGATGTTATGAGCTGAGGAAGGAAAAGCAGTGTTTAGCCACACACCATTTAATGAAGGTCTGAGGCTCATTGTTTTCTCTGTTGGTGTCTGCCTCAGAGAAGGGTCGTAGCATTTAGTTTGGAAAATACGCCTACAGGGTGTAGGTAACTGGTAACTAGGTCTGGATTAGTCCCTTGCTGAGAACTCAGAGAGCTGCATTACAGAAAAAAGTATGGGATTTTTCTTTTATTTCAAGAACAGCAAGAAAATTTGTCAATACTGTGGCTTAGTTTTTGTGTATTACTTAATTTTTCTCCAAATGAACCTATTGGAGATTAAGTGGAAGGGTTTGCAACCTTTTCTGACTTCGGAGATACTGCTTTTCCTAGGAAAGAAATGTAATACACACCAGTTCTATATAAACCCAGAGGTCAGTTAATTGACAGTCCCATAAGACAAGTTGCCATGGAGATCAGGTGATTTAGTAGTTCATAGAGAAAGGCTTAGTCACATATAACTGTGAAATCCTGAGTGTGGTGGTGAAAATGCAAACAGAGTGAAGTCTAGACACAGAGAGAAAAAACGTAATTTGTGGAGCAGGATCTACTTGTCTGGTATTCAGAGGAAAAAAAAAATGCTGATAAACTTTTTTAACATCTGGACAAATGCTGGAATAGTTTACATACGTCCATTTGATGGCTTTCATGGCAGGAAAATACAGTTTAAAAAATGGGACAGCCTGCCTCTCCACTGGCCTAGGAGCAATAAAGTCTGATGGTTGTTGCTTTCTTCAACCTCCATTGTCTGTACCAGGTCCTGCCCCAACCAGAGAGGAAAATCTCTGCTTTCTTAAACAAAAGCGGCCACTCATGGTCTGAAGCGGGCTTATATTTCTTTCTTTTTGGTAGAGAGGGAAAGTGGGAAACCTCAGAGAAGGGTCACACTGTTGTGGTGGTTTGACCTGGCTGGGTGTCAGGCATCCACCAAAACTGCTCTATCACAGACCTAAGTGGGCAGGGGAGAGAAAATATAACAAAAGATTTGTGGATTGAGATAAGGACTGGGAGGAATCACTCATTAAACACCAATGAATAATGGATAATGGATAATGGATACTAATTGAATTTATTACTAACAAAATCAGAGCAGGATAATGATGATAATAATGATAACCTTAAAACCAACTTTCCCCCACCCCTCCCTCCTTCCCAGGCTCTACCTCCTCTGCCCAGCAGCACAGGGAGGCAGGGACTGGGGGTTACAGTCACAGGCTGCTCCTGCTGCTGCTCAGGGAGAAGAGTCCTTGCCCTGCTCCACCATGGGGCCCCTCCCCTGCGAGAGAGTTCCCCACAAGCTGCTCCAATGTGGGTCACTTTTCCATGGCACGTAGTCCCTCAAGAACAGGCTGCTCCAGTGTGAGTCCCCCATAGGGCCACAAGTCCTTCCAGGAAACCTGCTCCACCATGGGCTCTTCTCTCCATCCTGGAGCCAGCTGGCATTGGCTCTGCTGGACATGGGGGAAGCTTCTGGCACCTTCTCACAAAAACCACCCTTGTAGTGCTGTAGCCCCCCACTACCAAAACCTGGCTGTGCAATCCCAATGCAATTATTAACAGAACACAAAAGAAGGGGGCAAAAGGACTGAAAATCTGAGAAAAGGGAAAATAGAGCAGTTGCCTCAGCACTAAAACCTAAAAAGGGGAGACAAACTTTTCTGAATGTCTTCATAAACTGAAAAAAAAAAGGAAATAGAGTTTTTTTCAGGGAAAAATTTGTAAAGGATTATATAACCATCCCGAATCTTTCACAAGTCACTTGGCACAATTCAAATTTTTGTTTGGAGACTGAGTAATCTTTACTTCATGGTATTACCAGAGCTACTCAGAAGCAGCTGTCCCTGAATTTGTGGTGCTCTTTGTAACAGAAATAGGTATTTCACTCACCTCTTTGAATACAGAATTTATTATTGTTTCCCTAGAACTCAAAATGGACTGTCCAAGATAGGTACCCCTACATCCTTTCACAAGTCCTCTGCAATCAGAGATCATAGGTAAAAGAAAGAAGTGAAGTAGAAAAGCAAGGAATTAAAATAGAACTTAAAACATCTCCTTGCCTGACATGCCTATTATTTTGAGTTATAACCTAAAATGTAATTTCTCTGTCTCCAATGAAGGGAAATATTTTTTTTAATTTTGAAGTTTTGAAAGCAGGGAATAGCAAAAGATGGCATGTCAGAGAAATTATTTCCTTAGCTCAAACTTCCTTATCAAAGGAAGGGTTTAACTTTTACTTACTTTCAATTTTTATTCCATTGTAGCCAAAGTTGTCTTGCCTTTCTTTTTTTTTTTTTTAAAATTTCTGACTCCTTCTTTTCTCCATCTTCCCAGAAGTTTTTACATCCCTAGCAGAAATGGAATTTGTTCAGCAATGATAGAATGGTACAATTCTTAATTCTGGCACCATAATCTACCTTGATGTTTGTTTGTAGCAGTATGTGAGCAGGTGATGGAGTTTCTAAGAGCGGAGCTACCTCATTTTGTTCTTTCAAGGCTGTTGGAAGCAGCTTTTTGGGTGAAAGCAGCAGAATTTGAATGAATCTGGCAAGCACTGTTACCCTCCTAACAGGAGGATTGCAATTAATTCCTGTTCCAAGCCTGGGAGTGACTTTGGGGGAGTGGAAATGACAGCTGGAAAATGTAGAACCATTAAAATACATGGCACTGCAAGGAACTATAACTTTATTAAACTATTAAACTATCACCAGCACCATGGGGAGAAGTGGGCAGGATTTGCTGGGAGTGAGAGGCTCAATCCACTCAGTAGAAGAGATCATAGAGCTATAGACAGGTCTGCATTGGAAGGGACATTAAAGATTATCCAGTTCCAACCCCCCTGCCATGGGAAGAGACACCTTCCACTGGACCAGGTCGCTCAAAGCCCCACCCAGCCTGGCCTTGAGCTGTGGGGAAACGCTTGCTGCACATAAACGTAGGCACACCCTGACATGTAAGTGTGTGGAGGAGAGTGGAGTGCAAGGAACCTTTTGATTTTCCCTTCTCAAGCCATTTGCACCTCGGACTCTCCTACTGGAGCAAGCATCAGACAGTAAAAGGGTGGTCCAATCACTCCATGCAGCTGGACACAGCTGTCCCAAGTGCTTGAAGAAATGTCAATAAAGATAAAACCTCATATGGGGCAAAAAGGTGCTAAGGAAATCATTGGTCTTGCATGTCATCTTCATTGTTCCCTGCTATCAAAACTTCAAAATTAATTTAAAAAAATTATTTCCCTTCATAACAAGATAGAGAAATTACTTAGTACAGCTTTCCATATCAGTTTTAGGATCTTTTCTATATAATCCTTAGTGTTTCTCCTCAAGTTTGGTTGACAAGTGCAAATTTTGTCTGTTTGGGAGAAAACTGTGAGAAAACTCAGACCACCACAGTACTGGAGAGCAGCACAGAAGTTTTACTAATTCTAACTGTCTTATTATAAATTTTTTTGCATTGCCTGTATTATTCTGACAGGCAAAAAAGATCTGATCATGGAGAATAGGAACTGTTACACAAAGGGATAGGAAAGTAGACTTAAAAAATCATCTTGTAGTAATGATTGCATTAAACTAACTTGCACACACAAACCTACTTCTTTAGCGTTGCAGTGATGAAAAAGAGAAAGGAAAAAAGGAAAATAACATCAGAAATGATGATGCATCAGGTGTACACCGAGGCTGAAATCTTCTCTTGAAGAAGTGGGAAAACTTCAACTGCTTCAGGTGTTAATAGCTTTATAAATAGACATTGAAATATTTTGTTAAATAGGAGGGACGGTCACACAGATGCTCTGTGTGAAATCAGAAAGGCTGAGTATTATCATGTCCAGCAATACATTTAGATTTTCAAGAGTAGATTTGCCTGTCTTATGGTTGAGCTATGTTAAATAAAAAATTCCACAATCTGTATTCAGTGAATCACAGAGGATCCATGTAGTTTTGAGTAGTAATCTATGGAAAGACTGCAAAAAATCTGCAAAAAATGTATTCCTACCAATGAAATAAAAGTATCAAATGACATGAAAATAATACTCAAAGTTTAACCTAATTTGTATCATGAATGGACCTCAACCACAGGCACTGCTAAAATGTCTTTTGTTTTCAAAGGTGTGGTGGTTCTCAAATAAAAATGCTCTAAAATATTGCTTAGAATACTGTTTACACTGCACATAAAGGACATAAACATTCAACACTCAGACTGAAAACCTGGAATTCTATAATTCTGAAGCTCAATCTTATACAATGAACAGTGGCAGCAAAACAAAGTAAACAGAAGTAAAACAAAATAAAAAGAAAGCCTCACAGCAAGAGAGGCTTGTGTGACTCCAGTATCTGCAACTGGGCATAGCTGGATAAGAAGCTGGCAGATTTTTTAATCTGCAAGTGGAAGAGGATGTGTTTTAATCGTTCCTTTAACAGGCTGCAAGCACCCTTTAATGAAAGTCACTATAGCAAGGATTGCTAGAATTCAATTAGCCACAACATCTGTATGCTAGAGATCTTCAAACCACAGAACACAACATGGTCCTTCAGAGTAACTGGCAAATCACCTGCTAATGAATGTTGTCAGGAGAACCCAGCTGGCAGGAATGCCCTGGAAGTCCCAGCATTGCCAAGACTCTATCAGCAGGAAAGTAATGGCAGGTGTAAATGTTAAAATTGATGGAAGTTAATGAAGGACCTAGTGGCAATGGACCAGATTGCCTTTTCTCCCTGGTAACCCCAGGGAGTTCAGTGCAATTTCTGAACAATATTATCTGGCAGCCTTGCTAGAGAACCTGAGATGGACCTGAATGCTGTTGTTCCCTGGAAAAAAACCTTGGTGCTGGCAGTGATGAATTCCAGTGCATCTCCACCTAGGAGAGAATCACATCTATTATATTTATGGCTGTAAATGAAGGAAGAGATGAGTTCTAAAATTAGAACAGAATGTTGTTATCATTTGAAAACTCATAGTGTGCAACGTCTAATACTTTCTTACTTAGAGGAGAAAAGAATGATGTAAAGGCAACAGCATAAGTGATTGGAGGTGTTCTGGAAATTGTGTGATACCATATTTACACTTACTCTTTTCATACAAATTTTAGTGGCATTGATTGTTCTAAAATTTAAGATTCTGTGGTTTTGGACCAAGACAAAGATCTCAGATCACTTATACTGGTGAAAGTGATTTTTACATGGGCAGATAGTGATGGGGAATGGTTTTAAACCAAAAGAGGAGAGATTTAGACTAGATACTAGGAAGAAATTTAATGTGAGCGTGGTGAGGCACTGGAACAGGTTGCCCAGAGAAACTGTGGATGCCTCATCCATGGAAGTGTTCAAGGCCAGGTTGGATGGTACCCTGAGTAACCTGGTCTAGTGGGTGAAGTCCCTGCCCATGGCAAGGGGTAAGGGGTGGGGAGTGGAGTGGATGGAGAGGACCTTTATAGTCCCTTCCAAGCCAAGCCATTCTACGACGAATATATTTTTTTAACAAAAAACTTTTTCATTTTGTGGGACAAAATCTTGGATATGTCCATCCCGATGGTATTCATACAAACAGGTATAAAATGTCCTGTTCTTTAATCTACTCACAGGACTCCTTAAAGACCTAAATAATTTCAGTTTCTGGAGATTGGCCAATGGTATGCTTACCTAAAGGTAAAAGGAAATTGTGATTTTAAGAGACAAAATTAAAGATATAAAATGTGTTAAATACATAAAATGTGTTCATTTCCTCTATATTCTGATTCTTAATGCTATGAAAGATTTAAAGTTTTGATCCATATCTGATGACAAGAGTTATCAGAATGATTTAATTTCTCTTCTGCAGAGACTCTGCTTTTCTCAGTAGCAAGCACAGAAAAGGAAATTGTTGAGGTATCAAAACTGCAGAACCCTCAAAATATTTTTAATGGGTAACAGAAGAGTTCATGCTGTCTTATTTCACTGAATTCTGCACTTTATGGAGAAATTTGGGAAATATTCTGAAAGCGTTTTTGAGAGGATATCAACACTCCTGTATGGAAAGGAAATTGCTATAAGCTTCAGAGTTCTGGATATTGAAATGACCCAGGTTATCATATGAAGGTGCTCTTTAACCATTAATCTTTTCTGTAAGGCACAGACTTGGATTTCTTAAATGGCTTTTTCAGCTCATTGAATTCATCAGCAGAAGCCAATAGACTTCAATGAGGACAAAGAGAGAACTGCTGCTGAGTGCTTTTAAAAATCCAGCTTCTACTCTTGTTTGAAGTAAATAAGTGTTGATTAATCTTAAACTTAACAGATTGGTGATCTGCAGGCAGTTTTATTAAAGACTGGATAACCCATTTCATTTCTGTGTAGAAAAGCCAATGTGAAGTGAAAATTTTTCAACTGAAACTGAGGCCAAGTATGTCATACTTGTTTGTTGTTCAATTGAGAATACAGAGAGCAATGGTTTTAACTCAAAAGAAAGGAAAGAATAAAAAGGTGACAAATGGGTAGCAATACAGACATTTAAGACTCGTGGAGCTTTTTCATCCTACTGGTACTTAGCCAGACTTAGACTATTTGAGAAAGATGACTGAAGTGACTTTATTTTCTGGATAATGGACTGATTAAATAACATTGCAAAGACCATCGAAGAATGAAAAGATATGTTGCTGCACAAGGAAGAGGAAAATGCATTCCTTCTGAAATGGCTGCGAGCCTGATCTTTACAAATCTTTACAAATTCCACTCAACAGTTGGGAAAACTTTGCAAGGATGACATGAAACTGCATGGGATGGGTGTTTTGACCTTTTCTGGATGACAAGTGCCCACCAAAACTGCTCTATCACTCCCCTTGTCAGCTGGACAGGGGAGAGAAAAATGTAATGAATAGCTCGTGGCTAGAGATAAGGACAGGGAGAGATCACTCAGCAATTACCATCACAGGCAAAACAGACTCAGCTTGGGGAAATCAGTTTAATTTATTACCAATCAAATCAGATTAGGATATTGAGAAGTAAATCAAAATCTTAAAAACACCTCCCTTTTGCTCCATCCTCCTTTCAGGCTTTTTTTCCTAGTTCTCTCTACCTCCTCCCTCTCAGTGGAACAGTGGGATGGGGAATGAGGGCTGCAACGTCTGTTGTCTCTCCTGCTCCTTCCTTCTCAGAGGGAGGGAAGACTCCTAACACTCTTCCTTTGCTCCAGAATGGGGTCTCTCCTCTGGCAAATCATCCTCCATGAACTTATCCAGTGTGGGTCATTTGCACAGGCTTCAGTTCTTCTTGAACTGCTCCAGCGTGGGTCCCTTCCATGGGGTGCAGTCCTTCAGGAACAGGCTGCTCCAGCATGGGTCCCCCATGGGATGACAAATACTGCGAGCAAACCTACTCCAGTGTGGGCTCCTCCATCCACAGGTGTGCAGATGCTGCCTGGAGCCTCCTCCAGTGTGGGCTTCTCACAAGGTTACAGCCTCCTTTGGCCATCCAGCTGCTTCAGTCTGGGGTCCTCTAAATGCTGCAGGTGGATCTCTGCTCCCCCATGGACCTCCATGGGTAGCAGAGGAACAGCTGCCTCACCATGGTCTTCCCCATGGGCTGCAGAAGAATCTCTGCTCTGGTGCCTGGAGCATCCCCTCCTTCACCCACCACTGCTGCTGCACTGACCTGGGTGTCTGCAGGACTGTTCCTCTCACATGTTCTCACTCCTCATTTCTCTGGCTGCAATTTGTTTCTGCACAATAACATTTTCCCCTTCTTGAATCAGTTATTCCAAAGGCACTATCACTGTGGCTGATAGGCTTTTCCATGGCCAGCAGTGGGTCCATCCTGGAGCTGGCTGGTGTTGGCTCTGTCAGATACGGAGGAGGCCTCCAGCAGCTTCTCAGAGAAGGCACCCTGGTTGCCAACCCTTCTACCAAAACCTTGCCACGCAAGCCCTGTATGATGGGTCAAACTGGGAAGGCAAAATAAACAAGAGAAAAAAAGAGAATGTGCTTGTAAGCAAAGACAACTAATACATCTCAATCTTCAGAAGAACCAAATGAGTTTAAGAATGTGAAATTACTGTTCTGAAGAAAAGGAAAAAAAAACCCAACCCAATTCCACAGTCCTTTGGTCCTTCAAGTTAGGGATATCATCAATGTCAAGACTTTTATTCTTCAAATAAAATCCTTTTCCAAACTTAATGATGACCACGGCAGATTGTAAACTAGATTTTCTCTTCAGTAAGAAACGCTGGTATTTCTGCAGGGCACAAAAAGGAGATTAGAAAATGATGAGACCTTCTTTTTGAAATTTTCTATCAAAACAGAACAAGACTTTTCATGAAACAGAACAGTTCATGCTGTTATTTTTAGCTTAATATTTCTACCGTCTTCCTAGGGTTTATTTGAAAATATTTCTTTTCTAGCAGTTTCATCATTAATTTGCATTTTCGTTGCTGCCTTGTTTCCAGAAATGTGGAATTCAGGTGGCTGTTGGAGGCTGTATCTGTGCTGGTGCATCTGCAACCGCACGACATGCAGGACATCTGGTCCTGCCAGATCAGAGGTTGAACCATCCTGTGCTTTCTGAGCCAGGGGCCAGAGGAAATGTCAGTGCCTTGAGAAAATAAGTCATCACAAGCAAATGAAAATTCAAGTAGTTTAAACTTTATTATTACAATTTTGTTTTGGTAGTGAAAATATCAAAGCTAGAGGAGTGCCAGTCATAAAAGCAATTCTTAAAGAAATCTCCTGACCAAGTACAACTGAGAAATTTGAGGCTACCAGATTGTTTTCCACAAATTGTGATTTGAATCTTTTTTACAGGGCTGCAACAGCTTAGTCAGCTTCATTTTCAGGTCATGAATGGTGCCCTGTGCTGCTTTGCAGTCACAATACACGTTTATTGGTTTATATGGAGATTTAGATCTGCTCATTGAAGCTTTTAAGAGAAAATGTAGTGGCATTTGAATGGGTCTTATTTCAACTAAAATTTCTGGGTGTCTTCCAAAGTACAAATTTCCCCAATTTAAGCTAGCAGTGCCCCAGTAGATGTATGATAAAAACTCAGCTGTGTTACTCCACTATATCTAGATTTACTCTAGTAATTACATTGGCCCAATTTCTTTTTTATTAAACACAAATGGAAAGGAAATAATTAGATCTGATAGGCATCATATAAGAGAGTATGCTGAGGGTGAAGTAATTAAACTGTAATTGTAGTAAATTACATTTTTCATTAAAATTGTAAGAAATCTGTTAAATGATTAGCTAAAATGTTTAGGGTATTTGAAGTCCATTCAGCTTTTTGATTCTGCAGGCAGATCAGAGGAAGTTACATTCTGTGAAAATATGCTTTGGTACTGCACTATCTCATGCTATCAATACCAAATTTTTTCCCAACTTGTTTGATTTTACCAAATATTGTTCATTATTGATAGTGCTACAAAACATGTGAGATTGTTTTCCAAAGATGAAATGGAGCTGCTGCACTCTGCAATCTAAAACCTATCTGGATATTTACAAACAATCTCAGTGGCTCATTTACCTAGGGAGAATTTTTTTTATTTATGTAAAGTTAATCCTTTTATCTGTCCTGTTTTCAGATCTGTCTCCTGCAGAATTGCTATTTCAAAGAGATGCTTGTGTGCTTTGAGTGGGGATGATGCTACACCCTCACTGACTCTGCAAGTGAGCTGTGACTGTGCCCCAGTCACACTGGTCACTGTAGAACATGCCTGAGTATCCTGTTTTGGTTTTTTGGTTGGCTTTTTTTTTTCTTTCTTTTTTTTTTTTCTTGCTTTGGTTTCCAAAACCACTGAATTCACAGCATGTTCAGCTAACAGAAAAAAACCCCAAGTGCTCTGCTTTGAGCGCATAATGAATCTCCTAAAGAACATTAAACCACCAATCTCCAGGTCACTGGAAGTCCTTGTCTACATGAGGTGAACATGTGCAGAGGTAAAAAACCCCAACACTGTCTGGGGAGTTGCATGCATCAGGTAATTTTTTGCATGAATAATTAAAATCTTTGCTGGTGGTGGCAGTGGTTACAGGGAAAATGCTGACTCTGTAAGAGCAAGCTCTCTGCAGCTGCAAAACTCGATAGGGGAAGACTTCGAGTGTAAGCCCTCCTGGTACAGTCTGCTGTGGAGAACTGAAAAAGCCATGGCACTGCACAGGCCACGTGGAAAGAAAGAGAGAAATGCTTTAGGAAGCATTAGCCTTGGAAAAGAAGTAAAGTTTGTCTCAAGAGGAATTCTAAACAAATTCAGAACAGACATGGCTTAAAGCTAAGCCGAAAGCAACCAAAAATTACTTAATGGCATGAACATTGAAATAGATATTCACCTTCAGAACATCCTAAGAAGCTGTAAGAAGAACCATTGCACAGACAGGTGCTGCTTGAGAGGGGGTGGGAGGGTGGGAAGGGGCTGGTGTCAACCCTAAGGTACTAAAACGTCAGGTGCAGGATCAAGGAATGAAGAGATTTTCTATAATTCAAAGTTCATGAGCTAGTTAAGAGGTTGCATTTCTGTCTGAGACCCTTGGGTGTGGACTGCTTTCCTGGAAACAGCCAGCTGTGTGCCTTCTCCACTTAGCCAGAAAAAACCCCACTTAACTACTGGGCTGCTGAATAGGAGGCACTCTAATGGCACATCCCTAGAGGTTCCTTATTGGACCTCTGAGCTATGGCCCCATAATTTCTTCTATATTTTTCCCACATTAAATCTGCTTTCTGCATCATGAAAAAATCACTACTAGAGGAATGGTAAAACTTACAGACTTGTCTTTTAGAGACTATGTCTTCTAGAGACTATTTCTCTAAAATTACAATTTTAACATTAGTTTGGCTTTTCTAAGGCGGAGAATTGCATGGCATTGCAATTCTGTAAAAGTACCAGACTTTTGGTGATAGGGAGCCTAGTTTTCCCCCTAAGCTTTTCAGAAAGTGAATTTCTTTATGTGAAACCTCCTAAAACCAATAATTTTTGCTTTGCAGTAACAAAAAAATTAATCCTTTTTTTTTTTCAGAGGAAAGAAGATACTGCTAAGCCACTGCAGGATGAAGGTAAAATTGGTTAACAAGAGTTCATAGAGAAGAATAATAGCGATGGAGAAGACAAGCTTCTCAAAGGATACTTGAGGGTTCGTGTGGTGGGATAAGGTCTGAGGCTTTTCCACTGTGTTTTACAGGTTGTATGGGAACTTCTTCTCTCCTTTGTCACTTGTCACATTTAATGTATTTGTATATATTAATTTATCCTACAACTGTAGAATGTTATTCTCAGATAAACAAAAGCATTAGATGATACAATTCTTTTGACAGTGTAAAAATTTGAAGGGAAAATAAAAACACTCTGTGGCAGAGCTGGGCCAAACTATGGCAGAGGGAGATGAAATAGCAGAACACAAGATATCTGATATTTATGGTGACAGTTTTTGCCTTTTGGCCTGGCATCATTTTCCAGAAAGTTTAGAGCTGTGTTTCTCCCATTTTTTAAAATGGTATTATACTGTGATCAAAGACATTTCAAACTGCTAGCCCTCCAAAATTGAAAGCCACTGTAAATGGGTGACAGAGGAATGTCACTCACATTCTGACAGTTCCCTCTGTCATAGCTATTCCACAGTAAAAATTGAAAATCTTTGAGGAAAAATAGTTTTAAGCCTTTGAAATTAAATGCAGCTTATTAGATCACTAATCCACTGCATGATAATTTAATCACAAATGCATTCATTTTGAAGAAGTAGTAATTGGAATTATAATTTTATTTGGGTTTCCGTATATTGTATTATTGTATGAAATGAATTAATTCCAATTATTTTATTTTTTTTTTTCCCAAACCCATCTATAAAATAACTCTAAAGCTTAAAAAAAGTCCATAGAAAATTGGAAGCATTGGGCAATGGAAAATTTGATTTTTAGGTTTTCCCTATACAGTAACTAGGGTTTCATGCTTGGTCTGATGAATAATTCCCTGCCTTTTTAGCACATTTGGGGAAAATTTACCACTCTGAAGAGCCAGATACTGTGGAACAGGGGATCTTAAATTGATTTAAGTGAATAATTTAGTATTTTAAATGGTTTAAAGAAACACTAACACAAAGTTTTACATTTTTCATGATGATGAGAAGTTTAATAAGTCGGTGTGCTATTTTTTTCTCAGTTTTAAAGTTTCATTATATTTCTGTTTCTTTATGACATTTAAATGTCAAAATGACCCAATGTTACTCCTTCAGTATGATACTTATAAATTGTACAAACAACAGAAAGGATTTATCTGAAAAATTGAGAAAGATGATCCTTTTCTATGTCAGTGTCAAAATTCAACCTGCCTTCACTAGTGTTAAGATTTTACTGGATGAATCTATTTACCACATAATTTGGTGTAGTCACTGAAAACTGGCACATTTTAATTTTTAAAAAAATGTGCAGTTTTGTTAAGATGGAATTCGTGGAATGACCTGAATATCTTCCTTTTCTAAATGCAACTACTGTCTGTATATCTATGCTAGGCAAAAGATTATTGCTGAGAAATACTACAGTAGATGTTCACTAGTTTTAAATTTTATCAAGTTCTGCATTACTAATATTACCTTTACATGTTGCTAGTTGTTAATTCACATATTTCCATTTCAAATGCCAAGGAATTGTACGTAGGAAGATTGCTTTCCTTACTCCAGTTTTCTGAATGGAAACACTCAGAAGTGTGCTATGAATTCAGAATGGTCACACACAGGACCAGTGACTCTGTATTCAAAATACTGTCAGTCCAAGACTATGCACACAAAATACAGTTTAACACATTTGAAAATACAAGAGATCTCATTATATAGCTGGGATTGACAAGATTTTAGCATGGGCTGTTACTGAATGACACTTTGTTCTCAGAATCCAATTCTGCAGTCTGAAGTGGTGAGAGTAGAGACTTTCTCAAGTAGTAACCCTGTTAACTACTCATTTATACTCTTCAAGTTGAGAAAGGATAATTGATTCAGGTGATTTGGTTTACAAATATCCTGTACTGGGAACAGGAATTTGGGGAAAATTTGCCAGTAATCCTTACTGGAGTTTTAGGTAAATTATACCTTTCAAGATTGTTATACGAAAACTCTGAATGCCTTTGTTTATTTGAAATCTAACATAAGACAATGGTGGTGTTTTCTTTTTTCTTTTAGTTTCCTCTTCCCCTTCCTCTTCCTTTTTTTTCCTGTTTTTTTTTCTTTTCTTTTCTTTTTTTTCTTTTTTCTTTTTTTTTTTAAGGGGGCAAAAGAAACCTTATGGCATGTATACAACATGTTTCATATATTAGTTTTTTCCTGGAAGTCTTGTCTGTGTCCTCCTCATGTATTTAAAGATCAAGAGGTTTTCTAAGAATTTGAGATAAAAGCACCATTATTCCATTCTCAAACTTTTTTCAAAGCAAATATTTTGAACACTTTTGAGATATTTTGACTTCTGGAGATCACATGAAGTTCTTTTCTATCACACCAGAATTTCCTTGCTTGAGAATGTGTGTTTCTTCTCCTAATTGCTTTCACACAAGAATTTACTTTCTTTGTGAGTAGCCTGGGTCTGTGCATTTCAGCAATCCTTTTCACTTGGCTTAGGAATAGCCTTAATTGCCTCAAAACAAAGGCTTCAATGAGCATTTCATAATTAGAAACTATCTTTCTGAAAGGCTTAGGGAGATGAGGGGAGAGAAAATATCAAAACTTGCTCTTCTCCCAGGAGTGCATTTTATTCTCAAACTGCCGAAGTAGGGAGCTCTGTCTATGTAAACTATCACGGATGAACATCTGTCTCATGCATGAATACTGCCATGCTGGTGCGTGTGACAGAACAAATAAAATGTCCCCAAAGCTCTGAAGTGGTTATTTACAACACTCCTTTAACAATGAGTTAATCCTTAAGACAAGGGTGTAGTGAATGTAGTGAACAGCTGCTGCTTATGGTATTTACTAAAGAACTTCAGAATAACATGGTCTGTCAAGAGCAATCTGATATACACACATCCACAGAGAAGGGCTCATTTATGTGTCAGGTTACAAGACAGACAACCAGCTGGAGAGCAATGCTCACCTATCAGTCGGCTTAAAGATGTCAGTGAATAAACTCTTTGTGGGCGAAATTTAAAAGGATGGCTGTGGAAGAGCCCTGGATTATTAAGGGCTTGGAACCTAAACTGATCTCATTAAATCAGGAGCTTTAACAAACTAGACAAGCAAAATATGCGGAAAACAGTCTGCTGTGCTCTCCAAGGTGCTATGAACAGTGACTTGATGTGCTTTTCAGACCTAATGCTCTAAGCCAGACAGCTGAAAAGACTCCCTTCCAGGCATACAGGAGGGCCTGAATCCTTGTCCTCCTCTGCCCTGGTTGTGAGCCATGTTCCTGGCAGCCCGGTTAACACAAGGCATCCGAATGGTATCAGCAGGCACGGCTGAGCCCTCAGGTCAACCCCTGAGTACAGCATCATGGCTCTTTGCACTGAAAGAGTCTTTGCAAAGGTGTGTTTCCATCCACACTGTTGTGTCAGCTTTGGAAAAACTATTGCCTGGATTCTCCTTCACTGGAGAACTGACTGGATGAATTGCACCTGGGTAGCCCAGAGATACCTGCTCTGTAAAACACAGACTCTGATCAGCACATTTGAGTCTTCATAACAAGCTGGATACTATTTCCCACTGTCTACACGATACCCTACTATTTCTTCACAGTGGTTATAACTCTGCCTTGCAAGGAAATCATGGATGTGCAGCCACTCCCCCTGCTTCCAACAAGCCCCATATAGAACACGGCCCAGGAAAAACGTGGGTCCCTAATCATATGCTCTGGATTAGGTGCAGCTGCTGCCTAACCAGGGGCTGTGTGCTTTTACACAATTGTGTCAGGGATACCTCCTCCCATGTGTACCCAAATGTGTCATGGGGGAGGAGACTTCTAATAAGCTAGGATGTAGACTGCCTTGTTCTTGCACGGCTGGTGCCTTGCATCTTGTACATGGGCCAGAGGAGACAGAAATCGACATCACACTGGACTGGTTTTCTGTGCTGGGACATGAGAACAAGAGATCAGTGCTAGCAGAGCGGGGTACTGTGCTGACCTACCCTCCAGTTTTGTTTCCTGAAAAAACACTACTTAAAAAGCCCCAACCCTGTACTGAATAAAATATTTTGGGAACACAGAGTGGTTTGATTCCTTGCTGAAACCCATCTAGACAGTTTCACACTGGGCACTAATGCTCTTGGCTCTTATAAATGAACCTCTGGGGAATGAGAAAAATGTTCTCAGAGAACAAGCTTCAGACTAATTTCTCATCTAGAGCCAAGACTGAGTGATTGAAAGGCTCATTTTCCAGTTTAGATATCTTCAATCCCTAGTGAGCAATTGTGGCTCTAAGTAAATCAAAAGGCATATTATTAACAGGTTAAGTAAAAGCAGAAGTCTATAGCCTGTGATATAATATCACAAATGATGTAATTTTGAAGAATTTAAAAATTCTTTATTCTTTAGCTGACAGCAAAAACTTCTTTATCTGTCTTAATAGGAGACAATTAAAGCATCTGTCTCCTGTTGCTAGTGAGGAGCACCTGGAATGCTACTTCCAGTTCTAGACTCCCCAGCACAAGGGAGACATGGATATACAAGTCAATCTAGCTAAGGACCACAGAGATAATGAAGGGCTTGGAGCATCTGACACATGAGAAGAGACTGAAAGATTTGGGACTGCTTAGTCTGGAGAAGAGGAGGCTCAGGAGGAATTTTATCAATGGGTATAAATACCTGATGTGAGCACTAAAGAAAAGAAATCTGAGCTCTTGATATTCACTGAAGGAACAAGAGACAATGAGCACAATTGAAATACAGGAGGTTCTGTCTGAACACACCAAAATATATTTTTACTGTAAGGGTGCTTGAACACTGGATCAAGTTCCCCAGAGAAGCTGTGAATTTATGGAGAGCTCTAAAACCCAATTGGAAATGGCCCTGGGCCACCCCCTCTAGTTGAGCCTGATTAAGCTCAGGGAGTGCACAAGCTGGTCTCAAGGTGTCTCTTCAAAACTCAATGCTTCTGTGATTCTGTGATTTCTTTTTTGTGTGTGTGCGTGGAGATATCTGTGTAGGTCCAGGATCCAAATAAATATCATAGAACTTTTATTACTAGCCCAGGAAGAATATAGCAAGTGTATCATTAAGATCCTTTACTGGCTTTTTTTTCTTTTCTTTTCTTTTTTTTTTTTTTTTTTAAGTATTGGTTATTCCTTTTCTTTCATGCTTGGGAACATACCCTGCAGGAAACTGTCTATTATAGTGTGGCTTGGCCAGGTTGTCAAGTAGTTTAATGCAGAGGTTCACTGCTGTGAACTACATGCTTCTGGAGGGAGGAAGAACATTTTAGGAAGGCAAAGTTCAGCAGAGTGACATTACTTTTATAAGTCCCATATCCTTTAGTCTCTTAGAGGATTTAGAAGGATTTAGAGCCCAATACTGCAGCTTGAGACATGCAGTGGAGACGAAGCAGGCAACTTAAAATAAATGGAGATGGAATAATGAGAGGCATACCTTTTGCATTTGGTTTTCTCAGTCCCTTCACTTCATAAGAAGCATATAAATACCATCTAGAGAAACTGTTATTATGAAAAAAAAAGTCAAACTTGGTGTTTCTGTACCCTGTAACTTACACCACCTGTTAAATCTGGTTTCTCTTAACTTCAGAGCATGTTGATAGAGCCTTCTCCTCTAATATCTGTAAGAGCTTTACTTTGGAGTGTTGAAACACACATTTATTGGGAAGATGAGATTCAGACTAGGTAGAATGGCTTATATCCAGTGATGCAGTGCAGCCTGGTATGAACATCCTGACAAGTGCTGCAATAGGCCACAAGCACAATCAAGAAATCCTTCAATTCTTTGATTACCAACATTTTTCTTATCCTCCACTCTATCTAGTCTATAAATCACGCGGCCTGAAAAGAAAGAACTTTCTAGATAACTTGTGACTACCATGCATATTATCTCCTAACTCGTGTTATAAAACATCCAGGGTTTAAATGTCTTAAATCATAATACAATCAGGTGAGTATTTAAATGCCTTAAAATTGTGAAAATACTTGTTTCAACTCCGAAACCATCAGACTCAATAGATTAATTACAACCTGTAAGGGCAATCAATCTGTTAAGAAGCCTTACCATGCTTCTGTTTCATTGCTCATCTGCTCCTCTCAGCTCAGGTACCACAGAGCTTTCACCACACTGCTGCAATCAATATGTTGATGAGGATAAATAAACAGTAGAGTGTAAAAATAATCTGCAATCCCAGTCCTTGCAATGCTTTTAAGCTTATTGAAGTTCATTACAACAGTTTTTACCTTCAGGTGGCAGTACTTTCGGAGTGAATGGCGAATGTCTTGACTCGATAATTTCAAAGAAAATATTCAGTTAACACAGTAAATCCATGCAGGTATTCCATTCATTCCTGGCTCTGTAAGGTAGATAAATTGAACTGTGGCTACTTCCAAGTTTGTTTTCCAAATGGGGAGACAGACAGCAATGCAATGATCAACCTCCCTTGCTTCTAAACTTGCAATAACGTTAATTAAAAAACCAAAGATCATTATAAAGCTTGTGCACTCAGTGATTTTTATAAGATTTTCTAAGATCACATGTTCATGTCAACATGTTTTTAGAGGTTTTGGTTAGGTCACTCATATTGGCTATGCAAGGTTGTATTTCTTCAGAAGATGATGATGCAATTGTTTTTCTTTACCCAAAGGGCAGCACTACAATGGGTCTTTCAACACCTGCAGGTTGTTAATGATGCATCCAGAGCAATGAGTCCTACAGACATCATTACCTACCATGGTGCATCACTCCAGGGTCTGACCAATCAAGCTGCTTTATCTTCTGTCTTTTAGATCACAAATTCCATTTACATAAATATATGTTAAACATCAAGCTCTCTGTATATTTTTCATAAAACAAAGTAAATTGTCATCCCCAACTTTAATTTTCTATAACAAAAGGTCTTTTGGGAACCATCTGCTTTAAATGTGTCCTTATCATAAGCATAATGCTTGAAACACAGCTCTGAGGAAGCTGTTTTGCACATGCCATTATTTAATGAAAGTACAATTACATGACTGACTTGTTTTCTCTGGAAATCATAATAACAATCAACTAATGCTTGGTTCTTGTAAACTTCCTGGCTGTGAATTCACCTCATTAAATCTGCCTGTTATTTTACTGTCTGGTAGATTTGGTTTGAACCACGCTGGCCACATTAATGACGTTTTGCTGTAACTTACTGACATGCTTGGTGCTACAGCAGTGATTTTCATTAATTTGCTCCCTAAGCAAAGATTATTATTTGTGGAGGAAAACAGAAGGCTGTGGTAAATTCACTGTGAAATTCACTGGGAAAGTTCTATTCCTTTCATGTGTATCAGTATTTTTCCAATAGAGCGCATGGGATCATTTTGGGCATAAGAATTTCACTTGCTCTCAAATCGTGTTCTTCCCCTCTCTCTTTACACCTGGTATTCCATGAGTGAGTGAGACACTGGGGATCTTCTCCTACAGATTGTACATACATTGCTTCCAGTGTCATTCCTCTGGGTCTCATCCAGCCTTTGTGAAATCAGTGACATTACCAGGATGTGAGCTGGGGCAGAATTTGTCCCAGCATGTGTAAAATGTTACGAAGCATTTTACAGTCCTTTTTCCCAAGAACTGCTGCACTAAAAATCAATTGTGTTGCCTTCTGTAACCATGTGAATTATTGACTGAAAACAAATGACAGCTACTGAAATCTAGGAAACCTATTAAAAATTCATCAGTCATTTCTAATCTTTCTTTCCCAGTACATGGACTGCAGCAAGACCTTGTGCAAGAATATAGAAATAGAAATGTTATTTCTTAGCTCTCTTATTTGTTTCTGTTGACCTTTAATGTGGTCATCATATTTGAATGAAGAACAGAAGATATTTATGGTCAATAGAAAGATACATCTTTTTTGGCATTCCATGCAGTAAGTTTGGTTCATCATACAAAATTAGAGTTATTACAACATCTTCACCCTCAGTGTTTTTTCCTGCTTTAGTGTCATTATTTAAGGAATGGAAGAGAAAAAATATTTCATGCCTTACTGTAAGGAAGAAAAAGGCAATACGGCTTAGTTTGTAAAGAAGGCCTTTCCTGATATTTCTATCTAAATGCAGATTTTAAGTTTTCATCTCTATACAATCTGTGTAAGAAATCCCTCAAGACAAAGATGCTGAATGAAATTAATATTAAAATTGAAAAGTTTTTTTCTAGAAGGAAGATAAATTTCTCTAGTTCTGCATCACTTTAGCAGTGAGTTGAGTTTTCTTTGTCTCTGTGTAGCACTGAAAATACGCAAAAGATGAAACAGGAAAAAAAAGACAAGCCTAGGACTGTGTTTGAAATGTGATTCTTCATTCTTGTTTTCTCTACTTCTGCAAGCACAAAAGCAGAGAACTCCTTTCAGCATTTAAATGAGACAGACTCATTTTCCCTGAGGTTAGTATTTCTTCTAGTTATGAGATAGCTAGTATTAGTAACTGTTTAAATTGCTCTCCATTTGCGTAAGGATTTGGAGAGTAGTTTTGCTTTTCTTCAAGAGAAAAAATTAAAGACACTTGTAGGGTGTAGGGAACTCAAGCAGGAAGAACAAGTTTCCAATATAGTGGACTTGACACAGTGTTCAGGATGGCTGGAATTGTGGTTTATGATTGTGGTGAAGGGAGACTTCCTCCAAGAAAAAAGCAAAATGAACTCATCAGCTAAGCAGAGAATTATTTTGTGTTATTGATTGGTGGTTTGACCCTGGCTGGCCACCAGGTGCCCACGAAAGCCATTCTCTCCCTTTCCTCCTCATCTGGACAGGGGAGAGAAAATGTAATGAAGGGCTCGTGGATCAAGATAAGGACAGGGGGAGATCACTCAGCATCAGTTACTCAGTTACATCATTCAGTTACTGCCATGGGCAAAACAGACTTAGGGAAATTAGTTTTGTTTATTACCAATTAAATCAGATTAGAGTAATGAGAAATAAACCCAAATCTTAGAAACACCCATCACTAACCATTCCTTTCTTCCTGGGCTCAACTTCACTCTCAATTTCTCTCCCACTTCCATCTGAGAGGCACAGGGGAATGGGGAATGGGGCTGCAGTCACTTCATCACGTATGGTTGCTGCTCCTTCCTCCTCAGGGGCAGAACTCTTCATACCCTTCCTCTGCTCCAGTGTGGGGTCCCTCCCATGGTAGATCATCCTCCACTAATTTGTTCAATGGAAGTCCTTCCCACAGGCTGCAAGTTCTTCACAAACTGCTCCATTGTGGGTCCCTTCTGCAAGGTGCTGTCCTTGAAGGACAGGCTGTTCCAGTGTGGATTCCCTCTGGGACTACAAATCCTACCAAAAAACTGCTTCAGTGTGGGCTCCTCTCTCCATGCAGCCACAGATTCTTAGGAGCCTGTTCCAGCACAGGCTTACCACGTGATCACAGTCTTCTTTGGGTATCCACCTGGTTTAGTGCAGGCTCCTTCAGGGGCTGCAGGTGGATCTCTGCTCCCCCATGGACCTCCATGGGCTACAGGGGAACAGCTACCTCACCATGGTATCCCCTACGAGCTCCACGGGAATCTTTGCTCCAATGCCTGGGGCACCTCCTCCCTCTCTTTCTTCACTGAATTTGGTGTCTACAGAACTGTTTCTCCCACTCTTCTCTGGCTGCAATAAGTAAAGTAACTTTTTCCCCTTCTTTAATTTGTTATCCCACAGGTACTACCACCATTGCTGATGGGCTCAGCCTTGGCCAGGAGTGGGTCAGTCTTGGAGCTGGCTGGCTTTGGCTCTGTTGGACAGGGGAGAAGATTCTTGCAGCTTCTTGCAGCAAGCACCCCTGGACCCCTTTTACCAAAACCTCACCATGCAAACCTAATACAAATGCAAAGATATAAAAAGAGATTGACAGTGTTCTGAGAAGGAATTAATAATAACAATACAAATGTTACTCTGTTTTAAGATTTTCTGCAATAGTGCTGTAAAATATTGCAACCCCACAGAAGAGCTGTTCGGTTGGCTTTTGTGTGGTGACAAGGCCTGGGATCTGGACAGCATCTCAGACAGATTCCATTGAAAAAATCAAGAGCATGTCCACATCCTAGCAGAATTGTACCCTGGAGGTAGGGACTGTTGTAAAGCAGGTATGGTTATGGGAAGATTAAAGTACCACACAAGTTCTGCTTTGCTTGCAAAGACAGAATGTTTTTCTTGAAATAAAACAGCAAATTGCTGAAGGATTAAGCAATTCATTGAGATGTGCAGTACCGAGATGCACAGATGGTGCAAAATGACAGCTGAAGTTATCACTCTTTTGTAGTTTTTACAACTCTAGTTCTTCCTTTCTGTATTTGAGAATCCAGAGAACACAAACAATGAATATTAAAAGCTAAGATGAGACACTAGGGTATTACTTCCACCAAGATTGATTTCCAAGATAAAACCAGATTTATTTTTTTGTAAGTGAAGGTTAGGTGCTTAAATTTTTCTATATGAAATCTGCAGGCTATCATCCTAAAGGGTTCATAAGAATTTAGAATTCAGAATAATTTTCCTTCTGTTAAAAGTACATCCATTGCCAGTTAACCTAAAAGATCAACAGTTCCTCATAGTTTTGCAGTGTTTTCTTGTTTGCTGCTGATGTCTTTGCCTTGGATACTGGGCTGAGAAGAATGACAAAACCTTCTCCTTTCTATAACACTACTGCTTTTCTCAGTCATACAGGTGCTTGTTTTTTCAGGACTAAGGAAAGCTGTAAAGCAAGAAGCGACAAAAATGTTCCTTGAGACAGAACAAGATGCATCTCTCTCCTTTAATATGTGGCATCACTGGTATTATTGATTACATGGGCACTTTCTCTGAGCAGAGTAAAGTTTTAAAAATTCGAAGATGCAAAATCCTTACCATGAAAATACATACATATTTCTCTGGCTACAGGCATTTCTACCCTGTTATTTTGCAATCAATTAGTAGAAGCAGCATGCACTCAGAACAAGCTGCCGATGAAAGTATCTCTTTAATTATTAAAAGGAGGTGAGAGTGAAAATCTTGCATTGTCTAGCTTGAGGAATTATCAGGTACTATTTTAAAATAATTAATCTGGAAGTTCCTGGTTTATAGCAATCACATTAATATGTCAGGCTGAATAGTTTATTAAAGTATGTACATGTGAGTAAGAATACAATGCAATCTGAACCCTTGAACATTTGTCACCATGACTCAATGTTAACAGAGAGGCAGGAGTAGAATGTCTATATACTTATGGTGGGATTACATATCTAAAAAGATTCAACATAAAATGAGCACAACTGTGTTGTGAAGATGTCCTTAGCTACTCTAAACCATACAGGTTTTCCTGATCTTAGTACCCTCACACAGCACATACTTCACTTAGTTAAAATGAAAAAAACTGAGCTCTAAGCATCTGAAAATTGTCTCTTAAAGGATCTAAGTTGTGCTGCTGTTAGCTGACAGACGTTTCCCCGTCTATTTGTCACTAGGGTTTCTGTGAAGAGATTAAAGCCAACAGTTTAGAAGCCTAAAAAAATGCAGTCTTCGAAAATCTTCTTCTGCTGTTTCTAATTAAGGAGTTTCCCAGACTTTGTAACTTTCTCAGTATTTCACATTTCAGCACCTGCACGTGCACACATTATTCTAAATTTTGAACAACACAAAATCAGCCTTTACACTTTATCTGGCTGTGGATCCAAGCGAGTAAGTGCTCTTTCCCTGAAAGCAGTGTACCAGCAGCTTCCCTGTGTCCATCTCCCAGGGCAAGCCTTGCTACAGTCACCATGGCAGCCTCGCTGTCCTGTAACACAGCCTTCCTGTTACCTTTGTCACTCTGCCACGCCGTAGCTCCGTGGGAGAGCTTATGTCTGAACTGCAGAGATGCACAGCCGTGCTTGCCTCCGGTCAGAGGCATGCCCTTAACCCACTCCTGTGCTCTCTGCTCTGGATGCCTCCACTCATGCTCTCTCCTTCCTTTCAATCAGTAAGCTCTGCCCAGAAGATGGCAACACGTCACGTCAGAGAGAAATAAGTGGAACAGGGATATTGTCCTGAGAATGTTTCCGAGCTGTTTACACCGCAGTACTAAAGTTCACGTTTTGCATTAGGACATTCTCAGAATGATATTATCCTGTGCTACTAGAAAGGATATACATAACCTCTATTGCAAAGGTGTATTTTGATGTAATCATGAATTATAGGAATTCTTAGCTAGTATTTGGATGCCTAAAAGTCTAATAAAAAGATCATAGAAATTAGCTATAAAAAGAGTACTGATCACTAGCACCATGCAATTTAAATACTGCTTTGTTCTCTCTGTGTTCTCTGTAGGTTTCCTATATCAATAACTTTCAGTGCTGTAACACCAGCATGCAGCTGTCCTAAAATTAATGAATGTGGTGATTCCTGTGTGCCCAAGGTATAGAAGCTTTTATTTTATGACAGAGCATTTAAACTTTACGCCATCTCTGTAGCAAAACAAATCGTTTCTGCATGAGATTCCTTTACAAAATTGAGTGTCATGCTGAAATATCAATAGAGCAGTATGTATGACCTTTGTCACACATCATTTATTTCATGAAAAAACCCACCCAGCAGCAGATGGCATTTGGATATAAACAGATTTTGAAGCAAAGGGCTTTTGCTTAGTCTGATATACTTAATATATGTAAAGCAATTTTCTTGAGGCAGCACAAGATGGTTCAGAATAACTTGATATTTCAGAAATTTCCAAGTGATAAGCCTCAAATAGATCCCTCGTGAATAAGAGACAGAGTCTTTGCAGAAACCTTGCAGATATCCTGAGCCATGTAATGAAAGGAAGGAAGGAAGGACAGCTAGAGGCTTGAACAAGTGCTGGCTGGATAGTCCCAAAATGGGGAAAGATGGAGATTTCTGACTTCTGACAGAGGAGCAACTTCTGTGCTCTCAAATTTGAACTAGTAGTATTAGCAGAGTTCCCTGACAGACAGTGGAGAGGATCAAGCTCCATCAAGACAAACTCCAGAAGCTTACTGAGCCTTACCCAAAAGTCAGCACCAGAAGTGGTTGGTGAGGATGGATGCAGGGATACAACATCAGCTTAAGCAGGCCTGTTGTCACTGGAGGTTTGGTGCTTTCACAGGGAAATTTGCCATGTTGCAGAGGCTGCTAAGGCTTGTCCAGCCCTTTATCTCATGTTGCTCAGCATGGGCACCAATGACACTCTCCAGGATCATATGGAGCAAATAGAGAGAACTTATAGTGAGCTCTGGGAGAAAAAAATGAGATGCAACGACTCAGCTGATTTCCTCCTTAATCCTTGAGGTCAAGGAGAAAGGCTCAAATGGGAGCAGATGTACCTTGCAAGTTAACAGCTGGGAGTATTGTCAGTGTTTCAGACACTTTCAGTGTCTTTGCTTTTATGACCATGGTGTTTTATTCAGAAAAGAAGCAGCAAACTAGTTGTTAGAGGCCTTTCAGTACCTGAAGTGGGCTTACAAGAAAGCTGGAGAGGGAGTTTTTACAAGGCCATGCAGTGATTGGACAGGGGGAAAGTCATCAAACATTAAGAGGGCAGATTTAGATTAACTATTGGGAAGATATTTTTTCTGTAAGGGTGGTGAGGCACTGGAACATGTTGCCCAGAGGAATTGGATGCCCCATCCCTCGAAGTGTTCAAGTCCAGGTTGGATGGGGCTTTGAGCAACCTGGTCTAGTGGAAGGTGTCCTTGTCCATGGCAGGTGGAACTAGAGGCTCTTTAAAGTCCTTTCCAACCCAAACCATTCTATGATTCTATGAAGGTAAGAAATGAAAATGTAGGGTGAGGTATTTAGTCATAGATCATAGACAATAGACAGGGAAATACAATAGGAGCTAATGTTGGATATCAGGTTAATAACACCCACATGTCAAACATTTTACTGCTTTGTTGACTGTTATATTTGTATGAACTATCACAATAAAAACCGAACAAGCAATGGAATTACTCCAAAGCTGCCCAACAAAAAACTATCAGAAAACCACATCTATGAACAGCATGCTCAAAGCAGCAAAATCTCCCCCAAATCATCAAGAAAAGTCCTACATTCCTCTTTTAGTGCAGAGACGCTCAGTGTTTTGATACTACTCTGTAATGGTCCAAGCCTTCATCATAGAGAAATATGTCATGAAGACATTTATTTTTTTCTAACTGGCTCACAATAGCTGAAACGGAAAGCTGCCATCAAATAGTTTTTGCAGAGAAATTACTTTTTGTATGTTCTTTTTACACTTTACACATTTTGGAAAACTTTTCTTAGAGCAAAAATGATCTTTCATAGGCACTTCATGGCTCTTGCCTGTTAATCTATTCTAGGCCAAATGGCTTATTAGTAATGAAATAACCAATGTTACTGAAACAAAGAAAGCATAATTTACTGTATTTCATACAATATGGAATATAACATCACTCCCTGCAACAATATCTACTTCAGAGCATTATAGAAAGTTTGAGGTGTGTTTGAGAGTACTGTGACTCTGCAAAGACTAACAAGACAGAGCTGCTAGTCATTCTCCAACGAGGTGATGTTAGTAAGTGTCAGCTTTGTCCTGTGTTAGAAATTACACTGTTGGTTACAAATAATTGTAAAGAAAACAATGCCAATACCACACTTGGGTAAATCAATTCTTCCCTAAAAGTGTCAGGAAAAGAAAATGCACTTTGCTGATGGGAATTTCCATGCCCTCAGAATTAGTATGTACAGCTCCATCTTTTGGTTCTTGCACTCCAAGATCGCTACATTTAAATCTGGATGGCAAAAGAATGAAGACTTATAAATCATACATGTTAATGGACTTAGGCACTTCCTCTTGGCAGGAATGGCAAGTTTTGTAAGCTATTTGAAAGGCACATGAAGTTAATGAAATAACTATCAGTTTTAATTAACACTCCTGCAAGCTGTAATGCTGTCTTACCTGAAGCTGAGTGACATCAAAAGATATGAAATTCTTTCTTGCCTTTGATGATTTTTCCCCACCTAGAACACTCCTCCTCTCATCCATGCAATCCTTATGCCCATTTCATAAAGCAACAGAAGGACACTGATGGGAATGAATCCCTGGCAATGATGAACCTAAAGAGTCATGAAATGAATTGCTGCTCAGAAGAATATTTGCATACAATAAATAACAATATTGTCCACATGGCTTTGGCCTGGTTAATTCTCACATGATCTGTCATGAGGACAACACATTTTCAACATACTTGCATTCAAAATGGCATGCAAGTGTTTATTAACCCATCATCTTGCTTCCTTTATGCTCTTATGAAGCTGAAGTCCTTCTTCATCCATTCAGTACAAAATACTAATGAATTTAGGATTCCTGGATAAATGCAGGATTTTCTCAATGAAGCCTGAAAAAATGTTTGAGATTATTCTTTATCCAAAACTGTATGTTAGCTTGCTCTCTTCATGAATGTGTACTGCATAAAAATACAGCATATATTTTACTCATGAAATATTTCTGAAAATTCTAAAAAAAAATTACCTATGGCTTTAAGTTGTTCCTGAATTACTAGTATAAAATACCATTAATTCAGGTTCAGATGGGTTAATTATGTAACAACAAAATTCTATGCAGACAAGCTGCAATGTTTTGTTTCTTGAGTATTGCTTGCATTCAAGTTAATTTAAAATATTAATCTAATGATAAATGAAAGCCTTTCGGTGTCCAATAATTAATAATCTCCTTTATTATCTAATGGATACTTTACAGCAATTATCTTGAAACTCAGTGGGCTTGACCTTGCTTTCACTGAAATCAATGGCAAATCTCTCACAGAATTCAATGGAGTAGGACTAGCCTTGCTATGTAATGAGCTATTATCAATGCCTATTTTGCTACCATAATTATGTCCTGACACTAAGCATATAGTTTTGTATTAAAAAAAAAAAAGAAAATTAAGAAAAAGGAAAAAAAACCCCAAAACATCAAAAGGCACCAGAAAAATATAAAAACAAAATCAGAAATTTTAGCTTTCCCATAAGCGTTCTTCCTAAAATATTAATATTTATATTTATATGGCATATTTAATAAGGTAGAACACACAGGTTACCAAATAGGTAACAGGATTAATTACTTTCTGTGGATGACCTATATTTATGCAAACCCTTTAATGAACTCCATGAGTTATGGAAACTATACCACAAGGGACAGGAAGACTTAATAACTTGGCATAAGTTATTAAGGTATTTTCCCCATGAAGAGAATTAATTCACAGTCTCACTTGGAACTTATGCATTCTATTCCTACCATTTACATTTGTATTTAAGTTGTTAATTCTTATCTTTATGGTTATCTGCAGCTGGTTGAGGAGGAGAATAATAAATACTGGATTCAATTGAAACTTGCAATTTAAATGTGGGTCTACTTAGAGCTTTGTTTCTTAATATCTGCAATTGCAAACTACAGAACAATATATAACAGCAATATTCACATATAAAAGACTAACTCAGAGCTCAGGGAGCAGATACAAGTTGGACACAACATTTGCATGGGTGGATCTATTGTTCTTGGGAATCCTCAAGTTCTTTGTTATACTTACTTATTTATTAAAAAGTGCTATGGGTCAATCTCACTGAGTTACAAACATCTTGTTTTACAAATGGGCCTCGGGGAATATAGACATCTCAGCCAGAATGTTGAGTATTCTTCTAGAAATTTCATAGTGACAAGTATGTCTGTGGTGCAATATCTGGATGGATACCACATATTATTTCCCCTCTGGTTTAATGAAGGTGGGTAATGTTTTAATTTCACCTTTATTCCAAAACATGAGTGGAAAGAGTTACTGTACTTATATAAAAATAAATAAATCAATAAATCAATAAAAAGTTCCCTTAAATACTAGTTTACACAGATTCAGTGTGATGAAGAAGACACATTCTCACTGCAAAGCTTAGGTAGTTCATGGCTGTGAATTCCACGCTGGCTGGCAAGATAATGGATTTTTAACTCACTTGTGTGCTCTGCTCTGCCTCAGAAGTACCATGGAGCCTCATCTCCCCTGATACCACCAGTGTGGGACAGCGTCACCTGATTACTGTCTTTCTTTGGCTAAAGTCTTGTACATTGGTTGCTTTTCAGCATTTACCTGTATTGTAAAAATTCAGTGCAGATTAGAAGCAGGCTATTCTATTTGTGGAGAACAAAATCTGACTTCATCTTTCTTGTAAGACCCTGTTAGATACTGGAAGGCTGCAATAAAGTTTCCGTGGAGACATCTCATCCAGGATGAACAGCTCCAACTCTTACAGTCTTTCTTTATAGGAGAGATGTTCCATCCCTATAAGTGTCTTCATGGCCCTCCTCTGGACCCAATTCAAAAGGCCCAAGTTTTTTCTGTGCTTAAAATAGCTTCTTCCACCAGAATTCTATTGGTTTCATTATGACATCTTAAAAAAACCCAAACTTTAAACACTTGAATGCTGAAGCCAAACATTAGATATAAAACTGGGGTGTTCTCTGTGTGCTGTTGTCAGGTAGTTACATTAGTGAGTAACAGAAAAGCAACTTTATGATGCATTGCATTAATTCAACTCCCTGATGATGGTTTGGAGCAACACATAATCCAGAGACAGTAATTTTGAAGATCACTTCCTCAAGAGACAGAAGAGGCTGGAAATTAAGGATCCAAGGTAGTCAACAAAGAGAAATTATAAAACTTAGTGGAATTTTTGAAGAGTAGTTTGTCTGACCCTTAGATGGAAGAAAGAAACTATAAACAAATGAATTGGTAAATTGTTCATTAGCCATTAACATTCTTCAATGAGATGGTTTGTGAAAGTCTAGGCTTCAACTGCTTTCGTCCTTGTTTCTTTAGAGATTTCAACAAAGGTCCTTAAAAGAAGCGGTCCCAAGACTAAGTGGATGTGCACTGAAATATCTTGCTTTGCCCACTTTAACACATTCCTCTTTTATGTCACCAGAGGAGATAAACAACCACCATTACTTTGCTGTTTCTTATCATTTGTTTTCCTGCCAATATTTTTGTGGGCGGGCCCTTGCTTTGTCAATGGCTGGCCCCACAATAACTGGACTAATAACTTTTCTACACTTAGACTCTTTTTTTTTTTTTTTTTTTTTTTTTTTTAAATCACAGAATCACAGAATAGGTAAGGTTAGAAGGCATCACAGTGGGTCATCTACCCCAACCTCCCTACTCAATTAGGGTCATCTTAGAGCACATTGCACAGGATTGTGTCTAGATGCTTCTTTTTCATTGTGGAGGATGAAAATATTTCTGTCCTTTGTCAGGCTGTAGCTTCTAGAGTTGCATATGTTGACTCACAAAAGTAGTAAATGTTTAGACTAATTTTTACAATGAGGTATCTCTGTTCATCAAGATCTAGAGGCACTTTTAAAACGAGGAGCTGTAAAGAGCACTCTGTTTGGCATTGTATGCAATAGGAATTGAAGAGAGAACAGATTTTTTTACTGTTAAAAGAACATAAGTAGATGATAAATGATGCTGAAATAATACTAGTACCATCTTAGCATGCTGGTTTGTTGACTAAAGGTTATTCAATAAGTGGGAGTGTGAACCTGGAAGTCATTGTCAAAACAATCTCTTATTCAATCCACTGTACCACTCAATCATTGTTATGTCTTAGACATAATGCACAAAAGCAGGGAATTCAATTCCATGTTGGCCTACCCTCTCTACTGTACCTTGAGCTTTCTTCCCACACCTAAAGGAGTGGATTTTGAAGAATGGTAATGCTTATTTCTTTGTAAGTCAGTCCCTGTAGGTAGGTGGTAAGAGCTGTTTTAGACAGGTTTCTGGTGCCAATAAAGCAAGCATGAAACTGCCATGTGAAAATCTTCTGAAAACCTCTGATGTGGTGGCTCAGTTGAGTACTTCCCATACTACTTTCATGTCCTAGTCACAACAGGTTATTGCTAAGTTAATAGATGCAGGACTACTGAAAAGAAGTTACATTAGTCTCTCAGAAAAGGTTTATGGAAAAGTGAAGTCTGTGTCCAAGTCTTCACAGAATTTCTCTGAGCACAGAGCAAATAGTATATTTTCCACTCCAATTCATCGCGTGAAAAGAAAAAGGGGATCTTTTTCCGTATCCTTGCTTCTCATCCTTTGCCTTCTCTTGCATCAGCACACACAGGCTGTCTCCTGGACACCAGCAAATGCATAGCTGAAAGCTCTCTGACAGAGAGTTTGGCTATACCCAGGATTAAACGAAACATATGTTTTTGAAGAAATAAGATTTCTAAACTGGGACCTAGGCAGAATGTAGAAGCCTGAAGCAAACCTGAATAAAGCTTGGATATGAACTTGGTTCTGGACACATATAACCGCCCTAGCAATAAAACTGGGAATAGCAACCAGTGTCCCAAACTTTCTGCTTTCAACCATGTGTCCTAATTTCCAGGCTACAACAGCCATACCCTTCAGGCAGCCTTTCCTTGCACATCACCATCAGGTCAATATTGCTTTCAACATACTGGCATATATTCAATAGGAAAAAACAGGAATTCCCTAATGATCTAGCCATGGTGGTGAGCATGTATTTCTGGAGAGGTAGATTTGAACTTCTGCAGGGAGAGAGAATCTGCAGACTGTAGATACCTGAGCTTTCACTACAAATGTACAATATTAAAGGTAACTACTGCTGTTTTAGAGAAAGAAAGCACAGTTTTCGGTAATCTGAAAATTAATGATAAGTGGTCTTCAGTCTTGGGTGAAAAATTCACCCAAGTTGCCTGCACTCTTTCCTTCCCCATAGGAAAGGGACAGTCCATGCTTAACAGCTTTAACAGATCCCTCCACACCTTGCTGGTGTCTTGAAATGACTGAGAGCCCTCCCTAGTCCCCACAGGGTGCCCGTGAGGGTGTTGTCCTCCTCTCCATGATGTCTGCATGCTTCACCTCTCAAAGCAGTCCTACTTTGGTCAGGGGACCTGTAGTGAAGAAATGAGATTTAGTTGCAGGACCAGTGTAGCTGTAGCACCTTGCTCTCAGCTCAGCTCAACTTGTAGCCACTTTTGGGCACAAAATCATCACAGCTTTCAGGGTCACAGAGACAATTTCCACCTGTCCTCACTCCTCTTGAGGACCACAATATCTCACCACAACATCTCACCACAACAAGAGAGGAGGGAACACTTGGAGATTAGGACTTGGAACAAAGGCAGACAGAAAAGGACTGGCCCCAAAGATGCTAAATTGTAGAAAACAGGAGTGGAGACTGCCAGTTTTGGACTCTGTTTGGAAGAGGAAGGGAAATCAACCAGGCTGACGTGTCTAATTTGCAGACCTAGTCTGGCTCCACCACTTTCTGAGACTTCTCAGCGTGTTACTCGTCATGACTCTTGGAGATACTCTGGGAGTATTGTTGATAGTTACTGTGCTGAATGAACTGCACTTTATTTACATGCATTTCTTGTTGTTGTTTTCCCAGTTAATGAAACATTCAGAGACTGCAAGAGGCATGATCCACTTCAGAGAAAGAAGGTAGAGGTGGCTGAATTGCCGGAAGTAGAAAATTGACTGAGCTGGAAGTGTTTTTGAAAATATTAGGTCACGTGTGTCAATGCTTGTGAAACTTCCTATTCACACTACAAAAGTCTCTGAGAAGTATGGAAATGGCATTAACAAACTGTGCCAGCCCTTTGCCAAAAAATGGAAGCACTAAAATATAATTATCCCTTTCTTAAAATGTTCAAAGTGTAGGCAAGATGCAAACTATTGTTATAAATATCTCTGGTATGAAAGAACCCAACATACCTTATAGGTTTCTAGGTCAGTGGTGTATAAACACATATTTAACTCCTAAAGAGCAAAATAAACAACATCTTTAAAATAATGATGAAGTAATAAGTTGCTAACAGTGGCAAAATGAGCATGGGACTTTGCTAGTTTGCAAATTCCTAAATAATACTCAATAACTCTGCTTCAAGGTACATGCCCCTCACCAATAACATTGTCTATAAAAAGTGACATGGTGTAAATTGTATCCCTCTCACAATATTGGCTGCTTTAATTGCCTGTATCCATTGTGACAAGTGCCGCCCTGTCAGCATGCTAAGTAATTGAAAATTGTTGCGTGGGGGAAGATCAATACCGCTTTAACAAGAAACAAATATGATAGAGTACTGAAAGCAAGAAAATAACCAAATTTAGCAATTGTGATTATCGCCTGAAGATGCACAGGCATTGATTGGTGTTTTATGGGTTCAACCAATGGGTTTTCCAATGTTCATATTTTGAAAATACTGTTTCTTCTGGCAGGACCAGATTGGAGAGACAGGTGAAGCTGTTGAATTTTTATTTGAAAGACATCTATTGTCTATTTTTAATTAAAATAGCTAATGGTCTGTATTGATTCCTTAAATGTGCTATCCTAGATAAATCATTTGTACTTATCCTTAGTTATTTATGTTTAAGTGTTTTAGGGCTTCACTAAATGCTTTCATAGAGAATATTTGGTAAGGCAAGATCAGCAGAAGTATAATAAATCACTTAGCTTCTCTGAAAATTTTAAATGTACACTCAAATACACAGAGATGAGCCTTTCAGTATTTTTACTTGCAAAGCAGTGAAGACACCACCATTCAGCCAACATACTTCTTCTCAGAAGTCAGACTTGCATAAGAAAATGTAAACTCAAAATTAAGCTCTTAAGGTAAATTTATGCCACTATGTCCCCTAGGTGTTGAACTTTATTACAGATTCATCATATTATAAGTTTAAAGGAACATTAAACATCGATTATATATATACACACACATATACATATATATAATTTTTTTTAATTTGCCAAGGATTTACACTATCTTATGACTTAGAAACATCGTAACCTTGTGTGATGCACTCAGATAGCAGCCAGCAACTACATTTCTTGTTGAGTTAAGGCTGAGGATTTAAAAGGCATTCTGTCTCTCTGGAATTAAAAAGAGGTACTGAAACCCACGTACCGGGTACTGAAGTGGTACTGAAACACATATTGCGTGAAGGTATGATTGCAAACCAGAGCTCATTTCTGTCACTTTTATGTTGCATGCAAATTTCTTGTCTTATTTAATTCCAAGATACTTAAAAGTCATGCAGATTGTATTATAGCAAATATATTTAGAGAAAATGTAAAAGCAAGCCCTTCTAAAAATCACTATAAATATTGTTCTCAAAAAGGTTTATTATATTGATTTAACTGCCCTGTGGATGTCTTTCTGTTCAGTTTTCTTTTGCTTTGAGAGAACTCAAACCAGTTAATATATTATAGGATCATTTTCACAGAGATAATTAAAATAATTTGGTTTGCCAAAGACAACACAAGATATCAGACCGAATTCAATATGTGATTATTAAAAACAGTCCATGGGAGAAAAAGTCAGGTATATAGCTCATATTTTTTCTCCATAGCAGTCATTAAATGGTATCTATTTCCTCCTAATCAATAGGAAAGACTAGCCCCTTCATTTAAATTTCCAGTTCTTACAGTTATTGGTGTGTACAAAATCCATGTTTCTCTTATGTCAAAACAAGCCACCCATCCTTCCAATAGCCAAAACAAACAAAAGACAACATATTTACAAAGACCACTGAAAGGATTTATTCTGGCTGATCTTTTTTTTTTTTTTTAATTGTCTTCCTGAAGATACACTGGAAAACGAAATTAGGAAAGTTTGCATAAATAGACTTGAAAAGCAATTGGTCTATGACTACTTCTATCTATCTCAGATTAAACCAATTAAATCAAAGCAGAGATAAATTTTCCATGTCTACGTCTGTCTAGGGCAGATATCACAGAACCTAATCCTGCCTTTTTCTGTGTCTAAAACATCTCTTAGATGATCTGTTATTTCCCAGTCCAAAAAAGAACTACAGAGACCCAAGTGACTGTAAATAACTGATTCTTATGGGCAAAAATGACAGTATTATGGTGATCTTTTAGAGCAATTGTAGAAGAGTAGCAGTTCCTCTTCATTAGTCAGGGAACCATGCTTCCATATTTCACAGAGAGTAACAGGGCAGAATTGTGTAGCACAAAGAAAGAAAAAGCCTGTTCTTACATGTCTTCAGTGCAGTCTAGCACATAACTTTGTGAAGCTCAAGACCTTTACTTGGAGGCTATAGCTATAGTGAAGAGACAAGGAGGAAATACAGTGTAAAGGGAGGCAAGAAGAAAGAGTATGGGCCTGCAGATATGCCTGCATCCATGAGGCTGTAGTTGTAAAATCAACATAAAGCAGCAGCAGTTGGCCTCTTGAGAGCCTGTTAGGTTGTACTCCTCACATTTATATACAGTCAGATTTTTTGTAACATGTGCTGGTTTGACCTTGTACTGGGTGCCAGGTCCCCACTAAGCCTCTCTATCTTTCCCCTTCCTAGTGGGACAGGGGAGAGGATAAAATGGAAAACAACCAGTAGGTTGAGATAAGCCAGTTTACTAAAGCAAAATGAAAAAAAGTGAAAGTTTGCATGCACATAAACAAAGGGAAAATAAATTTAATCTCTCCTTCCCAGGATCTGTATTCAAAAGAGGTTAGAAACTGCAAGGCTGTGGGACATTTTGCACTTCTCTAAATGCTATGATACTCATTGTGTCTCCCTCTAATGCAAACCTATACCCTGAACAGATGTGTACTCAATACTACACCAAGGTTTAGGAAAAGGTTTCTGTTTCAAATCTGTATCGTGTGGCTAATTTTTCAGCAATAAGGAAGGACAACATACTAATAATGACCTACAAAATCATATGAGGTTAGCTGCATCTCATTTCACACCTAGTGTTGTCAAATGAAATATTTAATTACTACTTCCAGGACCTCCAAGGAACTGATAGAACTGAAATATGTTTTGCTTAATGTTCATTAAATCTAATACACATGAGCTCATGATCTTCTAACTGCAAAGAGGTTAAAATTAAAATTCTAATTAAAATTAAAAATTAAAAATATAATTAAAATAGAAACTTCATAATTAATTAATTTTTTTAAAATGGGAAGTATCATAGTTTTGATTAGGTTGATGACCTGTTGTCATATTTTGAACTGAAACATTGACCAAAAGTATATGCCATAGTTAATTTCTTGACCTCTGTAACTTAGCATGCATTTATTGATTTTTTTTCATCACACTATTTCTAAATCATTATGAGAATACAATATCTTGGCATTAGTCTTACTCTTATCACACTTTGAAGCGTTCTGTCAAGCAGTATGATACAGAATTTTAGAAGAAGAATAGAAGTATATATTTCTCCTATTTAAATGATAAGAAGTGATAAACCTGACTATTTCTTATCCATTAAAAATCACTTAATGTCATTGACATTACACTTTTCTGAGTACAAATTTTCTGGATAAACATCAGGCTGTCTTCTTTCTTGATGCTTCCTTTCCATTTTCCCAAGTTTTATCTGACCATTTTTTGTCTCAGTTCCAGCTGTCTGAAAAGGGGTTCTTTTTCAACATGGAAGACTGATACACATTGTATGAAGAGTTCTTAAAAAGTTAGATGATAGCAGCTGGAAGTTTTCAGTAAAGGTTTAAAAGGATTTTTAATGGTGACTGAATAAGAAAGGATGCCTTGAGTCTTCTCCTGCAGAGTAATTAATTATTTGGGAAGTATTTAATGAAATATCTTTTACTCAGTTTCACTGTAGCTTGAATGATAAAGCTTTGAAACATTAATTCAATTTTCTGGACTGTATCTACATGAAAGAATTATCACATTTAAGAAGCTGTAGCAATAATAAACATGAATGCAATGTACAAGATATAAATCTCTATGGCAGACACCCTGTGTAACTAGATCTATTGCACACAGGAATGTGCAGAAAGCAAGCCACTGCTGAGCTTCCCCAGTGTATAGTACAGCACGGCCATCAGAGGCAATTGACACTTGATTTTAGTCATAACATTAAAATACAATTTTTCTTGAAGCTTTGAAGCAGCTTTCCCAGGTGAAAAAAGGTAATCTTTTATTCATTCAACTCAACCATTGTATTTCTTATCCTTAATCGAAACTTTTCTCTGTGTTATCTCCCTTCCAAAAACATTAGTTTGTCTAAGGATTGCACTTTTTCCTGCTTGCTTATCTGGCATTAAGTAACATCCAGTGAGCCACACCAATCAAGTTAAAATGTGAGCAAGCATCCCATGACTGGATTTAAAAGCAATAGATATTATGGGACAAACCTGGGCCTGACAAGAAAGGAAGAAATCTGTGAAAAGCTCCAAGCTTTTCTTCCACCACACTGTTCAGCTGAGACCAAACACAGTTTGAGAAAGCTGGGAAGAAGCGTTGCAAGAGCTGTTCCAGTCCTTCCAGGACCTTTCTTTCACTGCTTTTGTCTGAAAAGTACAATAAAGTTCATGATGGTTTGCTGAGAAGTTAATTGCAGTCTTCTCTTCTATACAGACCTTCAGCCAAAAAGCCTCTGTAAAGTACTCCACTAATTAGAGATTCAGGAACTTTCATCAAGATCTATTGAATTTTCCCAAGCAAAGCATCCTGTATGTGCACTAAATCCATAAACCTCACTGAGATATTGTTTGGCAGGATTTCAAAAGTTCATTTGAGATTTTAAAATATGTGCAACATATTCTTCATGGTGATTGTCATCTTTATATCTACCTAGAGTTTTAATGGCTGGTATGAAAAACTAGTTTCAAAAGATGTACCATTAATAACAATATATTGGCAGCACAAATAGGTAGAAAAAGGTATCTAAGTCAAAGTCATAGTAAAACAACAGGCAAAGGTGCAGCAGTCACAAATGACTTCCACATTAATTCCAAGCCTTTTTCAGCAGTGATAGGAAAGGCAATGAAATCTATAACTAAAATTGTTTCTCTAAACAAGTCTAAGATATTTTCAGCTTTTCACAACTTCCTGATAGATGTTATTGCAGACTTAGGTATTGTTACTTCATTTCAGAGTAAAACATTTTAGCATAACATGGTTTCCAGCATTACCCCTCACAAGACATTTGCAAGTGTTTATTTTTAGACACAAGGTAAAGGCTTTTCCTTCTGAAAAAAAGGGATGTAGAAGCCAGTGGGCAAATGGACAAGACACATCAGCAGTACAAAAGGGATGTAATAAAAGTAAATGAACTGCAATAAATTAAATCATAATATTACTTGAAAGGGACATTTGAGCAGAGAGACCTGTTGCCAAATACATGTTCATATTTGTGGCAAACTTATTTTGAGAATAATTTGGTGAGCCCATCTAAAAGCATTAGATTTTTTACCTTACAGTTTGATCCAGCTCTCACAACATGGCAGTTACATTCAGGAGATAAACTGATCCCCTGGACTCTACTGGGACACAAGATAATCCTGAAGTTGATGATGTTTTAAGAAAACCGTAGCATGCCCCAGCGTAAGGCAGTGCAATGTCATTTAACAGCTATTCAAAACCACTTACACTCTTAGCTCTGACTATGATTTACATCTTCGTACCTCAGTCTAACAAATGTAAGCTTTTTAATCAGAATAGAAAAGTACAATCAAATATCTTTACAAATTTCAGAAAGATAACTTAAACTAATACATTGGGCTTATTCAGTATTGAGTTGATGCTGGATCAATGTCAGGCACTCATCAAAGCCCCTTTGTCACTCTCCTCTGCAGCTGTACAGGGGAGAGAAAATATAACAAAGGGTTCATGGATTGAGACAAGGACATGGAGAGATCACTCATCAAGTACTGTCACAGGCAAAACAGGCTCAACTTAGACATATTAATTAAGTATAGAGCTAAAAAATTCATAGCAGGATAACATGTACAATAAAACCTTCAATACACCTTCCCCCCACCCCTCTCTCCTTCCCAGCTCTACCTTATCCCCCAGCAGCACAGGGAGACAAGGAACGGGAGTTAAGGTCT
Organism: Promerops cafer; assembly: GCA_013398275.1. NCBI lineage: Eukaryota > Metazoa > Chordata > Aves > Passeriformes > Nectariniidae > Promerops > Promerops cafer. The sequence continues at coordinate 3,739,492 of VZSE01013056.1, read as the reverse complement.
GTTCATTACAGGTTGTTTCTCTTGCTGGTGGGGAGAGGAGTCCTTCCTGTGCTCCACCGTGGGGTCTCTCCCATGGGAGACAGCTCTTCATGAATTCTCCATCCTCTCCTGCATGAGTCCATCTCATGAGCAACAGTCCTCCCAAAACTGCTGCAATGTGGGTCACTCCTCCACAGGCTGAGGTCCTTCAAGGACAGGCTGCTCCCATGGTGGCTTCTCTCTTCATGTGCATCCCATGGGGTCACAGCCCCCTCTCAGGCATCCACCTGCTCGGGTGTGGGGCCTCCCCATGGGCTGGGGTGGATGTCTGCATCCCCATGGCCCTCCATGGGCTGCAGGGGCACAGCTGCCTCTGTCTCACCATGGTCTGCACCACGGGCTGCGGAGGAATCTCAGCTCCTGCCCCTTCTTCTCCACTTGGTACCTGCAGGGTTGATCTTCTCCTCAAATGTTCTCACTTGTCCTTCTCTGGCTGCAATTACAACTGTGCAATAACTTTCTTCTTCTTCTTCTTCTTCTTCTTCTTCTTCTTCTTCTTCTGCTCCTCCTCCTCCTCCTTCTCCTCTGGTGGCACATCCATCTTTGGAGCCACCAGAAATTGTCTCTACCAGACACAGAGGAAGCTTCTGGCAGCTTCTCACAGAAGCTACTCGTGTACCCCCCCCACAACCAAAGTTTGGCCATGTAAACTGAATATATTAATGCAGAGAAGAAAGTGAATTTTTCAGTCCTTCTCTTAAAAACCAATCACCTATTTTTAATTTCATTTTTCTCAAATTCACCAGTCTGTCCGTGAATGTCAAAGGCAGTGAAAAATTTTCCACTCCTCACTTAACAGGGGTCTCTTTGAAGGAAAAATTTAAAGGTGTGTTAGATTTTGAGTGAAGGGAATCAGGAAGCTGATATGAAGACATAAAACAGAATTCCCCTCCAAAAGATCAAGCACATATCGTTTGGCTTGATGTGAGAAACACTCTGTGAAGTTCTATAGCTTGTGCTCTGCCATAACTCACACCAGATGATCATGAGAGTCCCTTTTATTCCCAAACAAGTATGGATTTATTGTCACTATAATAAGTCCTCTTCACACTACTTAGGCAGTGTAAAGTGCCTTTTAAGTGTGCATAAATTACATTTACTCTCACTTAAAGAACACTTTATTCTGCCACAACTGTGTTGAAGACCTGTGATTTATGTTGAAATTAGCCCTTAAGTATTCTGGTTCTAGGTTCATAGATTTAAGATCCAGGACGTACAGATAATGTTCCCAGTCTCATGTCCCACACAATGTGGACAATAGAATTTAATTAAAATAATTTCTCATTCAGATTTGATTTGATGAACCATTTATACTTCAAAGACACATCTCAAGCTGAGACTTATTGAGACCAAGTGAGTTCATCATAGTCCCATGGAGCTGCAGCAACAGCCTGCCTAGAAACCTGAACCCGAATTTCCAGCTGAATTTATCCAGTGTCCACTCAAAACCAGAGAATTGCATTATACATGCTCTGCTAAATGAAAGAGCTCCTTACTACCAAAAACCTCTCTGCAACCTCTCTGCACAGATAAGTGTCAAATCCCTTCTTAACTGCCTCTTTGGTAAGTTAAATGGATTGTGCAGATTTAAGGTCTAACATATAGTTCAGGATTTCAAGGCCTTGAACAATTTCTTTAAACACTTCTTGATTTTCAACATCTGTTAATAAGGCAATCACAACAGATATAACTGCCCACAATAATATTAAGATCTTCTACAAAATGTTGACTTCCACTTCCTGAACCTAATTCACCCAACCTTTGTATTCCAATATCTAACAAAATTCAAACCTCAATGGACAGGAATGTGAAAAAAAAATGCAACATTCAATTCAATGAGTTCAAAACACTCTGCTCTTTATCGTAATACCCATGCCAAGAACAGAAAAGATCATCCTGCACAACATATTCCAAGTGCTTAATTCCACTGTCAGGAGACTCATCCAGTGCTCTTCCAAGAGAAGATTAAGTAGGCACTCTTTATTTTTCTTTATTTTTTTAAATTTATATTTTGTGTGATACAATTATTACCGCATTTATAGAATTTCTGTCATAGAAACATCAAAAGGCAATCTATATTTAACATATTGAGCACAGACAAAATGCTTAGTAAGGATGTGTGGTTCTATGTTCTGGGCAAGCAATTGGTTTTGACACCTCAGATTGCATTTCAGAAATGTTGGAAAAATTATTCTGCTCTGTACCACTGGGAGTGTTAGAAAAGTCCTTGAAGGATTCATTTTTACTTAGTCTAAGTGAAAAAGACAAGGTGGTACCAGGTAGGGCAAATTAAACAGCCAAGGTGAAAGAAACAATTAAGCAAGTGAAATTTCTTAAATCTCTCAGCAAGGCAGCAAAATTCTGCTGGCACAGCGTTTTATGTTTTTTTGTTGTTTTTTTTTTTTTTAATAAGTTTGTTCTCTGTTACCATGTCCTGCACATATCTTTAAGAACAATACCAGTATCACTTATCTGCAGTCTGTGCTGGAGACGTCAGCCACTCCAACACATCAGTGAAAAAAGAAATTCAAATAAGTACATCTCACAAAGACCAACTGCAGTATTACAGCATAAATCTACATGTTTTTACTGGAGTGCTGGTGGCAAATCAGGCAGTAACTATCCTCAATTTTAAAATGTTTTTGGGAAACACTGATTTCACATTGTTCATTGCCATCTGTCAGAGTTGCAGTGGATATCATCAAAAGCAGCTGCTGTCTTTTCCATTTCAGGCTCAAAGTATATTAAGAAGTCTAAAGATGTGCATTGTCTTGGTACTGAAAATGAAGAATTTAACTTGTATGTTTGATACTTAAGTTTTCCAACCATTCCATACACAGTGTTAAAGCACAAGTGCTATTTTCTCCAAGTTACACCACCAGTGAAAATTTACGATTACATACAGAGAGGCTGAGAAAAAAGAGAACATTTTCAAATGAAAACACATGCCTTTATTTGCTGACACACTCTGACGATTTGAAATATTCTGAGTGTTGGTAATAACTTGCTGTATTTTTCCTTGTTGTCATCTAAAGCTATAAAACACCATCTAAATAAGGTTATATTCCTTCCACCTCTTGTCCTCATTTTCATTACACCATCAATGTTTGAAGGAACGCTTTATATTCCTTTAGGAATGTCTTTGCAGCCAGGGGTGATTGTATTTTATCGTTCTGATAGGAGAATTACAATGTGATTTTCCTCTTTTGCTAGAGGAAAACAAGATGGAAAGAAGAGAGTTAGTATTCATTAAGAATTGCAAAGGGATGTTGCAGTTGCAATTTTCCATCTAAGATAAACTCCATCCCCACAGTGTTCCTGAACAATGTAGCTTGGGACACTGCCCCAAACTGATCCAATTCAAGTTTTGAAGCCACTTTGTAAAAAAAAATTAGTAAATGTTCTGCACATCTTTCAGGCAGACTTTAGTTTAGTGTCTGGGTTTTCCTGTGACTTCTTCAAGCACCTTCATGTGAGATAATCTTCCTTAGATACCACTGTGATGCTGTGTAAGCCTAAGATTTTTCTAGATACTGAGAAGAATTGGCAAAAAAAAGAACAAGGCCCAGGAACAATGTCTATATTTGGGCCAAAAATAAAAATAGAAAGTAAAAAATTTAGGTAAAGCTACTGAGGAAAAGTAAAAACTTTATGTAGATTTCTATGAAGCCTGAATTGCCCAAGCTTTCTGTTATTTACTCCTCATTATTTATTTTCAGAAATATTTTAATGAAACTATTTTTAGCAGTATGCTAGACCTCTCTAGAGCACTAGCCCTGCTGAGACATATTGCTCACTGGCTACAGATGTTCTGCTGCACACCGGGCACAGTAATATCCTGCATGCTTTCATTGCTGGAAGATTGTGCTTTGACCAGGCAATGTTAATTAAAACATGCTCTTTGAACACCATAAGGATATTGGAAAGTCATAGACGAATTGGGGAACATAAAAAGGACTTTTTCATTTCTTTCTCCAGGAAAATAGAATTTGTAGGAGAAAATCCATGGGGAAATCCTGTTACAGACCATTATTTTTAAATATTGCAGTTTCTCCAGTTTGTACAACCCAGTGACTATACAGAGTACAGTCTAATTGAAATTTATTCTTAAGGAACAGGATCATTTTCTTCTCTATGATGGTTTTGCTAGTCACAGAGAACTCTACAATAACCCAGGTAAGACTGGTGTAGGCATTTGGAAGCCAGGAAAACAACCTGATCCACAGTTACAGGTGGCTGTTTATTTTTTAGTCTAAGTTTTAGAGTGAAGAAAAAAACATTGCTGTGCACAGAAAAGGCAAATAATTCTCCCTGACTCTGGTGCAACTTGACATTCATATTTCTGGATACACTAAAGTGACCACTGACCTGGAGACCAAGGAAGAACAAAGATGAAAAAAAAGTGATTCAAACAAATCTTCAGTTATTATTACTTTTTACTTTGTAGGACTAGATTCTTACAGCCTTTCATAGATGCCAGGCTAATGATTTGCAATCCTGATTAGATGTGGAAGATAACTTATTTATCTTTAAATCAGACAAAGTAGATTAATGTTATTTGGATCTTCTAAGCACATCAGTAATCCTAATACAGCAAGACATCCTTACAGGCAGTCTCTGATTTTGCAAGGCTTGCAATGACCATTTATTCTGTGGGCCAGAATGCATCTAGCTTTCTCTCACCCACTTCTCACATTACACTAGAGAAGCACTGACACCAGTCCACCCGCAGTGTCTGAGATGCTTTCAATGAGACAAGAGCACAGAAAATAACCAAGGAGAAACATTCAAGGAATGCAAGTCCCAAATATTAACTATTAAAAAAAAATCATAGAAATTTACACCATCACACATTTGAAACACTCTATTAAACTATTTTCTCTTTCTATTCATCTAGTTAGTAGATTTTTTTCAGAGTTCCTGTGACAAAAATAGCCTCAAAAAGACTTTGCATTCCAGTGTCAGATAAATGGAGAAAAACTGTGCAGGCAGCATGTAGAGTCACGGGAGATGGACATTACAAGTGAATACAAGGAAGCCTCTTTGCTTTCTGCAGTATGTCCTTTTTCCCAGCTTCATGATGGCATCAACAATACACAGAAAAAAAGATTCAAATTGTGCAGAGAAGACAGGGGAGTCAATTGCAGATTGTCTGCAAAGGCAGCAGGAAACACGAAGCAAATCGTTTTATCCTTTCACTCCCAAATTGCTGAGCAGGCATGCTATCAAGTCTCTTTTTTACTAGCTTCAACTTATACAGTGAGAGGTGTGATTATTATGGATGAATATGTTCATGGTTATGGTAATTATAATAATAACAACAACAATAATGATAGCAATAATAATAGTGACATAAAAGTAGGAGAAAAAACATATGAGAAAAGTACAAGTTAGAATTTTAGCTCATCACTTGCCTGAAGGCCCTCATCTACCCACTGCAACTGTAAGCCCCCATAATTTATAGTCCTATATTAATCACACAGCAAGGGAATAAAAATGTAAATACATTTTCAAATTTTTAAGTATTTTGATGAAAAATCTGAAGTGAAATGAAAATGACAGTTCTGGTAGAATCCAAATGTCTTTTCTGTGAGTGTAAACACATGTTAAAATACAGACAAGAGCACAATATTTTTCATTAATACCTCCAAAGCATAAGGACTGGTTTCTCTTTAGCCAATTTTCCCCAAACCTTTCCAGTTACTCAAAGATCTCAAGAGTTACGCTGTTTTTCTATCAAAACCTATACATACCTTGTACATACCTATCCCTATCAACACATATCCAGTTAAGTCCCTAAACTGATTTATTGCAGTGAAAATACTGTGTATGATGTATGAAACTAATAAGGCCAAACAGGAATTCAAATGACACCAACAATTTTAATAAAGCTGAACATTAAGCTGAAAATATGCATGCCCTAACATAAGGTGCTGAGGTCTGAGCATGTATTCAGAAATTTCTGGGAACATTCATTATCAGGGAGTGCTACTCAGCTCTCTGTCAATTGGTTGACATGTCCCACTTTCACTTCCCCATAAAAATCCCTTTTGGAGGATGGCTTCTAAACCTGCCCTCATCACTTTGCTCTCTGTGTGCTTGCTGTCCCCAAAAACAGTTCTCCACCAAGTGGCAGGTGCTGAGGTCTGCCAGACTTAATAGTGGTGGCCATTCATTTAAACGAAGGGATGGCCCCCAAAGCTGTATTCACTGAGGGTGCAACAATAACACAGGCTCTTCTTATTGGCGCCCCGCGTTCACAAATACTGTGCCTCTTGCTTTCCATGCCACAGACAATGCAATTTCCACCTTCCACCACTTCTGAGCTGATCTGCTGCATCCAGATAACTTTGTGTGAATGAGGGTAAAAGTGGTTGTAGCAGGGAAGACTATGAGAATCTCATGGTCCTTGTCTTCTTCCCCAAGGAAAGGACAGCCAGGAGGAGCAGCATCTGTTCCTCCAGAGTACCTCTAGGGAGCACTAACCTGGTGCAGAATTCCTTCCAGCTCTGTGTACCATGACCTTGCTTGGGACGGAAAACTTGGCTAGTATAGATTAAGGCATTACAGAGGACATAGAGTAGATGAAGGATCCTCCACACAAAATGCATTGTATTCTGATTAACTCCTGTTACATTGTACTACTTGCTAACTTAGACTAACTTAAGGAGCTAGTCATTTCCCCTCAGAGGGGAGACACAAGGCACTGGAAAATTATGCCTGTCTAAGCATCAGACTGTCCTCTGTGGAGGCCATGGCATCAGCTGAGTTCCTAAAAGAGGTATTACAGTGTAGTCTATGTTAGATGCTACAAAACAAGGGAAATTTTTGCTGGGAAAATTCACTAAGTGGATTAAGAGTGAATTGAAAGAATATTAAGGTGCTCATCTTGGAGAGTGATGGGGTATTCCAAGACATTTTTAATTTTTTTTTTTTTTTTTAACCAGAATCTATCATTCTTGAGTTGCAATGAAGATGTGTTTGCCAGGTCAGCAGATACAAGGTGGTAAAACCAGACTAATTCTCCTTACAACAGTAATGGATATTTTAAGACATCCCCTGCTGTCCATTTTCTGATTAACAATGTAGCCAACACAAGGGATATAGATCACACCTAATATGACTTTGGAGCAGCTGAGTCTTTGCTATAAGCACTGAAAATGGAAAATGTGACTCCTTTAAATAAAATATAAAATTTTCATTAAGTATCTAAGATAGGAATGAAACTTTTTCATCCTGTGTGGCTGAACCCCCAGTGAGAGTTTTGCATCTCACCACTCTTACCCAGAATCTCTGTAACCCCTGTCAAGGTGTCTCCATCTCTGTCATGGTTCCTGCTCCTTTACTCTGCCCCCAAATCTGGCAGTATGTCCCCCGAACAAGCAATAGAGGAAAATATAGCTCTTTCCTTTTTTTCTTTCAAGAGAAATTTCCTGTGTGTTTATTGTACTACCTGATCTTTCTTATGCTGGAGTTGGGATAACGCTATATAGTAAAGAAATTTTATTTACCTCAGATAACAAATCTTAGCAATAACCAATTTATTCCTGCATGTTTTTCGAGACCACTGGATCTCTAAACCACAAGTCAGTACAGAATTGAGTGTAGCTGTCAAGAAACTCTTGTGGGGTTTCCAAATTACTGCATGGAGGATTAGGTGGTTTCAATTCTGTGCTCACTGCAGCTGAGTTGGCAAAATCCTCTCTATACCCCAAACTTTGAAGCAAGACTGTAAGCAGTGGTTTTGTGCCAGATAATGCAAGTTTACCTTTTAAGTAAAAATGTGGCACATGGAGCATTAGAACTCCATAGTCTAGGAATTAGGTAGGCTCAAAGATTAATAAATGACAATGTTATGCAATATATAGAGCAGAGTGCACTGATAAGGACATCTCATAGCATTAAAGAGGCTAACAAATTAATCCCTTCCATCCCAAACCAGAACTTAACTACACCTTAGTTAATACTGGTGGAAGACATTTACTCAACTTACTCTTTAAGAACTTGGTTGGTGGATTCAAGTAACGGTCAACCAATCCAGTTATGGAGAAAATTATGCATTTGCACTGATACCCATTTCTCATCTAGGCAAAAAGTAATCCACAGACATCCTTTCTTTGAACAGTGTAAATGAGTTGCTGAATTAATTAAGGTATCAGCAAAGAAACTAAAATATTTTAAAGATTAGATTTTAGAGGGGATAATCCAGCACAAATCACTGCTTACCCCAGCAGACTGTCTTTCAGGGCAAAGAGGAGCAACAGAGAAATTTCTCCCCCCTTGTCCAATGTGACTGATGAATCTTCCTACCTTACAACTATCTCATGCAGGACAGATTTTGCAAATATAAAAGTTGCCTTTTTTTTTTTAAGTACCCCATATTGCCATGCATTGGCATTGAAGTTTTGAGAATTGGTGTTTTGAGAATTTTTCTAATCCTCTGGAGAGGTTTTTTTCGCTGCTTTTAAATTTTATGGATATTGTTATTGTTCTAATCATTCCCTCATAAATGCTTAGAAGAGGAGCAAATCTTCTTTTGAGAACACTCTGACTAATAGTTTGAGATTCAATATATTTTTTAATTAGGACTATGGGCACTAGGGAAGCTTAAACAAACTTGAGAGTCAGAATAAAGTCCAGAGGGCTTTGGTAAAATATCCTGGAAAATCTTAGACATTAGAAATCATCCTCAGTGTTTAAAAATTGTTCCACATGAAAATATCTTTGACAATAAATGATAAGAAAGACTGAACCTCAGGTATAATTCAAAAGTTCTGCAATCAGAAAGTAACATATGCTGTTACTGGAAGAGCTATGAATTAATTTATGCACCATTCATGCTAATTAGAATATGTCTCACTTTGTTTACCGTGTGTTATAAAAACACTTACCTGAACAAGCACAAATTACTATCAGTTGTTCCTAAAGACATAGAAATTATCATAAAAAATAAAATCTGATGTCTTCTGAAACCAGTGCTTTGGAACACCTGGGATAAGTACCAGAGGCATATCGTTGGTAGGTGTAGATCTAACTAGAACATTTATGATTCAAAAAAGTGCATGAAGGTGTTTCATTTCTTCAGATTGCATTTAGTTATCAAAATGCCACCATCAGTTCCACCTATTTCTATATAGGTTACTATTGGCATAACAGATTTTTACAGGTGGAATTGAATTTTATTATTGATATAACTTAGAGCAGAATATGACCTGTCAATATTCATAAATCAAAACTCCTTTAACATAAAAGCTCTTCAGCAGAAATAAAGAGAAAAGTGTGTGCAAACCAATCTATTACCTATATAGAAATCACTTACTGACCTCAATGAGTGACAATAAAACCAATGTGATTTACTGTATCAGGCTGATTCCACATTCAGCACCCTGGTGTCTAAATGCTGCCAGGCTCAGCTTTTCTGTTCCTCTCTCCCAGGTTTGAATTTGCAACCAGTTTTTCCTTAAGTGTTGTCTCAGAAATTCATAAGAAACTTCTGTGTTGGCACTGCTGAAGTTGAGAAGGGACAAGGTTTGACCTGCACACCAAGAATCACAGATATGTTTTTAGCTTTTCAAAAATATTTTTTTTACCAGAGTGTGATCCTTCCTACGGCATCCAGAGGAAATTTCAAGCTGTAGAAATCTGTTGACAAATATTGTTTCTCATTGCTTATTTAAATCCTGGATTTTGTTAGATTACCATTCTTTTAAAATACATAGAGTGAATGCCTAGGGTAATGCAATACATCCACCTTTTGATTCACCTGAATCTTTACCTCCAGTTGAAAAATATTCAGAACAGCCGGTAGAAGAATATTTGCCCATCACAGAAGCTTTTTGTGCAGTACAACAAAATGTTCTGGTTTTCATCAGCGTTATCTTGCAGCCAACTAATGAAAAAGATCTGTGAGCATTCTTGGTCAATTCGAGCACTTAAATCAATTACAATGGTTATTAACACCTTGCATCAAATGTGCCTCTGTGAAATGTGGTTTCTAGTGTCTGTAATGAACAAGCAGGATGATGACACCCCCTTTTACTGCCCAAAGGAGAGGAAAAAGCCCAAACAAGACTCTCCTGTGTGACAATTGATTAGTTCCATTGCATTTCTCTTATTATGAAGTGTTTTGACCAACACATAATTCAATTGAATTGTTTGTACTGAGGTCTACTGCCTGGAAGCAACAAGGATATGTAAATGCTTTTGAAGTTTAATTAAAATGGGATTTAATATAGTATTTTCACAGTTTCCTTTTAAGAAGTGTGGGAAACCACACAAACAGATGAACTTGAAAAAAAATTATGGTCAATTATTATGGTAGTCAAAATAACTAGCATTCAAGATCTACCTAGAAATAAATTGTACCTTTATTGCTTTTCAAATGGTACGATCAACTTTGCATATAGATTAAAATATATATGCTATGAAAGTACTGATCTAAGGGGGAAATCAATCTATTTCAAATTAATATTCTGTGACTGAAACACAACCATATTATTCCTTCAGACTGCTGTGAATATAGATATCTGATGAACTATAACATTAAGTTATCTTTATAAACCTCCATTTGCCACAGGAAATATTTTAGGTCAGAATTAGATCTAAAGTTGTTTTGGAAGAGGGGAATTTCTTTTCTATTTTCAGTGGGTCTATAGATAGATCATATTGGAAGAAGTTAGAACTCATCCCAACAGTGTATTATGGATAGAAAAAGCGATCATTGTAGAGGGTTTTACCAAAAGAACTTAGGTGAAAGTAATGTTTTTTTAATCTGCCCATTGAAGAACTCCCTCAGCATAAAAAAATCATAATTGACACAAGGAGTTGGTCTCTGTGACTCTTGTGGGTCCCTTGCAACTCAGCATATTCTGTGATTCTGTAATGTTCAAAAATTAAAAGAACAAACTCTTGAATGAGTTTGACAGAACAGTGTAGACTAGAAAATGGGATGGGAATCAATCACTTTTTTTTTTTTGAAAGACAGTGGGGATGTGTTTGGAGCATCACATTTGGTCTATTAGGAAATTTATGTCTAACTCACTTCAGAAATGACATGTTGCTTCTATTTTATTTTAGTAAGTATTACACTGGAACTTTTTGGTACTCCTGTGATTTCTGACATCCATTTTGTTATTTACAGCAGATAAGTAGGTAAGACTCAAGCCCTTTGGAACACAAACTATGCATGTGTTTGGCTCTGTAACATATTTTCCAGAATTTGATCTGTTTTCTGCTGTATTTGCAATTTTAAAAAGAACCAAACCCCCCACAGGAATGGATAGTAATTGATCTATGATTTTTTTCTTAGGAGTTAAAATATACACAAAAAAGGATTAGACCAAATCTGAGTAAAAAAATCTTTCTCTCAAAACTTTTTGCACTTGTTAAAATTATGTTGTGCAAGCAAGCATGTTATTTCAAGAGTCTCTTCCAATGTATTTTTCCAGTGTGCCACAGCATTGAAATGAACCAGGTGTATAGAGTGTGATTTTCTCAGACAAGTGGTGCTGGACTCAGATGTTGTTGCAAGAAAGTTTTATATATGACTATCCCACTTTTTTGGACCTAAAACTGCTGGTAAGCAGTCCACTGCTCTCATACTGCTATAAAAGTTATACCAGCAATTAGAGTCCATTTTGAAACAAGGAAAAATCTGAAAATATGCGTGCATCCCTTGATGACAGCCAGCTATGGCTATCTCCTTCTTGCCCTGCATGGAGCCCCAAGCCATGGAAGCCAATAGCAGTGGTTAGTTAGGCTAGATCTGATAAGTGAATGGAAGTCACCTACAAAGGTGCCTTTTATTTCTCTCTTTGAACTTCCAGAGTCTTAAGGCAGTCTAGCACTGCTTTGTAGGGGAAGGAACTCACATTTGCAAGTGCTGGACCCAGATGTGCAGAAAAAGGACCTCAGCTTTCAGTCAACTACTTTCTTAGAAGTGACTTAAAATGTTAAAATAGAGTTTGTTTTGCCAGAGGTGTGATATGAACAGTACAAAGGATTGCCAATGAAGACTGATGAAAGGAGGAGGAGGACAAGGAAGGAATGTCACCCTCTATGCCAGGGACCAGCATGGAGCTTCACCTGGAGTTGGATGAGGACCTGATCAAGAGTGTATGCTTCAGGATTAATGGGAGGGAGAGCAGGGACAGGTGATATTGTAGTCATGGTAATGGCATCCCTGCCATGGCAAGCGTGTTGAAAAAAGATCTTTAAGGTCCCTTCGAACAAAAACATTCTATGATTCTATGACCTAATTCAAAGAAGGAAACGAATATTATTCTTGAAGCCTCTCTTGGTTCATGGATCAGTTTTAGTCCAGAGTCATGGCTAGACTTCTAATGCTCAGATTTTTGCTCTGAAACAGACTCTGCTCATATTCCTTTTCAGTAAGAATAAAACTCAGCTGTCAGCCTGGAACAAAAAGATAAGAACTTTCCATTTTTCTCAGCATTTTGACAAAACACTGATGTAGTTTTAGGCTGACCATTTGGCATTTCTGATATACAGCTTAAGGAGTCTCATTCTCAGACTTTTGAGCAGTGCTAGCAAATACCAATAGCTAAGGCATACTTAAAAGTGGCTTACACACATTCAGGAACTTTAGGGGCTTAACTTTTAATACCAAGAGAAGAATGAAGTTTTTTTCTGGCACGAAAGAACTCATAAGAATCGCTGCTTCATTCACCTTCTAATTGTCAGACTGTTGTGTTTTGTTTGTATCACAGTTGCATCCGAGGACCACAATCAGGCCTGCACTCCTGCTGTGTCATGAACAATGTTAACAGGCAAGAATAAACAGCCTGGGAATAATTATTTTAGTCTAAGTTACAACACAGCTCTGTGCTCTAGCTTCCATGGTAGGTGCAGCGTACGTAGAATTTTGCTGTCTGTCCAAACACCTCAAATGAATACTCTGGACTCTAGCCACACAGTTAAGTCCCATAAACTAAAGTGAAGCACCTAAATACAGCAGGGTCTTTCTCTGGAGAACTGCAGTCACTTCTCTCCCTGAACATTTAAGACATCTGTTTTAGAAAAGCATTATTTAGTGACGATCTTAAATCAGGTGAAGTGACTCCCAGTGTATGTTTCTGATGTATCTTACTTGTAAATGATATCTTCACGTGTCTTAATGAACCACAGTTTATCCCATCTTTACACTAAAGTAGAATTCTCTGTCCACTTGGGGTTATTACATCACCAATGATGCACTGTGAAACTACTTTGCTGTGTCCAAATACTTATTACTGTCCAAGAAAGCAAATCCTTATGGAAATAAAGAACAAGAATGAAGGAAAGGAAAAAATAATTAGGTTTACAGTCCATGTGAGCAGGATAGCACAGCCTAGGAGAGTAAGATTCCATTCAAAATTAACACATCCAATTCCACAGCTGGGTGTTTACAGGCACATTAGGGAGCTGAACTCTCACTTAAATGAATGGAGATCCACCCAGTAGAAAAGTGCTTCTACCAGAACCAGACCAAATGGCTGGCCAGCTTAAAAAATCCCTAAATATACTTAGGACCCAGTGGTAAGCTTCATAGAGTAAACACAGATAAATTATAGAGTCAAAGAATATCCTGAGTTGAAAGGCACCCTCAAGGATCATCTAGTCCAACGTCTGGCTCTGCACATGACAACCCCTAAAAATCACACCATGCATCTGAAAGCATTATTCAAACACTTGAACTTCAAAATCAGGCAATATGGAAATCACCTCTTTCTAATTGCCTGGCCTGGGAATATCAAACTGGCACATTAACCTGCCTCTGTCAGAAACTTATCCTGAAATGGAAGTAATAAAACAGCATTTATTTTATTTAGTTGGCAACATCTTACTTTTTCATTTTGTAAATGACATCTTCAAAATCTCCTCCTCTGAGGCATCTTTTTCCATAAGAATTTCATCATGTATTTACCATCCATTTCTGATGGCATTTGTATTCATTTTTTCCCCACATCTTTTGTGCTCTTTAATCTTTAGTTTATTTGACTTCCTGTACGATCCTTCTCCTAAAAATCCTTTTCTATTTGTTTCTGTAATCACTGCCTCTCACATATACCCTCTTATGTGTCCCAAAATACTTTTCATTGCTCACGCCTTTCCCAAGGGCTTTCCTCTCCTCCTGCACTTCTCTCATTTATGCAGGGAAACAATGCTCAGACAAACATCCAGGAGTTCTCATCCTCCAGCAATCCGGAGGGTCGGCTACCCTCTTCTCTGAAGTGAGAATCAGATAAGAAGCTCTCCTCCCAAGAGACTGCTTAAGTAGTGAACAATACCAGCAGAAATGAATTTACAGTACATTTTCTACTTTGACTAACACCCACCTGTGTCAGATACTTATCTTTGGAGAGGATGAATCATCCCCAGGAGAGTCTCTTTGCTCTCTGCTGTCTGTAGGTGGGAAACCTGATGATTAGCTTAGAAAAGCTGTCTCACAGAAGAAAAGGGAAAAAATCAGCAGGCACAGCCCAATCAATGCCAGAGGTCAGAAGTTTTTTGCCCAAATTGAAGCTCTTCACTCCCAGTTTTGCTCTTAGAGAGAATAGGCAACACCAGCGAAACAGTTTGTCTCACCTATTATAGCCATCATCAGAGGATGAGTGGAATTGCCTTCTGAAGCAGATTTGTAGTTGGCTCCAGAGGGAGGGTAAGGTGCTAAGCTTAGGTCCCTAAGGCTAACTTTTAAACAGGGTATAAATGTTAAAGCAGGTATGCTACCACACAGTTTATGTGAGGGTGAAAATATAAATAAGTAGCAATTCATCATTTATTGCACACCAGAGGCCCTAGTAAATTTGGGTACTGGAAGTTTTCCTAAGGGTGACAGCACAATGAGTACATTTTGGGACTAGCATCTGGCCAGTCTTCATCACAGACAAATCCAGAGTCAAGATGATCTCCTGTGAGCTCTCAATCTGTTTGCCACTTCTTGCATTACTTAGGTTCAAGATTCAGGAGCTATTAAAATTCAGACAATAATGACAAACATATAATCCATTAGTGAAGTTTATTACTTTTTTCTAATACATGAGGATAATATTTTTCTAATACTTAAGGATAAGAATTATTTATGACCAGCATGCATGCAAATCAGTAAGGACGCGTTTGATTCCCTCATGAGTGACCGAAGTGACAAAGACGCGCTTTGAAATATGTTTGAAACATTACATGCTGCAACTGCATGTTTTCACCACACTCAAAATAAGAGGTTAATTGCAGGCAGGCTGGAAAAGAATGAGATAGCATCACCATTTACAAACAGTGACAGCTGTAATATGGTAAATAAGTATGACAACTGAATGAGTAATGTGCTATTTCACTCTGAACCCTGTACAAGGTCTTTTTCTTACAGCTTAAGATAATTTTTCACTCTCTATAAGAGAATATGGTATCTTCATCCAAAGGAAGCATTGTAACATATAATAAAAGCAGATATCAGTAATAGAACATCAAAAAGAAGATTTCTCTTTTATTTGAGCAAGAAGATATGTTTGGGACTCAGGGGAAAAAACTGCACATGTAAATGCCATCACTATCTCAAAAGCAATTACTTACTCTACTACACAGGGTACAGAAGAGGCTGTAGATCCAGCTTTAAGCACCCAAACTTCTCCTGATACTAGTGTTTGAATTTTCCATATTTTTACCCTTATTTCTGAATGATGCATAACTTTTTTATTACCAGTTCATAGACAGAATTCTTCCATCATTTTAAGCAGGGACAGTTTCTTCAAATATGCAAGTCTGTGCTTTTAATTCACTGTGACAGACAGCTAAACCCCAAGAATTTTCTATTTTCACTGGGGAGGAAAGACACAAAACAGTTGGTTACACTTAACTTATCATGTGTGTAATGTGAATGTTTACATCATTTGGCAATAGCACGAACAACCAAAGTGTGTCTGATTTAAAACTCAGTTCCAGATGGTCTTCAAATTTAACATATTATGAAGAAAATTAGAAGTGAAAAAAGAGAATTGTTCTTATGTCTATCATGCATTTGAATAAGGAAAATCCCTCAAAAAGAGAATCTGTTTCCAACGACAGTTTTTACTATCTGCATAAGCATGACCTTGATTAATGAGCGTAGAATGATATGTATCATGTGAGCTGTCAAAACAGGAGGCAGATATCTAGTAAGTGTTCAATGTCGCTAAAATTTTGGCAAAGACAACCACTTTGAAACTGTTCAGAGGATGAGACAGTGAGAGGAATCCTAACAGCAAAAAACGGCAAAATATTTCTTCTTTATTCAAGCACATAAAGAGCTTGGCTTGCACATGACCCATAAAAAACACAACACAGCTCTTCGATGAATATCTATTGGCACTGCAATAGCACTGAGCTTTCTTAACGACCATTGTGGGCTTTCAAAATCAAAAATGCTTAGTAGCAATATAGTCATTGTCATATAAAGGGATAAAAGCCCCAGAAGGGATTGAAGGCATATTTTCTCTTATTCTACATTGGGTAGGTGAGGCAAAGAGGAATTAAATTACTCAAGCAATGCAGAGGGTGTTGTAAATACAACCCATGAATGGAAGCTTCGTCTTTTCACAACTCTGACCAGATCCAACAGAACAAATATCCCCCTGGAGGACTTCAGAACAGTTAGCCACATCTCACTGATGGTTGAGGAAGCAGCATTCAGCTGAAGGAAGAGTGCTTCAGCAGAAAACCAAACCTACAGCTCTGAGCTAGGTATCTCAGCAGATTAAATCTACCCATGGTATCTTAATGAAAAGACTGATTAAATCCCCTCTTGCTAGGTCTGGTCAAGAGGGCTGTGATTGTCTTGACTGACAGGAAGAGGATCTAGGCTGTCCTGTCAAGTTACCCTTTCTTGTGGCAGGACATGACGCAGTACACAAATCTTCCCTTTACCTCCTGCAGAGAAGTGTGCCTATGCCCTGTGCCACCGGGGACATCCATCCCTGAGTCAGGGATTGTTGCACTCACCTGATAGCTGCACTGGGCACATTTCCTCATATTCTGCAGAATAATATATCCTGCAGTATGGCTTAAAATATTTCCTGAACTATGGATATATTATGAGTTTCACACCCTTTGTAATATATACAAAAATATTCAAGCAAATTTCTGAAGTTTGGGCTTCTAGTAATGGATCCAGGCTTTTATTAAATTGTATATTTTTGAACTCTCCTGTCTAAAAGAAGACTGAATTCAGAGTTTTAGTATTATATTCAGTGACAATTTGCGGTTTTGTTCTTTTCTTCTTGTCTTACATTTGGGAAACTTCATTTGCAGTCTTCCCTGTTGTATTGTCCTTCATGTTTAATGAGTTATCAAAATCTTCCTCAGTGGTGCTTAAATTCCCTCAGTGCTTCCTTCTATGTAGCCATTTATATACCCAGCCTTGCAAAAATGTATTATTCTCTGACTGTGATTGTGATGTCTTTGGACTTCAGCATCTATTCAAGGTTAAATTACAGCACTATGTTTTGCTACAAATTAGAGAATCCAAATTTATGTTGCAATAGAGTCACTTATTTGTGTTTTGTTATTCTCACTTATTAAGTAAAGGAACAGAACATTACTGCCAACTTAGGAAACTGAGTCATGAATTACAAGACATAAACCAAGAAAACCCATTTCACTGTATGAACAGGCTGAGCCTATGGGATTTGTTTTCCTTTGAAAACTTTGTGTCTGCCCTACTTCTGGTTGCTAGAAATGCTTTTTATGTCATGGGGCCCCATTCTCCTTCCTCTCTTTCGACTGTCAAAACATAAGCAAGATTACCTTGAAAAATCACTATGAAGGACACAGGTTAATCTGAAATGTGACCTCTACCTACCACCAACCTCTACCAGACTGGAAGGAGTGGAAAATCAAGAGCGCCAGAAATGAAACAGGTGACTGAGCTCCAGACATGGGTGCTGAGGCATTGCATGTGGAGATTCACTGAGCCCCAATTTGATTTCTGTGCTTGTGGATATTTTACCCCAGTACCCACTCCTCCAGAGCTTATTGGCAGGGCTGTGCTAACCCTGCTCTGGGACAAAGCTCATCCCATGGCATCAGAAGAGCTCAAGCCATGACAGCTCAAACCAGAGAGGTCTCAGCAGGATGTAAAAAAGGTATTTACTTTTAATTTGTAAGAATGTGGTACTAATTCTAAGATCAATTTCTCTTTAAAGTAGGTAAGCAGACTAGTACCTCTTATCTCAAGGACTCTGTGGAGGTAAAAATGATTTATAAATTTTACATAGCAATTTTTTTTTTCTTCTCTTTGCTATAGTTTCCTCCTATTTTCTGTCATCTATCTTTTTATTCAACTAAATGGCATGTAATTATTTGCACTTACTACCTGGACAAAGAATGAGTTCTCTGTACAAAGAAAAAGCTCATAATGTTTCTCTTGAACAGCACTAGCTTTTTATCATGCCAAAGTGGATACAAAAAGTTTCTCTGGTCAATTACTCACTCACCATCAGCAACCACCACAATTGTGCTTTTTCAGAAACGCATGAAGCTAACATCTTCTGGGTAATAGAAAATGGATTTCCTTGTTCTGAAAAATGACCATAATGAATTTGAAATCTTAGTAGAATGGATAGCCTGTGGACAGCACTTTCAACTAACTGCTGGAAGAGGTGTTATAAAAACAATAATAATCAGAATCATTTCTACAGAAACTAACCAAACCTGTCACTTAAGGGCATATGTGCCAGGCTACCAAATGCACAGGATAATAAATTGCTTTTTCAGATTGTGCCTTTATGTACCACTGAAAGTCTTTTAACTATCTCTCTTGTGAACCACCTTTTCTCAGTATTTATTTCCAGTAGATTTTTTTGATATTGGATTTGTTAGGATGCCTTGGAGGACACAGTGTGTCGGGGTGATTCTAGGGGTCCACCATCTCACTGCAATATGCTGCTCAGAGTTCCCAGATTATATATGCTGCTCACAATTATTAGTGAGTGCCAAAGACAGTGCCTCCATTAGGATACATCAGTTATATCCTTTGCCTCTGCTCCCTGTTTCTTGAATTTTCCCTTAAGAATGCAAAAGGAAAAAATATCAGTTTTCTTTGCATATGTGTGAGTAGCAAGACATTGAGCTTTATGTGAAACCACAATCAGCAAAGGGGGTGCAAGGACATCTGCTTTAGTGCCCTGACAATGACCTCTTTTAACACTTCAACTGCTCGTGCCTATGTGAAATTAGCATCTGTATATTAATATATGCCACTAACTCAAAATAGAGATAGAAATCTTGTTTTTTTCTGAGAAATTGTTACTATACATTTCATGAAAAGAGTAAAAGGGAGTTTGAGAAGTTATAACTGGGAATAAGTTAGAAATATACGTGTGATCTAACTTAGAAATACCTACACAAGGTTAACTCCTAAAAGGAGTTCCTTTTTTAAAATATTAAAGATTTTTTAAACTTGCTTTCACTGAAACAATTGCCAGTCATGTTCATATAGCATAGTGTCGCTCTTCAAGCATGGCAAAGTATAGGAATGCTGAAAAGAATATGATAATGATTCAGAAAGCCTAACAATTTAAAAAAAGAAGAAGTTAGACATTTGAACAGACATGAATCACCCGAGTGAACTGCTGATAAGACATTAGACAAGCTAGCTGTTTACAGGGATTTACAAGCTAATATGCTTCACGGCAAGTACAATATACATAATCATAAACAATGTTTGTATCAAAACTTGAATTACCACATTCTAAAGAAGCAAGTGGAAACTGATGTAAATCAGAAAGTTAAGTCCTTTCATGTTAATGTATAATGTTAGTCAAATTCTCGGTGTCATGGTTTGGTGCTGGCCCAATGCCAGTGCCCCCATGAAAAATGTATTTTCTTTAACTAACTGCTGTGAGATGTGACCGGGAACAGAGCAGAGCAGGCTTAAACTTAGAAAAGGAGAGGAAAAACAATAATTTTATTAAACTACAAACTAAAATCAAAAACACACAGGAAAACAGAGTGAACACCTTTTAAACCATTCCTCCTCCTCCCACCCAAATTCACCAAAGCACAGTGAGACAAAAAAATCTTGGAGTCCTGATCAAGTTACCAACACTCAAGTAATCAATTCTCAGTCCATCAGGGGAGAGAGGAGTCTCTCTTGTACCACAGTCCTCCCCACGAAACAGGGTTGAAACTCCCCATGTTTCTTTGTCACACGTGGCACCGCCCGGAGAAAACTCTGCCATGGTGACATGCTCCTTCCATGTACAGTGCTCTCACCACCGTCCATGGACCGAAACTGCTCACAGCATGCTCTTCAAGGATGCTTTGCCAAGTGCCAAAAAAACAACCGTGTCTCATTTTTGGGACAACAGTCCCCCCCATTTTCTCATCCCCTGGGGCCGAGGGTTTTCTCAAGAACAGAGCTCTTCTCCCTGAAGATGGAAGGCACCACCACGCCCTCTTCATCTTCCTCTGTTCACTCCATTATATAATATCATTACAGCAGGTCAGTCTCTTGGCTCAGGCTATAGCATCCACCCAAATGCAGTCTCATGTATTACAGGTAGCTTGGTTCAGTCTATGGCTATACAAGAAAAGTCCAGCTAAAAAAGCCACTCCATCATCTCCTCCCACTTCAGCTTTTCCACATCTTCTTAACATCTCAGGTCCCAGACTGTCTCTCTTCTCTCTCCAACCACCAGCCAGGAGGACTAATGTTTCACAAAGTTTCCTTCACCCAGGAAAGGGTTAAAAGTCCGAGCTCCGCTGCCCTCAGGGCACTGAGATCTCACGGTGGCACTCCCACATGCTGGGCATCACCCCCCCTGCCGCCTCCTCTGCCGGCACAGGCTCGCTCGCTCTCTCTTCTGGGGTTGGGGGGGGGAACAAAAGATACCTCGGTGTTTTTTCCACCCCTCGGTCCTGCAGGAGCTGGCCCGGTTCCATTCCCTTCCACCTTCTCTCTCTCTCTCCGGGGCTCCGGCCTACCTCAGCCTGGGCCTTCATGACTTCCCCTCCCCCACCCAGCCATGTGGCCGGGCGGGGCAGAGACTGTGCCGCTCCTTGGGCTACCACGGGCGAAAGAGAGCGAACTCTGGGAAATCTCTGCTTTTAACCCCGTGTGTCTTCAGAGGTGACTCACGTCTTCAGTGGTCACACCAGGTGTCAATATTCGAATCTGACCACTGATTGGTTTAACTAAAACTTCCAAAAAAACTCACTTCCTCCCAAACGGAGACACTCAGATATGTAAACACTCTGGATTTATTAACAAAATAAAAATAAATCTTAAGACTCAGTGGAGAGAAAGTGGTGTCAACACTCTACCCCAAAATAGTACACTCTAACTTCCCATTTTGCTAGAGGTGCAGCTGGGAAAAAATGGCTTTGCTCTTGGCAAATAAGGAAAGATGTTAAAGGAGAAAATATAAAGGGAGAATGAAAATAGATGGGCTTATAAAGAGTTCAAAAAGAGGTTTTGAAAGGCATCTCTACTTGGTGGATGATGACAAACAAAGGGATTTTGCAGGCTGGTCAGTTTTCTGGGCTGGTCAGCCTGCCAAAAGCCGGCACAACATATTATTCATTGCTGTTCTCTCATTCAGCAGAAATTACTTTCCAGAATAAATAATCAGATACATTATTTTGTAGCTTCCTCTGTGTGCTTAGTATCGTAAGGGACACATGCAATACCCTGAGGGCTGTGACAAATGGTTTATAAAGCAATGATCATCTGGCCAAGCGGGTTATATTTACAGCAAGGCACACAGCAGCTCTCACAGAAGGAAGAGCTATCTGGCAGGCAGACCAGCTGCAGGCTTTGTGCACAGAAAGGTAAGGGCTCAGGTGGAGAGATGAACAAAAACATGTGTTCCTTCCTAGGAACTGACTGCAGCAAAAATGCGGCAACCAGCCCAAAGAAATGGAAGTGGCAGAAAATACTGTAATCCCAGTTAAGCTTTAAGACTCTTGAATAAAGGTGTGAAACTCAGCAGGCCACAGGCCCTCTTTGTGCCATGACTAAGTGTTCCAAAGAAGGAGAAAGTAATAAATTGGTTTTACTTAGAGTGTAAATGGTGCATCTCTTCATGGCACAGCGTGGACTGACCTGCCAGTACATCTCCCTAGGGGAGATGTGCTTTGAGATAGATGACCTTATACAGATGAAGGAGAGTTCTTTGGCTTATCTGTTTAATTGAGTGATGCTAATTATTGTTTGCCTAGGCCTATGATAAAGCACACTAAGGCTCTAAACACACACACAGCCTTTTCCTTGCCATACATGATAGCATACTGAAAACTAAACTAACTAAGAAGTATGAGATGGGTATGAAAAACAATAAAGCAATTCTAAGAGAAAGTCTTAGGAACATGGAACACCATCTTACAACCATGGTGATGCAATCTACAAATATTTGTCACTAACATCACCTACCTATTTTATTCCCAGAACAGTTGGGAACCCAGCTGGTGAGCAATAACAAATGACACACGGAGACTGGGTACTGGTGCTGTCATAAAGGAGGATGGCAGAAAATGATGAGAGTTCAGCTGTTAGTAAACAATTACTTTGTTATGATTACATCTGGCTTGATCAATCCACTCATCAGAGACAAAAATCAGTCTAACCTTGAACTTCAGAGGAAAAAAGAAGAGTGATAGAATCAATACAGAGTATTAGGATCATGTACACTGCAGAGCCCTCTGTGGTGATCTAGTCCCTACCCCTTTCAAAACAGGGCTAGTTTCAACATTTTCCCAGGTTACCCAGATAGAAAGTCCACAACCTCACTGAAACCTGTTCAGGTCCTTACGGGAACTCTTGCTGTAATTATTTTTTTTCCTTTTGTCTAAGTGTACCTGTGGTCTCTTGTCTTTTTCTTGCCCACCTCTGATTCTGCCTAAGGTACAGACTTAAAAATTGGCTAAGACTGATGAGCCTCATTGTAAAGCATTTAGAGAACTGACTGAAACAATCTCAAATAAAACCCACCAACAATTTTCAGAGTTCATGGAGAACAGATGTGGTCCAAAATGCTGCAAATGAGCAAATATATTGCAAGTTTTAAAGAAAGGATAAAGGAAGTGCTGAGAGTTAGATACTAGCAAGGATGGAGTTTCAGGAAAAAAAAAATATAGTAGTAAATAATCAAACTGTAATTTACAGACACCTGGATGATGACAAGTAGACCAGCCAGTTTGGAGTTTGTAAATTTGATTTAAGTGTTCCATAAGAGAAAAAAGCCAGGAGCAGTATATGTCATATCCTCACTTTAGAAAGGTTTGACACTTTTATATGATATTTCTGAAAACAAGTTAGAAGAAAAACCTGTCATACAGACATTTTTATGAAAGAGTATAAATCTTGAGCATTTGGTAACCACTAGAAGTGTTTATTAATGGTTGGTGTCAAAATGGAAGATGTGCCAATCGACTTTTGAAGAGATCTCTCTTGAGATGGCTACTACTCAATTTTTCTGTTAAGAACTTTCACAGCAGAATGTACCTATGAAGTTTGCAGATGGCACTGAACTGGAGGGGGGAATGAAAGAACAGGGAAAAACAGGCTTAGAATTTAGGACCATTATGTGAACTTAAGAAACAGTGTGCAGTCAATAAAGTCGTGAAGATGTTATACTGTAAGTAGGTAGGCTGCCTGTGCAGAAGGCTGGGTACTAGTTCTGAAGGAAAGAATTTCAGTTTGAGAGGAAGGTTTGGTTCTAAACTGAATATCAGTGAATTTAAACATGCTGTTAGGAAAAAAAAGACAAGCACTCCACTAGAATACACACACACACACACACACACACACACATACAGATGCATATATGTACACATAAGAATATAATCTACCAAATACAGCACGCTGTTCTCCAGGAATGTTTTTTTTTGCCTCAGCCATTAATGATTAGTGCCTCCAGCAGTAATAAATATGCTCAAAAAAAAAAAAAAGGGAACAAGTGTAGAGAGTTCAAAGTAATAAAATTGACCTCATTGAGAAAGTCTGGATAATTTCAAATGGCTTAGTCTAGAGTGAAGGAACTTAGAGACCATATATCAAAACATAACCAAAATAGTGATCAGTTCCCCATGCCTTTGAGTGGATATGATATGAAGCATTATGAGGAAAATCTCTTAGGATGGATAATAAAGTATAGGACGAGGCTTTGAGGAGTTGTAATATAGACAATTCTGAAAGTTTTTAAGAATAGTAGGTTAGAAAAACACCAATCAAGAATAATAAAGGCATGAGAAAACCTGGGAAAGGAGAAGGACAAAGTAACATCCAAAGGCATCATGTCACCTAGTTTTGCCTTAATGACTGAGGAAACCAAAAATTAATGAGACATCTCTCGCATTCAAATTGTTTCAGACTATTAAATATTAAAATTCTGAAGTTTATAACTGTGTTACTCCTCAGTGTTTACCACACTGAAGTAGCAGAATAAGGTATTAGCAAATAGGGACCTAAGTCTGATTTCACCTGTTCAGACAGAGAGTATAGGCAGACAGGAATCTGGTATCTAAGACTGAGTAATTTAATTTAAAAGATCTATGCATTTCATGAGTACAGGAGCTAGTCCATAGTATTTGGGCTCATTTTATCCTGCCTGACCTGTGCTTTATTCTTTCATGCATAAAGCACAGCTGTGGATCTGAGATCAGCTCCACACCCCAGGATATGCTGTCAGCCGGTAGCATCAATCTAATCTGAGAGCATACAGCTTAGTTCCTGCTTCAACTAAAATTTTTTTAGGCATAGAGGAGTTGAATGTCCAGTCCACAGAGGAGCTGGATAAGGAGGGAAGGGTCTAGAACTTCTCTCTTTGTCAGGAGTGACAGTTCTCAGTAAAACACACTCCTGGGCAAAAGGCATCTTCTGTTTCCCTGTGTGTCTCCCTTTGTGGTGTCTTAGGGTAGATAGGAAACACCAGCCAGAGCTAAACACATGGCTTGGAGAAGTCCCTGGTTTCCATAGCCCTTTAAGGGTGTGCATAAGCTGGATGTCAAACCACAGTCAACACCAGCTGAGCAGTGGTGCTTTGGGAGAGTGTTGAGACGGACCTGGGGCAATTATGTTCTCACCTGAGATTTCAGGCACATTCAGAGCCCGAAAGAAGAGCTTTGTAGCAGTACTGACAACTCAGATTTTACACTTAGAATTATATTTCATTAAATACTTTGGCTCCTCTAGCCTTTGCTTGCTTTTTTCCAACTCCAGTTGTATCACGATATATTTTAGTCTCCTTTGAGTAGATATCCTGCAAAGATATTTCAATATCACTAATTCAGTGCAGGTTATGAGAAATACCATAAATAACAGATGATACATGAAAAGTTAAATTTCATATTCTGCACATTTTTATTAGTGTATATTAGTTGACCTTTAGGTACAACCTAATTCCTTAGCTCAACAAGCCTCTTTTATTATTAAATTAGAAGGAAAAATTACTCTTAAAAGAATGTTATAAAGGCTCAGAAGTGTTCAATGGATAGAAAATGTCAAGATAGTTATGTATTCTGATATAGCCAACAAATTCAAGTTTTCTTCACAGGTGACCCTTTTCCACTTCAGCACAAGACATGATTTGTTTTTGCTTCATATACAGAATTTCCATGTTTTGCAGTGTCTTTTTACTATTTCTTTTGTAGTGTTTGTTTCAGTGTCTGAGGGTTTCACAAACTGTAGTCAGGCTTCTTACAATCTGTGGCATGAGCACAACCTAGTAGAAAGAACAGAAACAAGGCACAAAAAATTTAAAAAATAACAATATATTCTCTTGCTGTGAATATTATTGCAATAAGCCGGGCTCATTTTAAAATAATTTTTCAGAAAACTCAATAAATAAAATCTCCTTCGTTCAAAGTAAGTCACCTGTTCCAAGGAGTTACCAAAACTTCTGCAAATGAGACCACAATGACTTAAGACCACAAAATTGTTAAAAGGGTTATGTTATTTACTCCTGGTACTCTTGGGAACTGTGTTTACAGGAACGGACAGTAAATACTGTGGAACAAAACCCCTTTAGCCATGATACCATGGGAAAATGTTACTTCCCTCTATTCAGCCTTTGTGAAGACACACCTGGAGTATTGTAACCTGGCTTGGGGCCTCCAGAGCAAGAGGGAGACTGGGAAACAGGGTGAGGCCAGTGAAATGTCACTAAATTATCAGGCACTGGGGAGCATGATATGTTAAGAGAGGCTGAAGTAACTGCATTTGATTGGTCTGGAGAAGAGAAGGCTAAAGGGAAGGTGTATTACTATCTTCATTCACGAAGAGAGTGTCCCCAGCAGGTCACAGGTCTTCCTTCCCCCTGCACTATACAGGAACCCAGAAGAGAAAATTTCAATCCAAGTATTTGTCACTAGTAAGAAGTAGCTGTAAAATGATTATTTTAATCAAAATGTCAGGCAAAGAGGAAATTTGTTCCAAATTATGCAAAGAAACTAAATGCAGAGTCTTTGCAAGTGTTTTGCTCTCTGTCTGCATTGTTTGTGGCCTTTGCATGCTCTTGCATGCAAGGATGAAGTCATTAATCACAGGTTACTACAAGGAGGACTGAGACAACCTGCGGTGCTTACATTTGTTCCCCAGGCAAATTCCAGAAGGCAGACTAGTGAATGGCGTGGATCCTTGTCCTGACACAATCTACACCTTAGATGTATACAAATTGTGATCACACTTTGTGTCAGCTTCCTGTCATGCCTAAAGCAATAAAAGAGAAAAGATAAAGAAAAAGCCCTTAATCTCCTGCAAACAAGGAAACATTCCTGAAGCTAGCAATTCCTTAGCCCAAGTCACAAGCATTGGCAGTGAAAAGCTTCAGAATGCATAAAGCCCTTCTGAGTTTCAAACTCCCAGTCCCACTGAGCACTTAGACATTCCTTTAATCTCAGTGAGGGATTTTTTAAAAACAAATAATTTCCCCATAATTATGGAAAAACTGGTGTTCAGTCCTTGGGAACCTAGAAACCCCTTAGTGTACCACATGCACTGGCATAGAAACCTCTAAATTGTGTGTGCAGAAAGTTTTGATACTACCTGTGTTTTCCATATATGAACAAATCCAAACATTGCAGCTTATTTTTTCTGTCCAAAAATTTCTTCCGTTGATGCACAAAGGAACTTAAGTCAGTACTGTCATTGAGAGAACATGAATTTTGAGCCATCTCTTCCAAAATTTCTGCTCCATCCACCATCCTAAATGATCCTACTGTACCCAGAGGTACTTTTCCTCTTAGAGGCTTGTGCTGTATAATTGTGTAGTAAATCTTGTGCAGGATATTTGTAGCTGTGCCTCAGACAAAATTCCTGGAGTCCTGAGATGACTTCACCTGGATTGCTAAATAGAGCAGTCTCTCAATGACAATAGTGCAGCAGTTGATACGGATTAATGAGCTCCAGGTTTATTTACACTCCCTGGAGTGTTGTTCTGGGTTGTTTATAGACAGCATTAGCAACGTTCAATCCCATTCTGAAAGACAGTTCTCACAATCCTTGGACTAGAAAACAACGGAGGTTTTGCAAACCTCATTGTCACATAAATCAAACAAATACTGCAGTGAGCAGGGTCTAGGGCTGTACACACAATTTCTTCATAGGACCTAAAAACTGATGCTTCAGCACTCTGAAATTTCTATCCAAGCAAGAGTATTTATGATGAAGAAAGGGTAAAGCCTTTGCAAAATTGATACCTCCTAAAAGTACAAGGTACAATCCCATCAGGGTCTGAAAAATGGAACATACAATGCAGACTTTGAGCCACTAGCGAGTATAATGTTATATATTCTCTGTCGACTGTGTAGCACTAGGATCTTAAATCTAGCATTGCCTAGGGTTTCCAAGGACCATTATACTCAAGCCACAGGGAGGTGATCAAAAATATAGTTACAACACTTCATGGAAATAGTCTTTGCTTGACTCTTGTCAGATGGAAGTCAATATTCCTTGTCTTATTTCTCCCCTTGTGTATTGTTCCTCTCAGGATGGCTCGTACTGCGATGACAATGTACAGCTGTTGCTATTTTGGTTCTTAAGAATTTGCAAGGCAGGTGATAGGTCTCCTGGTAAAACTTACACAGAGAGCTAGAGTCAACAGAAACCCCAGAAATATCTAGAGATAGCCCGTGTAAGTGGATATGTACATTATTTTGTCTCTAACGTGCTATTCTGAATTGAATATATTGTGAAAATAAACTAACACATAGCTTGAAAATCAATGAACAAATTGGCAATTACAGTGCCTAGTAATGTGTCTCAAAGTCTAACAAAACATTTTCCACAGAAAAATAGTGTCAGCAGAAAAAAACCTTTTAATATTTAAGCAGATTGTGCAGTGTTTGNACATTTTCCACAGAAAAATAGTGTTTAATAACCACATTGTTAACAACACAGTTAACAATGTGGTTATTAAACATATTCAGAAGAATGAAAAATTCACTGTGCATTGTTTCAGCCATTCAATTTCTCTTTGACAATATGGAATTTGGTTCATGAAATAAACACTCAAATTAAGTAAATTTTATAAATGGCGGGTACAAATATAGGGTGCAAAAATATCAATGCAAAGTGAATTCATGGTAAAGAATCATATCTCAAGATTATAAAACAAAATAAAACTTATATTTAAAGATATGTCTTATTTATCCACAGATACAGAGAAGTAACAATATTATAATACCATTTCTGGTAATTTTAATCTGTCAGATTTCTTCTTCAGAATCATAACCATGAGATTTTTTTTATTCTTTGAAGAAGTGAAGTCCCAGACTTAATTCTGGTAGGGAATTTTTTCCCCCTGGCTCTTCCTACTTTTTCTTTTTTACAACTTTGTGGAGAGAAGTTCTGACTTGTTCCTGAAACAGTGACCAGCACAGGACAGAAGGGTCATATTGCTCAGGAAAACAGAGGTTTTTAGAAAACCATGTCAAAATACACCAGCTTCTCCTTGCCACCTGCACTTCCCAGCATTTTGGGGTATATACCTCAAGCTCTCTTCTTCTACACATTTCATTTCCCTCTCTTTGTAAACACAGGTACAGGCAACCCACATGTCCCAGCCTCAGACTGTCTCTTAATTCCTGTGAATAGGCCTTACAGAATAAATAGCTTTTTTTTTTTTTAAATAGATTTTTCCTGAAGCTTGTGACATGCGGCCGTACTAAGGAAAGCCAGAGTGAAGGGCTTACAGTTTGTCCTCTACACAGCTTTAACTGAGAGAAAACGTGTGGCTCTAGAGAAAGGGAACTGGGGCCTGAGTGAGAAATTACTTAGGGAAACACAGGAGATGGATTCAGGTCCATTTAGGTCTATCAGAATATCTGTGTCTCTGTCTCTACAGCCACCATCCAGGACAAGATAGTTTTACACACTTGCAGTAAAAACAGAAAAGTAGGTACAAGTAGATGCAGATAACTAGAGTTTGGTTTTGTTGGTTTATTTGTTGTTGTTTTTGTAAGGAGAGGGGAGCGTAAATGGCAGATAAACCACAAAAAAAGCAAAAGGGAAAAAAGGAAAAAGAGGAGGTGGATTTTGATCTGAACAACCCTTTTCTTTCATTTCGGGTGCATTTGCAATAAACAGCAAGCAAATGGAGATGCAGAAAACTGTCTGCAGAGAACTCTTCTTCCCCAGCACACAGGCATGGATCCTAGGGCTAAGGTACATACCCCATTCAGGAGGCAGAGAGTGCACCTCTGCTGACTCAGACAGA
This sequence comes from Promerops cafer, assembly GCA_013398275.1. Lineage (NCBI taxonomy): Eukaryota > Metazoa > Chordata > Aves > Passeriformes > Nectariniidae > Promerops > Promerops cafer. The sequence goes on along the minus strand of VZSE01013056.1, from coordinate 3,709,769 downwards.
CTGCACTGAAACCTGTGGGCAGCTCCCAGCTCTGTCTTCAAGGACGTGGAATATGTCTCTCTCTGGGGTTTTTTTCTTTTTTTTTTTCTTTTTTTTTTTTTTTTTTTCTTTTCTTCTCATTCAGTCACAGTTTCATGTAGTAAAACTACAGGTGTTGGCACCTCTTCCCAGTCCTTAACACTCTGCAGGCAGCACTACTCTCTGTACCAAGCCACATGCATTTCCAAGCATGAAAAGGATCTGGAAAGGATCACATAAAAGGAAAGGGGTGGTGTTTAATGACTCTTGAGACTCTGGTTTGGGTGTGGGGATTGATATTTACTGGCTAAAATAATCTGGACCTCCATAGCCTTGACCTTTTTCATAAATCAGAACACTTTGATTTTTCATAAAGGCAGAGGCTTTAAAAGGAAAATCAGAAGGCTCAAATAATTTTCATCTGTGATTTCAGATTAAAGTGTTTGCTAAATTCAGGATACATTTGAAAATTATTTTAATGTTTGCAGAATTATGGAATGGGAACAAAATATCGCCCCAAAACATATTATGTCACAAAGCTCAACCTTCTTTTTGGCATTGTGAGACTCACAGGCTGTCAGACAGAGCTGTTGGGGAGCATAAATGGGCTAAAATCTAAAAATCTACTCTAGAAGTGTGATAAATTCTCAGACAAGATTTAACAGTGGCTCTTCCTCCTGAAAAAAAAAGAGGCACTGGAGGAAAAAAACATGCCAGAGACACATATTTTTCTGAGAGTAAAGAGTCTGGGGCAAGGTTTTCAGGAGCAGAAAGAGGAAACCCACTCATCCAAAGAAGGGTTTTCATATTAAACAGCTGAGGGGCCTATGCATCTAAACAGGTGCTACTATGAATTTAATTTCATCTAAAAACCAGACATTTGTTAATTTCTACTCCTTGTTCAGAAGGAAAATAGTTATTTACTCTCATTATAAAATAAGAATATGTGTTAAGCTCAAGCAGTTTTCTGAGGTAGTCTAGATATTTTAAGGGACTTGAAGGCAGTTTTCTCATGTCCAGGAGTACCTGTGAGTGCATTAAAGCATTGTAAAAATTTTTTTTAACAAAAAATAAAGTGGATGTTTTAATCGCATGAAACAGAATACCATCGTTCCTTACAAGTTCATAGAAAACAATTATCTGAGACTGACTGGTGTGAAATAAAAAGGGTTTTCACTACACTTTCACTCACATTAGCACTGCTGAGATGTTTACATACACAATAGTTTGTCTTTATAGGAGGCCTCAATTATCCACTACCTATGGTTCATATATACTATTTTTCTTTCTGAAACTCTGACAAAGATAACCGCCTGGAAAGCTGAAAATAAATTTCAAATACAAGATGATTTGTTTAAAGAGGTAGATATTTTAATTTTTTTTTTTTTGCCTCTAGTCAAGTAACTGCAATTTTGAATGCAATTATTTTTTCCTGAGATCATACTTGCAGATATGAACTACATGGAGCCTCTTTTAAAAGTCTTGCTTTGAATATGGATGAGTGAGAACCATTTATGAAACATGTATCTGAAGGTCATTTAATTTTTTCAGAATTAACCCATAACTCCTGGGAAATGACACTGCATTCTAAATTAATGTCAAACATCCTGGAGTGCTATCAAGAGAAGATTCAGCTCTGTATGGTATCCCAGGCTGAATGGTATTACATTTCAGAAGCCATTTTCTGTTATAGCACAGGAACATGGCAGGAAGAAATACCATCAGAGTAGCTATAACTATGTAAATGTGTATGGGAATGGCACCAGTTAAAACTAAAACACTCTGAGTATTTTTTTTATTAACAAGATTTTACTATTGCTAAGCTAGTGAGTCTACTTGATTTGTTTAACTCATGGACCCTTGGAAGTTTGGTCTGATTTTCCTTTTTGTATTAACATTATATTTACAAAAAATCCCTAAAGAGCCATGCTGCAGCTTCTGGTCCTTGGGTTCTGTTTAGATAGCTAAACATGCATGGCAGTTATGCACTGCAGAGCATATTTTCTGGCTGAAAACAAAAAAAAAAACTTAGTGAAAACTACATTATTCTCCATTTCAAAATTAACAATGGCAAAAAGGAAACAGCTCTAAAAAACACATTCATCTGCTTGGGGAAAAAATAATAATGAAAAATGGCTGGTGCATCTGGTGGTGTTCGGGTCACAGACATCCCAGTGCAGCACAGCTACTTGCAATTTTTCAGCACAACTAGAAAGCAAGGAACAGCCTACAGCCAGACTAAAACACACAAACAGTAATGGCCCCCACCAAAGTGGGAATATAAAGAACAGACTAGAGTCCTGGGCTGCCCAAAGAAAGGGATAAAGGATGGTGAGGGAAACCTGTGGACTCATGAAGGTGGCATGGGATGGGATAGGATGGAGAGGAAAAATCCATCATCAGCTCCTAAAAGGGACAAAGAAAGTCAAAGGTCAGTCACCCTCCCCAGCCTAGGCAGGTCTCAGATTTGGTGTCCACCTAGAGGCACCTGTCCTGGTGCTTATGAGAAGCACAGCAGCAAAACATGAGTGAAGTAAGATTTCTTTTAAAATAAAATGTTTTCCTCCCGTAAGCGTTCATATGGAGCTTGGAGCAACAATGTAGCAGCATTATTTTCTACAGCATAGACAAAGTGATCCTCTAGGTCTCCAGAGCAGTAAGATGAGCTTCCTCATGGAAACAACAGCAATGACCACTGTCACTGAAACTGCTCAAGTTTACAGGGGGAAGAGATAGGTAAAGGTATCAAGTGGTTACTTGAGGAATTATCTCCCCAAGAACAATACACAGCTTTTAAAATGCTGTGCTCTCCTAGGAAAAAAGGTGTATAATCAGTGTCCAGCTGTGCATAGTCCAGCTAATATTATGAACTTGGCTGGGAGAACAGCTGATGAAGAGTGCTCATCTCCATCACCTGCAGAACTTAAAGTCCCTGGACCACCCCTGCACTGCACACAAGCTGAAGAACTGCCTGCAGTCTTGTCACATTTTGCCTTGCTCTTGCTTTGCACTTAACAACTTTGTGTACACTAATTAACCTAGTTTTGGGTGCTAAAGAAATAACTACTTCTGTTTAGAGCATTTATTTGACAGATATAATTATACCATTCAGGCTGATTCATCAGAAAGGATTTTCTTGTGCTATTTGTCTATGGAGTGCTTCACAAAACTTTGTATCAGCAAATAGAAATAGCTTTTAATTTGGGCCTGGCTTGAGACTTAAGCCAAGCAGGGAGGTACCTAGTGCAGTAACAGTAAAAGAAAGAAGATTTTTTTGCCAGGTAGCCTTGGACCTACCACAATTCCAAGGTTGCTGTGCTTGAATATGGTTTCTCCTCCCTGCTGCTGGTGTGCCTGTCATGGCAGCAACAAGCAGTGATGCCATGTCTCCGTTTGGGAGGAAGTGAGTTTTTTTGGGAAGTTTTAGTTAAACCAATCAGTGGTCAGATTCAAATATTGACACCTGGTGTGACCACTGAAGACGTGAGTCACCTCTGAAGACACACGGGGTTAAAAGCAGAGATTTCCCAGAGTTCGCTCTCTTTCGCCCGTGGTAGCCCAAGGAGCGGCACCGTCTCTGCCCCGCCCGGCCACATGGCTGGGTGGGGGAGGGAGCCATGGAGGCCCAGGCTGAGGTAGGCCGGAGCCCCNAGTTTGTAGTTTAATAAAATTATTGTTTTTCTCTCCTTTTCTAAGTTTAAGCCTGCTCTGCTCTGTTCCTAGTCACATCTCACAGCAGTTAGTCAAAGAAAACACATTTTCATGGGGGCACTGGCATTGGGCCAGCACCAAACCATGACATGCCATCAGTGACTTTGGAACATGAGGTGAAACCTCTTCCTTGCAGCCTTTCCCCTGCCACCCCCGTGGCCCCTTCCCTCCAGTCAACCTCTCCATCTACCTCCTTCCTCCACCTGAGTGGCTGCTGCCTGCCAGGGGAGCTGGGCTGGTACTCAGCATGCTCCAAGGCAATTTATGGGCAAACTCATTGTTAATGGGCTTAGTGTGAAGGCCCCATTCCTTTTCAATCAAAACATTTGATTCCTTCAGGGGGTTTGCACTAAACGTGATAGGGAGTTCAGTTGCTCTGCAGTTAATAAATGTATCCTACTGTTGTACTGGAGAAATATACTTTGGTTGTTTTACATTTCAAGGCACACGGTTTGCTTAAATTCACCAGCACTTATTTCCTCAAGCCTGTTCTATATTCATTACATGCTTATGTTTCCCCTACTTCTATGCATTATAGGGATGCTTGCCATGAAATATATTTCTTTGGATTCTGGTATCTTCAAAACACCTCAGGCATTTTCACAGAAATAATTTTATTTTCTTCCAAGTGAAGTTTATTAAAATATCCATTGCTACAGGCTGTAGTACATGGAATGGAGCCATAACTCATACTTAACAACCTTTTACCAGTCTTGCTCCTGATAGCTGAATAAATTTAAACTCTCCTTTTGACTGTGCTGATTTTTGGATGTGGCATTTCCCTTACTAACTGGGGTCATTTTTTTCAGTGGCCATCAGTGTTCTTACAGAACAGGTGATTAAGGATCACTTCTGGCCTCTCACAAGCATAGAATTCTTAGTGCTTGTTAGGTAGCAGCAATTGTGCTTCCAAAATACGCACTATTTTTCTATTAAATTCCCCAGCACTTTATCTTAATTACTTCCATTTTGTCTATTCTATTTTCCCATTACTTGCCAACACAGCAAATGATGACCTGAGGTACTTGGAGACTACCATAAGTGCTGCCATCCAAGGTTAATTAATCTGTAACTCTGGACATGACCTCCAAGGCACACTTCTTGCCTCTTCTGCAGTGAAAGAGCTGTGAAGCAAGCACTGGATGTGTGTCTCCTAGGGATAATACTTGTTTGATTTGCTGTTTTCCAAAGCCTGTGATTGACCAGTCTGGGTTGTGTGACCTCTTCCCTCTATGCCCTGCATGGCACCAAAGCACCACGTGGCTGTCACTCTATGTCCACTTGACTTGTTGGTGCAGAATACCTCTGTGTCAGCTTCATGCTCTGCCATTTCACCCCTTTGGCTGTGCTTCAGTCTGTGCAGTCTGTAACAGAGAAGGATGAGATTAGCATTGCAGATATAAAGTAATATTATATTAAAGATTCTAATCTCTTAGGAGAAGAGCATACAAAACAATACCAAAACTAGATAAATTTCAAATTAATTTCTCTGTGCATTCTGGAACAGAAAAGGTAGCTCACAGAGTAAGTGGTTTCCCCATCTCTAGATGCCTCCACATCAAGATGGGATGCCTCCTGAAAGACTGTTTTAAATGGGGCTAAAACTGTGTGGATCAGCATGAGGCAAAATGCATGGATTGCTCTCACTTCTGCAGTGAGGAAGTAAACCAGACTAACAGTTGCTTCTTTCTTTAAAATCTTGAACCTATGTTCATTTTCTACACTTGAAGCCTTTTTCAAATTTCTGGTTATCATGAGCCTTCCAACCTCCTCATCTCTTGGCCAAAAAAAAATTGTTTTGGTTAAAAGAAATAGGTAGGGACAACAGCCAAGAAACAACATTGCCAGTTTCTTACATGACTGCTGATTGTGAGAATCTGGCAAGAGCAAACTGAAGAATCTCCATAACTGGAAAGGCTAAAAAATGTTTTCCCCTTGCTGCATTTGAAAATATTTATCAGTATAATTTTGAAGACAGAATTAAAATCAGTAAGGAATAGAAAGGAAATGAAGAACAGAGTTTAAGCACTGCACACTGTGCTTTTGCTTTGTTTCCCTTTTCCATTATTTGTATTGACTACAATATTAATGTGAAACAGCAGTAGCTAGGACACCTCTTGAAGACTGTTCAGAGGAACTTTTCATTTTTGCTTCCAAGGACAAAAAATTGAAGCAAATGAAACATGACTTGTATGAGAGTCTGGATGGAAATAAGTGTATTTTGTATTCCCAGTACTTATGTGACTAGGTAGTGTTATAAGATACAGAGAAAGAAGATCCATAATGCAAGAAAATAAGCAACAGAAGCCAAAGGTAGAAAAGAAATTAAAAAACCTCAAAATCTGATACTGTTCCATGACTACATCAGTCTATTTAGCTTTGCAAATTACAATTTTGATCCGATTGTTAACTTTGCTGAACAATTTGCAATGTGTGTCATCTTTTTTCTGTGCTTGTAGAAAATGCCAGTGAATCAAGACACTGTGTCAAGGCAAATCACTGCATTTGTAATAGGTATTTCACTTGCTTTCGTCCAAATAACTTTAGCGTACACTGACATACAATATTCAAATATGCAATATAAATTTAATTTGCAGTCTCTTGCATTTCTAATGCATGGGGAATTTTTAACAGAGTGCAACCATTTTAAATATTTATAAAAACTCACAGGACTGCAAATTTATTGGATATTATAATTTGCTTCATACATAAACATGACAGTAAAAAGATAGGAAAAAAGTAAGAGAGTTCTACCTCATGGCTTTATTATTAAAGGTTGTTTGAAAGAAGTCTCAATATTAAACCAAAAAGAGTTTATCAGAAAGGCACCTGAAGGTTCACAGAAGGCAGGATGGACAAGCAATAAAGGAGGAGAAGTGAGCTCTGGGAATCCTCTTCAGAGAGCAGTGATTTGGGACATGAAGTTGCACCTCAAGGGCTGCTCATTCCCTAAAGCATGGCAACTAAAGTTAATGTGGCTTTTTTCATACCCTTGTTGTGGTTCACCCCAGCCAACAGTCAAGCCCCACATAACCATTGACTCACTCACTTCCCTACCAACAAGATTAGGAAGAAAATTGAAAGAGCAAAAGCAAAAAAACTCGTGGGTTGAGATAAGAACAGTTTGATAGGGAAAGCATAAGCCACACAGACAAGCAAAGCAAAGCAAGGAATTAATGCCTTGCTGTCTCAGTTTGAAAAGACAGGTGTCTGCTAAGGAAGGCAGGAGCCTCCCTTGAAATGGAAAATGTAGACCTCCCCTCCCTCTTAATTTCAAAATTAAGGTGCTCAGGCAAAGATATGGGAATAGGAATAACAGTTCTTTACTAGGAAAATTAAAAATACAGACGCTATAAGAAAAGAAACCAGTGACAGAGTCAGAATACCACCTGACACCCTGCTGGTCAGGGTGTTGGTAACAGTCCCATTAAATGGTGCCTGCAGTCCTGCTGGATGTGGTTCTGTTGGAGCAGTGATCCTGTAGAAGATGTAGGTTTCCTCTGAAGGTCCAGTGGTGGTGCAGATGGGCCTGGTCTTCCTCTGGAAATCCAGTGGGAGAAGGCTCCCTGAGGTGTTCCAGATGTCAGATTTTATCCATGTAGGAATGCTTGGCTCCTCCCCCTGGGCGGAGCATCTCCCAATGAGACTCAATGGCCCATTAACCAAAGATATCTCCTTGAGGGAGGATTGGTTGTAGAAAAGATAAAGAGAACTGCCCCACCTGGTTTTATCAGGTGGCCAATTAACAGGAGATAACTGCCCCACCTCTGACAGATGGGAAGAGAATTCAAACTCCCAACTGAAGACACTCTCTTCCCTTGGGCTGGCAGGGGTTCAGCCAGCCCCAGGAGAACAGGGCTCTATCACCTGTAATGGTGACTTGGGAAGACAAATGCCATCACTCCAAATGTCCCCTCCTTCCTCCTTTTTCCCCTGCTTTATGCACTCAGCGTGATGTTACATGGTCTGGAATATCCTTTTGGTCAGTTTGGGTCACCTGTCCTGGCTGTGTCCCCTCCCAGCTCCCAAGAACCTCCCCAGTGTGGCAGCAGGAAAAGCAGAAAAGGCCTTGGCTCTGTGTAAGCCCTGCTCAGGAATAACAAAAGCATCTGTATATTATCAACCCTGTGTTCAGCACAAATTCAGCCACTGTGAAGAAAATTAAATCTACCCCAGCCAAAGTCAGCACAGCCCAACAAATCAAACCACTCCTGACTGTGCACCTGGGCACTGTGCACCCTCCTAGACAGGAGTCAGAATGATAGATGGATGACCATGGCTACCCTCCTTGGCTCCAACTAACCTCTCTTTGAGCTTTGCCAAGTATCATTAAAGAATTCAGCCTTCAGGCTGATCTAATATATGGATAATTTTAAATCAACAGAGCTATATGCGGTTTCTAGTTGTAATCACAGCCTAGCAGTGGGTGTAATGCCATTGGTTTTTTTCCTGACTTGAGTTATTTATATACAGAAAGCAGTTCTCACTTCCTCTAAAGCTTCTTTTGGAAGAACTAAATGGCAATTCCCCTGGCTCCCTTCTTTAAGAGAATAGAGGTAGATTGGGGCACTAAGTGGTGAAAACACATCTTCATGCAGCCTAACAGAAATGGAAGAGGAACAGGGTATGTTTGGTTCCTTTTTCAGCATCTAAAGTACAGGCAAACAAGTAAGAGACTCATGGAATCCAGCCATGTGCTGATAAGTTGTCTGGTTCTTATGCTCAGTCTAATGCTTTGTGATTTCAGAAGGTAGTGAAAAACAACAAAAAATAATTTAAAAAGAAAAAAAAATTAAGAGTTTACATTTTTACCCTAAGAAATAGCAACACAAAAATGACTGCACCGAGTCAGAGCAATGGTGCATGTAACCTGGCATCCAACAGTAAACCCCTTTTAACTAAATAAGACTAGAGCAGGAATACGATTGTTTACACACCAGATCTTTACATACTGGGGTACTACAATGTAATTTAGCAAAATGAGTGGCTAATGATCCCATATTCCAGTTCTGCATATCACCTCAAAGTACAGTGTTGGTAATGTGCAAGTGCACTGAGGCCACAGTCAAAAAAGCCCAAATCACAGAAATGGACTGAAACAAGAATAAGAAATAGGCTGTTAACTGGGGGTAAAATGCAAATCAGTGCTCCCCCCAAAAAAATCCAACAAGTCAACAAATAGAAAAGGTCATAATAAATCCAGAGGATAACTGGAATTTCTTAAGAGCAGAATTCTGATCATTATAATAATGCTAGAACATTAGTTCCCTAGTTTCCTTGCTAAAATGAACAACAAGAAAAGAAGAAAAGTATTAAGAACTTGTTTTCTCCTCCATTAGAAAATTGACGATTGTTTTATTCAGCTGTTAAATTACCTGGTACTGTGAAACATAATATAAGAATATAGAAGATATGTTGCATTACCCAGGAATGAGTCTCTGAAGGACAAGGAAAGGGGGAGGCACTTGGAACTAACTGTTCTAGCAGACCTTGTTGTAGTTCAATTACAATTGGGAATGCTGTTTTATGTTACTTGTGGGCTAAGAAGAAAAATAGTAAAAGATAAGGCTGTGTTTACTACTACTCCATTAGTGAGCTGCAGCATCGGTTACACACTGCTGACTGGGCCCAGGGCAACAGGAAAATATTGAACCATTTTGTTCAGAACCAGGAGATGAATGGTGCAGGGTGGGGCCAGGTGTCTGCACAGGGTAGGGATGAAACACTCAAAATCATTCCAGGGAAGCCCTAGATCCAGAGTTTCCATCTCAGCCAAGAAGGCATTGGGGAATTTGTTAAGCCTTTGATAACTTTAAATACAATGCCTAGGAAAATAAAGGTAAGCCTATATATCATTTTGGCCTGGCAGTTGGCAATTGACCCAGCAATTAATAAAAAGTCAGTTAAATAAACTGGAATGCTGCTACACACTCCAGTCTAACATATTTAGAGGTTTTAATTGCAAGTGAAAAAACACAATACAAACAGCTACCTGAGCAGTGGAGTTCAGCTGACAGAAATAAAAGGAAAACTTATGGCCTGGCATCACATTCAAAGGAGTACATACATAACAAAGTGTCTTTCTTCATCTCCTTTACCACAATATCATTGATCTCTTCCAAAAATACAGAACAATATGAATCTTTTACAATATCATCACTGCGGCTTCTTGCTCAGTGGTAATTCAACTTGAAGTTTGTGAAGAAAAGCTAATATATGAACTGAAGCAGTCCTGTACTTCGCCGTTTTATCAGTCTTCAGAAACAGACCTTTTCAACTTCAACGATGGGAAGTATCACTCAAATACCAAATTTATCGCACAACAAATATAAATGATACAGAAGAACACAATGCAGTACTCTAAAAGTGGAATCAATATTGTCCTCAGCAATAGAAAATTCTTCTGTAATGAACAACATAAAGAGAAAAATTAACTATATCTGGAAGGCATGGGCCAGAGACTGTACCACCCCACATTCCACCTCAGCAGGAAAATTATAGATTATATTTGTCATGATATGATTTACAATTTATGCAAGAAGTTCAGAAACACTTCCACAGACTTATACAAGAAATTCAGAAATACTTCTTAGACTAATCTCTTTTTTGTCACAATCCTCTCACATTTAGTACACAAATATATAAAGTTTAGTGAAAAAATACATTGTAAGGTAGTAAGAAATGCAAGTATACATTCTACGATATATTACTGATTTTACAGACCACAGCCTTATGAGTTATGACATATAAGAGAAAGACACTCCACTGAGTACAAAATCAAGAATCGAAAACCATAAAGCCTCCAGTTAAATAATTTTGTTTGCATTTATAATAGTTTCTCCTTCATTTGCTCCATCTGTCTGTGGGACAGGATTTTTGGCTTGTCCATATGGACCATAACAATACTGAGATGCTTGCGAAAAAATAATTGGGAGAAATCAAGTTTGGGATAATAAAATAAATACCTTGAATTCACAAAGTTCACTTCTAGTTAAATGAAAACAGCGTACCACATTGTCTCTGCAGGTGCTGCAAGACCTATTTCTGGCAGCATTACGGCAGCTCAGCCCAATTAAAACAAATGCAGGGAGCACAGCAGCCCTCGGGCTACCTCGCTGAGCACCCCGGGGTTTTCCTGCCAAGAAAAGCCTCATGGCAAGGGCCATGTGGTTTGGCAGCATGCACACTGGAGCTGCTGACAGGAGCAGGAGGAGGCAAGCAGCACGTTTGTCCCAGGAAAGCAAAGTCTGCTGGCACACGAGAACTCAGAGAACACAATGGTGAGGAGCCCCGGCTTTTGTCACTAGCGGGTGAGCAGCACCTCATCACTGCAGATCCACCAAGCCAAGGGGAACATGACTTTTAAACAACGTGGTGCCTTCACAGTTTGTACAGTGTTCAGGTGCCTTTAATGCTGCAAGACCTGCTCAGAGATTTCTTGCAATCTGAGCAGATCCATTTGGCTCCAAAGTGACTAAGGCTGCTTCCTCTTCCCATCGATCCATTCCCTTTTTAAAACATGATGACCTGGGAGATGTGCAAGCTCCTACTTGCAGTCTTTTCCATACTTCCTACAGCAGAATGGATTATTTTCAGTTCCTTTTTGCATTTTTAATTCTCGCCTGTCTCTGTTTTTTCCCTCTAAAGGTTTGTAGGCATATGTTACTACAGAAGGGGAAGTGAGTTGCTGACTTTTTAGGAAGAGTGAAGTCACCCACAAGGCAGTACTGATGAAGTTTATGATTTTTCATTTATTTCCCTTACTGGTCATTCAAAGTTTCCTTTGGTAACAGGTGCTTGACTGATGCCTGATAAAATCTCCTGGGCTTCTGGGGTACTGTGTGACTCTGTCACTGACAGGTTTTCTTTAGTGCTTCCTTGAGGGATTTCTTTCCCTTCCTTTGATGCAAATCAGCACAGTCCAATTTTAAGCAGATCAGGTGATTAACATCAGATGAGAATCTGCCATCCTCCATTTTAACTTCCTGGAAAACAACTAGTAATTCAGGACTTTCCTGCCTAGCAAGCAGCAGTCAGTCGTATAAACACTTCTTCAATTAGATGCAAGCTCACGATCAAAAGTTAAAAGTCCACCAAAAAAACCCAACTGTGAGAATAGATTTCAGAATGATAATCCTTATGCTGAAGTGTATAATGCTACTGAAATATGTATTCAAAGACCATTCCTGCATAAGTACAATAGCTGCTCAAATTCCCAGGGAAGAAAATGATTTGTATAAGATTTTGTTATCCAGTGGCAGCAACAATTTTTTTGCATTTTTCTCTTAAATAGCATATACTGGCTATCACTGTCAATAAAAATATACATTTTTAAAATCCCTTAAGCCACTGTTTCTACTTACTCTCTTTGAGTATGTACTGGCTGGTAGCATGGGAACTTTCATCATATGTCAATTAGCAAGTGAAAGAGAACTACTGCACATGTTAATTTACTGTTTTCATTAGATGGAGCTGAACATTATTAACACTGATGAGCCTAATGAAATGAATATTATATCTCAGTGGATACTCTCACTCAAAGACAGAAAGCTACCTGCAGGAATTTTCCACACTGAATTCTAAGCGGAAAACCAGCTCAAACAGCTCATACACTCACACACACAAGTCCACAAAAAATTGCATTAAAATAAAAAATTTAATTTCTTGAAAGAATGTGCTTGGGAGAGATAAAATTTATTTTCTGAATAGAATGGAAGTGCTGTTTTTCTAGTAAATTTTTCATTACCTGCTTTGTATCACTTGTCCCAGAGCCTTGCTGTTACAGGACTTGTGCCTGTTCCCAGTGCCCCCGGCTGTCAGGCTGTGATTATGCAGCCATCCGTGGGAACACTAAATAATGTCACAAGACATGAAAACTGTATTAACTTCCTAGTGAGGGGAAACAGGAGGGACACTTCTCTTAGCTTATCATCACTTTTTCTTCCAGTTTGCATGAATTAAACAGTGATGTCTGCAAAAGGACTCGGGAGCTTCAGCTGGTATTTAAGTGGGACTTGCACACTTCTGATTCAGCTCATGGGTTGTTGAAAGCCAAAGGATGTTGGTGTTTTCAGAATAATACAACAGTATGGAATCCCTTCAACCTTTATTACTTACTCAAAATCCAAATTACTGAAATTTCTTTTGTCGCTGTAGAAGGCAGAGCAATATCAGGCAGAAATATATGTATATAAGGTAAATGATATTTGACTCTTTCTGAGCAGGTGGCATCACAAGAAAATTTGAATTAAATGAGTGAGATAGAGGGAAAGATTGTTAAAAGGGGTAGAAAAGGTAAGAAAAAACCTCCTCACTGCCTAAGAATTGAGAAGCAAGAGGAAGCAGAAAAGAGGTGAAAAACAGAGAGGTTAGAGTGTGTCTCCAGCTAGATTTGGAGAAACACATCATTCTTTACTCCACATGATGAATTCCAAGCAGTCATGAAAAAATGCAAAGGCAAAGGTAAAGCAGAACAGTTCTGCCTCATCATATCAAAAGACAGTTAAGGAAAAAGAGTAAGAATTCCACCATTTACTTGCAACTACATCGTGCCTATCAGCCACCTTCAGCAGATGCATGACTCAGACTACTTCTGCCCCATCTGAGGCATGGGCTAGAAGCTATCAGGGTTGCCTTTGGCTGGATGCCAGGTGTCCACCAAGCTGCTCTATTACTCCCCTTCTCAGCAGGGCAGGACAGGGACAAAATAAGATAGGAAAAAACCCTTATGTGTCGAGATAAAGGCAGTTTATTAAAGAAAAAGCAAAGGCCGTGTACAGAAGCAAAGGAAAATGAAAATATCTTTTCTCTACTTCCCATCGGCAGATGATGTCCAACTACTTCCCAGAAGGCAGGCTTTCAGCAGGTGTTCTGGAGGTCAAATGTCATAACACCAAATGTCCCCCTCCTCCTCCTTTCCCCTAGCTTCTATTGTTGAACACATTTCATATGGTACAGAACGTCCCTCGTCCCTTTGTTTAGTTTGGTTCAGCTGTCCTGGCTAGGTCCTCTTTTAAGATCTTGCCCCCCCTGAGCCTACTGGTGAGACAGCCTAGATGCAGTGGTAGCCAAATCACTGGTGTGTTATCAGCACTCTTCTAGATACCCCCACAACCCATAGCACTGTGAGGGCTGCAATGGGGAAAATTAACTCCATCTGAGCCAGAACTCCATCCAGCCACACTGTCATCACCAAGAGATCTGCAGAGGAGTTACTATGAGAGAGAAGCTCAGCTGCTTAACTAATGCAAATTAGTACCGCTTCATTAACTTTACAGAGCCCTGAAAAATGTGTATCAGCTGAAGATCTGGCTTATTCCATCTTGTTCTGCTTCAAGCAAACACACTCCTTTTATCTCTATTTTAATGCAAAGTACCTAATAAAACCTTCATTTTGACACAAGTGGGCTGCAGGAGTGAGAAAGAAAGCTGATAAGTTTCTCAACAGTTGGCAACAAGATCGTCAACTAATGAGTAAAAGATCTGAATCATGGTCTTACTTTTCCGATGACGAATATTTCTAGTAATTGATGTCATTAACACAGGCCTTGGAGAGGGACTGGTTTGGGTGAGATCTAATTCTGCTGGAAGGAATTACAGACTGTAAATTTATCTTCAAAGAGCCATACAGAGAGACCCAGAGAGACTCCATTTCTGTCAAAGCTTTCGCCTGGACTCATGTGAGCTGCACAGCTACAGCTGTTTAATACTGTGCTATTCACTGCTGCATTCCCACAAAATCAGTCTACTCTCTTCTCGATCCATATACCTCTTCCTGAGAAGCAGAATGTCTTGCCAAGAACTAAGATAAGAGGGAGGGCTTGGGCAACATGGTCCCAAGTGGGGCCTATGTGACCTCCTGGCAGCCACCAGGAAGCTTCATACTGACAATACAACACACCAAGATGAGCTCCCTGGATATCCAGTAAGAATAGCTATGGGATGTTCTCGAGACAGTTAATTTCCCTGTGAGCCATATATGACATGCCAACATCCCATCCACATTCAGTATTTAATTCTAGGGCTCAGGCCGGGCTATCAGATAATGAGATAATGACCCAGGTGCCATGGATAAACCACCAAGTGTTTCCTTACATCCTCAGGTTCCTAAATACCTTCCAAACCTGGGCTCCAAATCGTCTTTTCTCCTCTTGGGAGAGCTCTCATCCTTTCTTGTCAGAGACAATCTGCCACACTGACAGTTCACTTTGCAGTCCATTCTGGGCACAAATAATGGCCCACTGGGCCTAGAGAGCCATCATTGCTAATTGCCACCGTGGGCATGGAGGAAAAATGACAAGATCTAAGAGGCTGTCTTCATCCTCCTCAATTTCAACAAATATTTGTTGTCCAGTGTGTTGTTCAGTGTAAAACAATATTTGAAATACTTACTATTAGGAGCCACTTCAGCTTCACATTTTCTTCTGTATTCCCAAAGTGGCGCAAGCAAATGCTCAGCTGGTTCAGGTGGTCCTAAACACCTGCTGCAGGCTTTCAGCAAGTGTTCTGGAAGCCACCCCTCTTGTGCCCTAATTCCTAGCATGAGACTTGGCAAAGCATGGGAGGCAACCAGCTCTTCCCCATTGCAGAAAGGCAGGTGGTGATTGCTGAAGCAGCGTCGATGCTGACGGAAGAGTAAGGCGTCAGATAAATAAAATCTATGTTAGGATTTCAAGCATCCCACACCATAGAAGGATCCAGGAATCCTGCTAAAATGACACTATCCAGTTGATATTTTGCAGATATTTTTGAACTCCACTTCCTTATCACTTTTTTAAAGGCCAATTTCTTTGTTAACATGTAAAAGAGGATTTGAAAAGGTCTCACATCTATGTTCTATATGATAAAACAGCTAGTGGTTTGCATGACTGATTTAGAGATTGCTTCCATCTGCAGTATTCTAAATACCATGTCTCATTTCAGAAGAGAAAATTGGCATAAATATGTGACTAAGCGACATAAAAAATTTGACACCTAAGGAATAGCATTTTCTGCATGATCTCAAACTTGATAGAAAGGAAGCATATATTTTTCATGCTAAAAGATACTAACCTGAACATTCTGCAGAAATGGGGTCCATTAACATTTACCTGAGAAAAATGATACAAAAATTCTATGCATGGACAAAATAAATGCATATTCCCTTCAAACATTGCCAGTGATCTAAAATTAGTCTGGAATTTAATTTAATTGGAATTGGAAACAGAAATTACTTCCAGTTAAACCAAAATATTTTTGATGAACCCAATGTGTGCAATACGAGTTTTATTTCCAAGAAAGTAGATTAGTAGAAAAGATCCAGGAGAAATTTTCACAGCAAAACTTTGTAAACAGAAGAAAACAGTAATTTGCTGTCTCACAGCCAAAGGGAGTCCTATGAGAAAGAGGATTATCCACAAATTTGTTAGAGTCAAGAATTCTCTGTTTTGACCCCTCAAATTGATGGCAGTATGTTATTAAGAATAAACCTGTATTTGTTGAAGAAACTACCACAACAACAACAAAACCTAAGAAGAAATAACAGTGAGTGTATCCAGTATGCATATATATTTGATTTTGTTGTTCACAAGCACCATCTGGAAAAGCCTCATCCACAAAAATGAAAGAACAAGGAAAAAAAAAGTGTTTTCTTCTCTGTATTTCATTAACATCTGAACTTCAAGAGGAGATGGGTCAAACTGAATGGAAAGTTAAATTTTACAGCAGCAGCACAAAACAAACACAAACAAGGCTAAAATTGTGAATATATTGTATCATCTCCTGTGCTTTTGTTTTGTTCAGAAAAGCCTGGAGAAGTATTGCTGGATAGGTTCTCAAATGTGCATCTGCATGCCTTACGGTACTCTGGAGAGGCACTTTTCCAGCCTGTTCAGAAACATTTCCTCTCTTTCCTGGAAATGCTGCTGAAAACCTGACTGAGGATTACAATAGGGGCCTTGGCATTGCTAACCAGAATTAAAGGATTGCTCTATGTGCTGGTTGTACTTGTAGTTTATATATCCTAGAAGTGTACTTCCCTTTCTTTCAGACCCACGTGCAGCTCAAAATACATGATATTGTCAGGATATTCCCCGGAGAAAGTCTCTGTAGAACAGAATAGTCCAGTTGGTGATGCTGTGCTTGATGCACTCCTGGCCGTGGGTTGCCCTCTGGGCTTCCAGGGCACGCTGTTGTTTTGTGCAGAGATTGCTGCCAACCAGCACCCCCAGATTCCCTCCTGCAGGGCTGCTCTCCAGCCACTTCTCTCCCTATCCGTACTTGTGCCCAGTGTTACCTCATCCCAGGTGCAGAATCCAATATTTGGACTTGTTAACTATCATGCCATTAATGATTGCCCAAGGCTCCAATCTATCTAGATTGGAGGCTGGAATCCTGTGCTCTCCATTCCCTATTAGTTCACTAGATTATATCCAGTTATGTGTAGCACTTTCCAGTTGTTCCTACTGAATGTGCAGAGTTTTTCCGATTATTTCTCCATTTTCTTTTTTTCTGCCTTGCAGCTTAACTGTAGTCCTTCTGCTTGTTTTTTTAGCATAAGCACCCTATCTGTTCATTCACCGAGACCACTGCTGAAAGCAAATATAAGGCAAAATCCTGCCGAGCTGCATAAATATATCTTTCCCTTTTGTAAAGAAAGTGCTGAAAAGTATTTCTTGAGCTCAATTTTGCTTGCAGGTTAGGGTTCTTTAATCCAAACTATGATCCTGCAGCTGACTTGTGAATATAATGTTAAACATTGTGAAAAGCCTTACTAAGAACCAGGTGTAAAATATTCACACTCCCATTCTACCCACAAATGCCATTATTCCTGTAAAAAGAGTTACTTGGATCTGCGAAGAACAAGTTACATGCTACAAGTCAAACAGGAAGAGAGTTGATGCAACTCCTCTCATAATTTTCCAGTTACTTATGAATGTGTTGCTGAATTATCTGTTCCAGAGCTTTTCTGGGTGTTAAAGTTATGCTGAGTGCTATGGAGCTCCCTTGCTTCTCCTCACTAAAGGAGGAGCTAAAGAAAGGGGGGAAAGCAAAAATTATGAGATCAATTTATGATGCTTCATCCATTCCCTTTGTGAATCCCCAGAGCTGGTTGCTGCTGGCTCCCACATCTTTTTAGCAAGTGCTTTTTCGGTCAAAGAATGGAGTTCATCAGGTCTGGAAGAGCTACAAACATCTTACCTATCTAAGTATCTTATTTACCTCTGAGACAGAGAGTTTATTGTTGGTATTAACTTTGCTAATCTCTCTTTCTTGCTGCCTCTTCTATTAATGATTGAAAGGTAACACTGCATACGTTGCTTAATAGTTAATTAAAAAAATCTGAACCTTCTGCAACACTTCTTATCCTTTATAAAATGTAATGATGGCAAATATTTCCTGAAATTCAATTAGAAATTCAGTTTACAAAAAATTCAATACCATTTATAATTGCAAATGGTTCAGGCATGCAATGGAATGAATTATTGCCTATTGTATTTCCCTTAAATCCTGGTTAACCTCTTGCTGCCTCTAAATTGGAATAAAAGCAGAGAGATGTAGAATGAGAGTACCATCAGAATATCAATATAAATTGACTGGAATACGTTGCTGAGGATGCAGCTTGCATGTTAAAAAAATCCCGTCAGTTGTGATGCAGAACTTGAAAGTGGGGGAATAATTCAATAACTGTAATGAAATTTCATCTTCTTAAAATGTTATTAAATGTTATGTAAATCATTGTTAATTATATTCAGCACTGAAAATACTGCTGTGTAGATACTGTTTCAGTGGCAATGAGCACAAGAAAGACAAAATGATGGTTTTTCTTGCTATACTTGTACTGGAAAAGGGGAACTTTGACACCTTTTGATGAGTAGAAAGATATTAAACCTGAAGGGAAAAGTCAGCCCTAGATAAAACAAGTTTTTGATCTGGCAACTTCTAAAAGGCAATTTGCACTTGATCTGACTCACATATTAAAAATATACAGTAGACAATTAATTCAAAGAGTAGTGGCTTTTCAAAGTCTTATTTTTGAAAGAACTAACATTCCCAGAATTAAAATAAAACGCACTTTTAGAAATACTCAAGTTGAAAGTGCTGTTATCTTTAATATTGGAAGCCATGCTACCCTCTTTCCTTAATTTTTGCAAAAATTCTTGTTCGAAGGTCTGGAGGAAAATTTTAATTCAATTGATGGGGCATTATTTTAGCCTTTATTCATAAAGGCATTTGAGCTCGTGTTCAATTCTCATTTAAATCAATGAGGGTTAAGTGTTTTGGTCCAGGGCAGGTCTGTGTTTACTACCTTTCATCAGTCACCCTCAGTCTTCAATAATAAAAAAACTCTAGAAGTAACTATTTCATATTTTTAAAAAATAGAGAAAACAGTCTGTAGCTGTATAAACACTTAATTTTTTTCTCTGAAGATTTTGTGTAATTAGAGTTTGCAGTACTTGGTGAAAATGGTGTAAGGCAGTGGAGAAGGAGAGAGAAAGAGCGAGTGGTTCCTTATTATTTGAGGTGTGATAGAAAAATTGCTGCAAATACTGGGTGTGAGGACTGCAGGGCTGTGCAGACACCTGTAGGGCCTCTGCTTCCATCTGGAGGGGAATCACCTTCCAAACAAATACTGTCCCCAGAAAGCAACCAAAATGCCCTCCCACAATGCTACATTAGTCCTCCACTTAATACAACAAGAGGCAAAACAAATAAGGCAGGAAAAAGGGCAGCATCTTAAGGAGAGTTGCAGTAGGAGGAGATATTAACAGTCAAGGTTAGGAAAGTAGAATAAAAACTTTTAAGGGCACTTCAAATATTCACTGAAGCTGGAAGGCTGAGGCTGCTCAACTTGCAGCTCTCATTAAAGCTTCCACCAAACGCAGTGAGCTCGGAATTGGAGCTGAGGGCCCCAGCTGAGGAGAGCACTCAGTCAAATCCTTGAGTGTTTTGTTGACGAGGGCTAGGTTGAAGGATGTGCTTAATGTGCAGGTGCCAGTGCACACAGGGACAGAATTGAAAATGCATGTCTCACAAGGACTGCAGTGAGAAGTTTCACATTTGCAGAGGTTCTGCTGGAAGAACCTTCTGCAAACATGGTTTGCAGAAAGGCAATGCAACCAGTGGCGTGACAGTGACAGGAAAAAAATGTATCATTTAAATAAATACATAAGGCCACTTATCATCTGCTCTACCTGCAACCCCAATTGAGAGAAATTCAATGGAATACTGGCATCATGTGGCAAGTCGAAACCACTTTAAGTTGACTATTCTTTTTTTGTCCTTGGACTAGAGGACGTGTCCTAGAACATGCTGTGCTGTAGGGCAGGAAAACAACCCTTGCCTTCAGCTTATAAACAAATCATGAGGAACAGATAGTTTAAAAACTATCTGTTGGACAGAAGAGAAGATGAAGGAAAATGTCTTGGCACAAAAGTACATGGGCCACTTTAGCATGTGTGAGGCTATTTTACCTCCTCTGCCTTCTCTTTGACAAGAACTGATGCAAAGGCACAGCCAAAAAGTGCCCTTAAAATGCTGAACATGCACAGAAAAGAGTAAGCAGTGCCTGTATCCTTAATAACATTTAAACTAAGGTTTCTACACAGTCACTTTTCAGGAGCCATTGGCTAAAAACCACAAAGGGTCCAGGGAGCTGCAGCCATGGGAATGTCCCCACTGCTGCTTGAATACCTACAGCACTGCACTGCAGCTGAACACCCTACTGACACACACACACACACACACACACACACATGCACACACACACGCTAAGAGTGAATCCTGCCCTCAGCATCATCCCCACTTCAACAAGACAGGTGCTCTCACAAAAGAACTGGTGCTGCTCAGGGTCTTCAGTCATGGTGCTGCAAAAAAGGGAATTGTTTATTAATGAAAAATGTCAAATCAAATGGACTCTGAACTTCTCCATAGTGCAGAATCCAGCCATTAATTTCTTATATAAAACATTGGCATTGCATTACAATTGTTCCAGCACCATGTATGGGAAGACTGAAAAGGACTTCTGTAATGGAAATGCAAGACTAAGAGGCAATTTTTAGCCTCTGCATTTGCAATATGAAGATTTTCCAACTAAGTACCAGGATTATCAAGTTCCTTGAAGGAATTTCTTTCAAGAAAGCAGCTGCCAGTAGTTGAAATCTAATAGGATGGTGCTTTAACTTGGAAGATACATGATGTCTTTCTACAGCTTACGGGCAGTACAAGGGTTTTGAATTCATATTTTTGGATCCATTAATTCATCTTAGATCAAAGAAATCAGCTAGTAATATGCCCTTTGGTACTAAATAATCACTTCTGTATATTTGTAATATTAGATAGGAGGCTGTACTTGGAAAAAACCTATTGCATACACTACTGATGCTATAAAGCTGGTGAATCCTGATAAGAAGTATTATTGTTTCCTTTTTTTTTTTGTCTTGGTATGAATGAAAAGGCATTTTACATTCACTTGAAAATACCTACCAGTTCAGAAAGAAATGCATTCACTTTTGGCTACCTTCTTTAGATCTGTGATTAGGTGATAAGCAGAGACATACAACCTAATATATTATTTGTTTGCAATTAGGTCAACATTAATTTTCAGCACTCTTTTTTAGTGAAAGCACAGCTTCAAACTTCACAGCTTGATGACAGTAAAGCACTGATACAGACTCCCAGCTACTCATCTTTCAAGGATTACCTATGAGAAACTATGCTGAGGCAAAATATCAGTATATAGTTTCAAATTTCATCTCCCAGCTTTCAGATTTTGGTTGGGCATGGTTCTATCTTTCCTACAACTCAGTAGATCTTCACAGTAATCTCCAAAGAGCGAGCATGTCAAATTACAAAGCAGTTAGAGTTTAGGCAGACATTGTTCTGTTAGGGGCCAACAGCCTCTTCCTTAAATTCCTGGGAAATGTATCATCATAGTGTTCCATCTTACCTTTTCCAGACAAAAGCTTTTTGGAGCTTTGCTTTTTAACGTAGAGACAACTCCAGATTCATGAAATGGTTTTAAAAGCCCTAAATGAAACAAAACCTGCATGTGAAATTTCATTACTGGTACAAAACTGAGCTGTGCCGAGATGGACTGTTTGCTGCAGTTACTATATTGAATCTAGCTAGTCTCCTCTGAGAAAATGAGGATAGATACTGCCAATAAAAAGAAAATGTGAATTGTGCTTTAGCTATTTGGGTCATGTTTAAAAGCAATTGACACAGTTGGAGGGTTTGGTACAATAGAAAATGGTAATGGTGGCTATAAACCACAGTTCAAAGAGATACATCTTCAACAAAATCAAGCAAAAGGATATGAAAATCTAATTAGATGCTTATTTTTTTCTTTATTTAGGTGTTCACTAGCCTGCTTGGGGTACTTCTGCAGTCGGTTCAGGTTTGCTTTAGCTGCTGCTGTCATCAGCATTAATTACAGAGACGTTCATTTTGCTCCTACTCAGCAAAATCACAATAAATTGTAGTCTAAGATATGTCTCCACAACTGCAGTTGTTCACATTTTGCTACAGTGATATTAACAGTGTGCAGCTGTTGTGGGCTGTAAGATGCCTTTGTCCCAGTGAGTTTCTGATTAGATGGCCGTGCATGATTGGCTAAAGTCTGAACTGTCCAACAGGAAAGGCAGAGCAGACACTTCCTTGAGAGATGCATTTGTGTCACTTCGTGTTTATAATCATATCCCTGGTATTTACACACCCAGTTTGTCTTTACAGCTTTTATCAAAACTTTCATCTCAGTACCACTCCTTTCCCAGCCTAACCCATATTTCTCCCCCTCTGGAAGATTGAATGAGGACAGGCACATTGCAGAACAGCTATTTGATTTGCTTACTGCAGTGTCCTCAAAGCCATCATTTGAGGAACAGCTTGGTCCTTTATGTGACAAAACTAGGGGGGTTGCCCCCCTTTTTTGGAGGATTTGGAGAAGGGCCAAAGATTTGTAGAGATTCTGCTATAAGGTGACAGAATTCTGTGGGCTGTTATCAGAAGAGTAGCTTCCTGCTGCTGCTAACACACATTTGTAACAGAAAAATGTCCTTGCCTTCAGCTAAACCATACAGCACTGCACACTGGGAGTAAAGAGAAGACTGCTCCAGAGGAAGAAAAACAAGAAGAAAAAAAATAAGGGTTA
Organism: Promerops cafer; assembly: GCA_013398275.1. Lineage (NCBI taxonomy): Eukaryota > Metazoa > Chordata > Aves > Passeriformes > Nectariniidae > Promerops > Promerops cafer. Next base: position 3,686,911 of record VZSE01013056.1, on the reverse strand, counting down.
TTTATCCAAACACACAAAAAAAATAATAAAAAACTATTTTTTTTTTTTTTCTTAGGCTCACCAACAAGCTGAGCTCTGAACTGAGTAAACCAGGGCTTCAGCCAGGGACTGCAGAAGGCAGAAATTGAGCTTGACTGCTGCTCATGCCATGGGATGCAGCTGCAGGAAAATCGACTGAGCACTGTGATATTCTCATGTGGGTGAAGATGGACCTGTTTATACCCAAGGTAACTGGGTGGCTGGAGCTAGAGCCACAGGGTGGGACCTGCACAGCAGAACCTCCACAGAGAGGTACCATGTGGTAATGGGATGAGGCATGGCTACAGACAGAAAACAATGGGAACCAGGAAACACAGCAGGAACACGTGGGCAGAATTCAGCATGGCAGTGATTGCGAGTGAGCTGGAGATGTGTACTGATGTGAACAGGCACTTCCCCTAAGCCACCAAATTAACAGGATAAACAAAACTTGAGGAATTTCAAAGGAGTGGAAAAGGTGGCATGCCCTTGCTAGAAAGCCAATGAAGACCAAAAGCAGACATGCTGTTCTGACATTAAATCATCTAGAAAAACTGTAGCTGTATATTTTCCTTTTTTCCACATGGCTGAAATTTTAGAGAATGCAACGAGAATGCAAACTTACACACAGTTCAGCTACAGAGAATTTTTTATCAGTTCCAACTCCAGCAGAAATATTTCAATACACACCCACAAGGAAATGCTTGAAGCAGTAAGAATTGAGGCTGTCAGTCAAAAACTCTTTCACTGCCAGTTCTGCTGAGTACCTTCACGTGATGGGGAAAAACACCACAGGAACTGCTAAAGATAGAGCACTGGGAAAGACAAAGACCTTCACAAGAAGGCAGAGCAGATGGATGGACTTCAAAACATTCATTTCCCACTGCTGAGAAATGTTAAAACTTAAAAATCACTCCTCCACCTCTGCCCAAGGTTTTTAACTTTTTTTTTTTCTACAGAAGAAATGAATCTTACTGACTTATGCAGTTATTGAAGAAGGTTAATGGGACCTCTCAGCTTTAGTTCTCCCTGTCACATCTGATGTTGTCTGAGGAGAGGAGCCTGTGAGGTCTAACACCTTTGTTTTGAACCACAGCTACAACAGGCACACAGAGACATCTCTGTTCCCACATCACTTTGTTTATGCTAATCAACAGGTCTCCAGGGGTGGTCTGGACATTTGCCTTGCTGTCCAGAAGAGGAAATTATAGTCACAAACAGTTCCATTGAAGAAAAAAGGTGTGGCAGAGCTGCATTGCTGTAAAATGGATAGGAGGAATATTTTGAATCCTGACAGCTCTCTGCTACATAGAAACCTGACAGGTCCTTTTGGGAAAATTATAAAAATCATCATAAAACACTTCAGGCTGAGAAGGACCCTCAGAGGCATCTAGTGCTACCCACAGCAGAAAGCAAGGCTAACATCAGTGTTAGATCAGCCTCTTCAAGGCCTTTTCAAGTTTGGAAAATTTCTGGGAGTGGAGGCACTACAGCATCCCTAAGCAATGTGTTCCTGTACTTAGACAGCTTCACTGTGAAATTTTTTTGTGGTGGTGGTGAGGTTTTTTATTTCTGGGTTTAGGGTTTTTTCATAAATGTGTGGGCTTTTTTCCTTTTTTAAATATGAGGGAGTAACCTGGAGAACAATTTAACATTGCCATAGGCCATAACTTAAGAACTAATAAGTTAACCATCTGCATTCCTCACTGCATACAGAAAGAATTCAGTTTCTCAAGAGGACTGTGGAAAGGTTATGGAGGACCTCTTATAAGCCGAGAAGAAATTTTCCCCCTTTGTGATGGGATTTTCCAAATACACTTCAGTGTTACAGGTCAACAAAAGGCCTCCCCATTCTCGTGAGCAAGCCAGCAAGACTGTTGTCAGCACATAGAAGCTTTCTTAGGAAAAGCTTGGGAAAAGCCTGCCTTAGCAAACCAGCTTAACACGCAAAGAAACACAACCTCTGCTCAGGCATCAGGTCTGGAGGGGCAATAACTAGGTGCTGAAGAACGACCTCAGACTTTCTGTTCTGTGTTAGCCAAGGATCCTCACCCAGCAGCACAAGCTGACCCTTCAGTCACCCCTATTCCCTTTTCTTTTGAAGTGAGATGAGTCCAGCCCAGTCTAATTAAGTCAGTTCTTAAACTTTTTGTAAATCAGAAGAGGAATTCAGCTATTGTGGAAACAATAAGTTATCAGTTAGAGAACACAATGAGATTGATGGTAGGGAAGCCCAAAAGGCCTTGATAGGAGGGAAACCCAAAAACCCCCACTCAATTCATCATGGTGAAAGGACAAATATATCATTGGGCTAAGCAGACCTAGGGTTAACAGATGTTAAAATGTTCTGCCTCTGATAGGACTTTCACACTTACAGCTCCAGAGTGTCTGGAAAACATGGGGGAAACAAACACAGCAGGTACTGAACAACTGAGTCACAGAGCAGAGAGCTCAAAACACTGTGGTCACTTCAGCACATTGATGCCACCACACAAAAGAACATTCAGTACTTTTTCTTCTCTTTTTATGACTTGCTACAGTACAATAAAATTTGTTTTATAATGCAGCACCCTAACAGCTTTGGAGGCTGATTAAATGCTTTATTTCTGTGTCAGCTATTAATTTATCCCAAAGTTACCCATGGCTTTATGTTTCAAATCAATAGAGATTATCTGTTAAATAATCTTTACGGAGATGGGCAAGCAATGCAGCACTACAGCTCCCAGAAAATGGTTTTATCTCTTATTAACTCAGCAAAATCATGACAGGCTTTCAAGGTATGCAGGGGTGAACTTTTTAAACCAAAAGGGGACCATTGATTATCTGAGGGTATTTTATTATGAACAACACAGTGATAACTAACATCATACCACTGACCTCAGGAAAGAACACAGAAGCTGAATGTCACAAAAGCAAAGGCATCCAGAAGGGTACTCTTCTTCCTCCCATCACCCAACATTTGGGTTTTGTACAGAGCCTTTCATGCAAGAGCAGATATAGAGACCAGTCGTAGGAGTCTGGGGAGAGAAAAGACACAGATAACAAAGCCACTCCAGGACTAGGTCCACTCAGGATAAAGAAAATTTTACAAGGAAATGGAATGGAAGGAGGAGTTGCAAAGGTCTGACCCATTTTTGTAGTCTTTGGGGTGCCTACACATATCTGAATATCTGAAACTTTTTCTCAGGGAATGAAAAAGTCTTGCAAGATCAACTAATACACAACTATCACACTTCCTTTCTCTCTAAATAGTTCAGCTGTGGCTGTTTAAAAAATATAATTTGAAAGATAAAATGTCATACATTATTATACTTTTATGATAGTTTATAATATGTACTGTTCCAAAATTTTCTGGACTTCTGTTGTGCTCCTGTGATGTTAGTGCTGCACAGTTCTACAAGAAAGTTGCAGACAAGCAGCTACTTTGATACAATAATATGTAAAAGAACCAGTCTTCTCATTCTCTTCATCCTTTCCTTCATCTGTTCCTGGCTCCTCATTCCCTAACCTAAATTCCCATGAAGTCTATATAAAGCCACAGAATAATAGTCACAAGTTTTGATAAGTGCCAGATTTGAGGGGGTACTGCTTCACCCTCAGTATTTCCAAAGAAGGTGAAGAAACACATTTTTTATAGCTATGATGCTTCTGTAGGCAGTAGCAAAGGCCTTAATGAAGAATCCCAAATAATTTTATTTTTTATTGTTAAAGATGACTCAGACATGTTCACCTTTCAAACTTTCAAAATATATTTATACCCAGTTTGCAAACAAAGCCACACGGTTAGAAAGAGCAGGAGAGTAGGAGTGGCCTAAATAAATGAGAATGGCAAAAGTCACAGGAATGACAATTTAAGGACATTCAGTGAGAATTATGTCAGACCACAGGACTCTGTGCATGCATGTGTGTACATGAACCCAAGGCCTGGGGCATGCAGGGAAATCCTTCCTCTGAGAATTTTTTTTTTTACTGTGTATGAATATGATGGCTAAGACACTTAGATAGCAGCTTGTGAATGATTCCTCTTGTTTCTAATTACTGACAACTTCAATCAAACATTTTGTCATTGTTTAACATGGTATTTGCTAATAATTAGTGACCAGTTGTTTTTTTTTTCCTGAGCACAAGCAACATCAGCTCCTCAGCAAGCAGAGCAGTCAGACCAATATTTCCTTCCCCTTTAGGAGTAACCTGTCACACAAACAACAATTATGCCAGAGGACTGATGATACACCCTCACATCAGCGTAAAGGTCTCTGCAGGGGAGCCAAGGCACCGCAGACTCTGGAGACTGACTTTCAGCTCTGATGAGACAATAGAGCCTGTAATGAAGAAAAAGAAGGAGATGGATCAAGACGGGCTGCTGGGAAGGTGACAGTGTGGTGTCTGTACCTGCTGCACTAACAAGATGGTGCCTGAGCAGGATATCAATGAGTGTGTAGATAAAGGTGATTCAGCAGTCGTGATTTATTGGGATTCTCTACAACTGACAAGGTTCTTCCAGAGAATTTATTATAGGAACTAACAAGACCTAAGGAAAGGTCCTTTTACAAATTTTTATGTTCTTATTGTTTTAAAAACCAAGCTTGCTAGAAATCCCTGAAGACCTATCCCATCAAAAGGTCCTTTTATGAATTTTTATGTTCCTATTGTTTTAAAAACCAAGCTTGCTAGAAATCCCTGAAGACCTATCCCATCAAATCAAGTGGTACTTGTGAAGACACAAGTACCACTATTTACCTTTAGACCATATGGAAAACCCTAAAAAACCCCTACATCTTCTATGAGGAGAACCAAGGCTCTGCAAAATAAAGAAACATCAACTGCAACCTCAGCTCTAAATTTCTGGAAAATCTAAATGCCTCCAATAGGTACCTGTAATAAGCCACGTTTTCAGATTTACAGTTCTGTAAACTGTGAGTCTACATGAAAACTCAGCATCAGATTAGGGAAAATAAAGTGTAACTCTACATGGCAAAATCTGACTTTCCTCTTGCAAAAGCCAACGGTAAGCAGTCCACCTCTCCAGTTCCTCACCCAGCTGTACATGTACTTGATAAGTAAACATTCTTTTACTGCTCATTTTCCTTCCTTTTCTCCAACCATATCCCATTCACTCACAGCTTTAGTGTTGGTGGGTATTGCCCTACCTACCTTCTACTGCATTTTTCCTGAGAACCTACCCAATCTTATGACTTCATTAATCCAGTTGTAGGAACCTTGCTTCATAAAGCTGCTTAGTAGATGGATGCTCAGTAGGACTCAGCCTTGCTGCTGTCACCCATGGCTTTTGTTAGTATTTAGCTCTAGACATAGCATTTTATCTACTACCTTTCCAAACACCTTGTAGAAGCACCGTGCAAAAGGAGAAGAGGAACACTTATGAGACTTGAGCTTTCTTAGCCCGTGAGACTGTTAAGTTACAGCAGCTTCACATGATTGATAGGAAAATAAATATAAACCCCTCATATTCCTCAAGGATGAATCTTTAAGATGTTCTGTAATAGATGGGGCCACAGAGCTCTTTCTATTCCCAGCCTGGTTGAATCTAGTCCTAGAGTGGTCTCCCTACGCCAAATCCCACAGAGGACCTTATAGCATGGAGCATGTGTAATTCCCTATTCCTTCTCAGAAACCCAGCATGGAAGAGGAGGTGAGGAGGCACAGTTTCAGCCTCAGGTCTTGGTTTTAGATTCCTCCATTTTCAGCCTGCCCTTTGACAAGAGCACCTCTCCTTTGCTCTCAGTCACTCTTTCTTCAGCTCTCCTCAGGTCTAATATTGCAGATGGCAACAGGCAGGGCAGGGACTGGGGCTCAGGAAGCCACATAAGAGCACGTGGAGAGCAGGGAAGGAACTGATTTGGGAAGTGGGAGGACCCAGAAACACGAGTGTCTGTCAGCACTGACACAGCAGTTGCAGAGATGGATTCACCATAGAGGAAGAGGAATTATTTCCTATGGCAGGGGGTAGTTAAGTAACATGCACAAATTTTGGGTGGGAAAAAAGCCTGAACACTAAACAATGTGAAGTATTGGAATGAAAATTTGCAGTGGCATAAAGCCAAAATGCTATATGCGAAAGGAGCTGTTCTGATTTTCTCTGCTTATCTCAGGAAGAAACTTGAGTCCACTATGTTTCCAGCACAAGAACTCTGGCAGCCTTCAGTAATTCCAGATGGTTGTTTGGCAGCTTGACTAATATTGACTTTCTTCTGTCTTCCACAAGCAAATAGATGTTATTTTCCACTTATCTCTCTTCATTGCTCTTTTAGAATCTGTTTTCAAATAGAAATCTGTCATTTTTTCTTAGTGAATTAAGAACTCATACATACACGTTATTTTGACAAGAACAAACCTACCACAAAAATTTATTTGCAAGAATTACAGTTCTGAGATACAGTGAATCTTGCCACCTCAAATTTTTATGAGAGATGAATGTTCAGTTATCACAAGGCCATTGCAGTGTGCCAGAAACCTGCTGACAAATAAACCTGATGTGGGTTCCCTTTCACACAGGCAAAAATCCTCTACAAATGACAGAAACTAGACAAGCATCTCAGGTGGAGCCCATTTTACCTAACTTAGACATTCAAATTAGTAGTTACATAAGACTGCTAGCAGTTCCATCCTTTGCAGTCAGTGAAAAGAAATAAGAAGTGAAAACACGTGTAAAACACACCAGACAAACTTTCCTGTAGATGTGCTTGTTACCTAGTCATCTAGAAAACTCAGGCTGACTAGAAAACTAAAAGTTGTGGAGTAAACTAGCTATGAATTCCAACAGGAAAGGGGAAGGCAACCACCAAGCAATGCACTCTAATTATAAAAACTTTCTTTTTGTTGCATATCTTTGTATATGTGAGAGCTGAGCTGCAAAGGGAAGGAAGTTTCAACATCCTCCATGGTTAGGATCTTGGAGGATGTGTGGGACTGCAATGGAAATGATAATTTCAGACATGATAATTTCAGAAATGATAATTTCAGAGATATGTTCTAGAGCTAGCAGCACTCAGTGATAAGGTTTTTTTTGGAGCTGAATGGTAAAACTGGGTCTTTACTCTTGCACAAAGGCAGGCATATTCCCTTGCCCACAGTGTGCTTCTTGTATGTGATTGTCGATAAACACATTAAAAAAAGTGTTCCCTGAAAAACAATTAATTTGTGCCAAAAGGCAAGGGATGTCAATTATAGAGCTGCTTTTATGACATAGAGCAAGGGCAGAGTACCTGAAAGTCCCAGCACTACTCACACTGAGAGATGGCAGTCACCCCTCCTAGACAGCACCACTGTCAGGCTGAGCCCCATCAGAAACGTGGAGGGGACACAGCTCACTTCTGACACTGGAGAGAAGACATTTTATAAACTATCTTATTCCTCTTTGTCTTCCAAAGGGGCAAGAGAATTAGCAAGATCATCCTCTGAAATAAGCCAGACTCTGAAATATGTGGTCTTCCAGAGCCCTCCAGGCTAGTGAGGGCTGGCATTTAGGGGCAAGGCTGGGCTTTGAATGAGAGCTATTTACTGTCCCATGGAGAGACATAGTCTGGTCTTCCCCACTGTAACTTAAACACCTGGAAGCACAAACAATTTTTTACATTTAGCTTCATGTTCAGAACTCAACAGCTGCATCTCATCCCCAGGACTAACACACAGAAATCTCAGTTCCAGGGGTACCTCTAGAAATACTACCCAAGCAATCCTCTTGTTGTAGAGCAGTATCAGCAGCTGCTATTGCAGTACTCACTTCCTAAGCTCTGCAGTCTCCTGCTGCCTCTCCTCTTTCCCAGCTTGCCCCAGCCATTATTTCCCTCAGCAGACTGGTGAGAAGCAGTAACAAGATTAGTGCTGCTTGAAAAGAGTGTAACTACAGAGATGAAGGATCATTTCACTGATCAGTGGGCTGTAATTTAGAAACAAAGCTAGTAATATCATACCAAAAAACCCCAAACAATCCAAACCCAAACTCTTTTGCTATTAGGGATATTAATTTATTATAAGATTACCACTTAAAAGCTAGGATTTCACACTGATCAAATTATATTCAAATTAAATAAATTACCCCAGGAAAAAGATAGCAAACACATTTATATTCAACTCATTTTTATGGTTTTTATGGCAACTAAGATACAAAATTTGTAGAGAAAGGATAAGAAAATATTTTTTCAAAGCCTCAAAAGAAATCCTTAAGCTTTATATACACGATTTTACAAGAACAGATCTTGCCATTAAATTTTGAATTTGAAAAAGTGCCACTTCTGTGTCTAGATGGCACAGAACCACAGAATCACAGAATAAGCTGAGTTGGAACAGACCCACAAGGAGCACTGAGTTCATGAATGTTTTGCACAAACCCATCCCCAAGAGTCACACCCTGTGCCCAAGAGCATTGTCCAAATGCTTCTTGAACTCTGTCAGGCTTGGGGCTGTGACCACTTCCCTGGGGAGCCTGTTCAGTGCCCAAACACCCTCTGAGTGAAGAAACTTTTCCTGATATCCAACCTAAACCTTCCCTGACACAACTTCAGGCCCTTGTGTCCTGTCACTGTCACCACAGAGNTCCTGGCTCCAGGGCACTGCTGACCCTTTCCAGCTTGCCATCAACCAGAACCCCCAGGTCCCTTTCCCTGGCACTCCTTTCCAGCATCTCATTCCCCACTCTGTACATACATTCAGGGTTGGCCTGTTCCAGGTGAAAGATCTGTCACTTTCCCTGGTTGAATTTCATGTGGTTGGTGATTGCCCGGCCTTTCATTTGTCAAGGTCTCTCTGCAGGGCCTCCCTGCCCTGGAGGGAGTCAACAGTTTTATATCCCAGTTTTACTCCCCCAGTTTTATATCATCTGTGAACTTGCTCAGTGTCTCTTCCAGTCCTGCCTCCAAGTCATTTTTGAAGATGTTGAAAAGCACAGCTCTGAGGAATGGAGCCCTGTGGAACAACCCTACTAGTGACAGGTCACCAGTCTGATTCCACCCCATTCACTGTAACCCTTTGTGCCTGATCTGTGAGCCAGTTGCTCACCCATCCCATCATGTGTCTATTGTGGGCTGGACATTTTGTCCAGAAGAATCCTGTGAGAGACAGCAGCAAGATATTTATAACACTTGCTTTAAAGTGAATGCTTTGACTTGTATTAAGAAGAGAGAAAAAAATGTCCAAAAGTTTAAGTTTCCATCAGAAGTTATAAGGCCTAATTGTTTTACTCTATTTTGCAGAAATCACATTTTCTACTAATCCTTTGCTTCTTATTAAAAATATTGAGCTTTTCCAGATTATTACTTAGATATTTTAACTAAATATGAAGAAATCCACTGGTGCTGCCTCAAAACCAGCAGGAAAGGATTTTCCCTGGTTTCTACAGGCAATGAATACTTAGATCACAATCCAAAATCTAAAACAAAACTGTAAACCATTTTGAATAATAAGAATACTGAACTGCTACAGTTCCGCTCCAGCACACAAATTATATTGGCCATTTAGCACAACTTTGTTGCAGGAGCTCAGCTCCAAGTTGAGATTATTATCAATCTCAGCAACTGCAATGTAATGCAATTTCAGGAAATATCAGGCAATTTCTCTCCAGCCAAGAAGCCCATCACATGTCCTACCTCAAGCTGTGCTCATGAGGTCCCTGCAAACAGAATTTAGCCTGGGGCACTTGTGCACCCAAAGGGCCATGCAGACCTGAGGCTTAGGGGTACAGTCCCAGTGGGGTTCACTTGTTACACACACTAAAATGGGGCTGTTAAGCTTGGCTGCTGTGCAGTGAAGTGACTTCAGTACAAAATAGATAAGCTTTGAGGGCCACAATTGTGAGCAAGCAATGATTTGTATTTCTTCTCAAGGATAGAGAATAGTTGTCAGTTTTTCAGCTTGAAGTAGTTGCTGTCATCTAGAGGGTAATTCATTGTTGAGGAGATCAAGTAATTGCCTAGATATCTGCTAAAAAATTCCTTTTTTTTCTCCAGGGATTTAATCCATTTGATTTATTAATTCATTATATAGAAGTAAAGCACTTGTTAACGGTGAACAAAGATGACAGAATACAATTTTTATCTAATAATACTAAAGTGAAGGGTCTTAAAAATGCTTTTAAAAATTTATAGTGAAAACTTCTCACTAATTCAATGCAGCTTTTTTAGTACACTGCAATTTTTATTTATTTATTTATTTATTTATTTATTTATTTATTGTAGAAAGGATGGGTTCACATAGCAAACCTCAGAAAATTTTTAGGAACAGGTTAGAGAAATAGTCATCATAAAATGTCTGCTGAGCTTGCACAAGTGGGATGAGATGACTCTTGGGGAATCTTTTCAATGCTCCATCTCTTATGAATGTACTTAAAAATTTGGCACACCATAAGAAATTCTTCTACCCCTTGCAAAGGACGTAGTAAGATGACCATAATCAATAAGATTTTATTCTAGCAATGCAGGCCAGAATATTACAAGAACGAAACTAAGGAACATGGTTTATTAAAAAAAAAAAAAGAAAAAAAAAGAAAAAATAATTGAACTAATGGCACAGGAAGACACTTGAATTAATAGAACTATTTGCTTTTTCTTCCAGCAAGAGTAGAATGATTGAGACAGTGAAAAATTCCACAAATGTGTCAGAAAACAAGAAGGGGAACAAACCCTACAGATATTCTAGGAAGCTCCTGAAACCTTTATCATCTAAATGTACACAGCTTGCTATATTAGGTTTCTTTTCAGTTGTGTTTTAATTCACACACATTTGCGGATCCAACCCTCCAAGAAGGACTCAGAGTACCTTAGTTCACTTCCCTGGATCCCTGCCAGATCTTTTCAAGCTCATCTCAGGTCCTCAGTCAAAACTCCTACACAACCCATGATTTCTGGTCCATATTCTGGTCACATCTATCATGCAAGTTTCAATTAGATGAATTATGAATTAACCTTTGGGCACCTTCTCCGTGTTCAGGAGTCAGAGCTTTGATCTTTGGCAGTAGATAACTGAAACAAAAAAAATCTGATCCTGATTACAGTTTTTTTCAATGTTTGCTTTCCTACTAGAGGAAAAAAAATTACTTCTTCAAAATGACATACTGGCTATGTCTCTCAGTGGAGACACAAGATGTCTTGTGAATCTTCTGCAAGCCAAGATGGTAAGAATCACAAGTCTTGGGTCATGATTTTTAAAATTTTCTTTACAGCTTCTTGATGAACAATATTAAAGCTAATGTGCTAACCACTAATCTGGTAACAAACATAAACAACTTTGTTCAGATTACAGATAGAAAAGGTACACCCCCTGTGTGACACCTTCACTGACACCTTGCAATATTTGAGCACAACTTGGCACATGAAAATACCTCTGTATTGCCATTTATTCCCTCTTGCTTGTGTCAAATTAACAATATGCTTTAAAATAGTTCAACAACCAGTTGACAGGGATTTCAAGTGAGAGTCTCATTGTCCCTATGATCAAGATCAGAATAAAAAAGTCTTACCCTAAGTTCTTAGATAAGAAAATTGAGATCAGAATGAGTAACTGACAATCATTAATAAAATAATAAGCTAAACAAGCTGACAAAAAAGATTATGAGGGAGGGAAAGTGGAAACATATCTCAGTGACAGTCCTTCACAGCAACACTAGCTGGTCTGATTGAGACCCTCTTGAATGTTTTCTGCCAGGTGCAAGGCAAATTATCCTTCCATCTCTGTAATCATTACTTTAGTCCTCTTCATCAGAGAAGTAAATAGTTACAAAAGCCTTGAGATTTTCGAACATTATTTGATGAATTTTGGTTGGTAGAATCCTTTGTAGCCTGTATAAATTCTGTGTACAAGAAAGTTTTCGCAGTCCTGATAACACCAGCACTAGAGGGAAATGGAGTGTCCATGCTGCTATGCAATACATGTTCACCTTCTTCATTAGAAACAGACAGGCAGGACTACCTGCACGTTGTACCATAGCTCCTCTGATGAATTTGGAGGACAAACACTACCAAACAATGCATTTCAACACATGGATTGCCTCATTGAGAAGGATCCTGGATTGGCTCCTCACCTGGTGCAAGTGACAGTACTATCTGGCCCATGGATAACAACCCCAGAACAAAATGCACCAATCTCCTAAACAGAATAAGCAAACAGTGCATGTGTACATATAAAGTTCACAAAAGTAACTTTTTCATGTATTATTTTCAATAACCTGTATTCTTTTTCAGTGGGTGCCTCCAGCTGAAAACCCTAACAATGAGAAATCACTTCTAATACTTTTGTATGTATCTATGACAAAGGATGACATTCAATATTAAACACATTCCTTGCTGCTATTTTATTCACTTTTTCCACTTGATAATAACCATGGTAGGTTACAGGGAAAAAGAAACTTAAGGTTAAAAAAAAAAAAACTATAGCTCTGCTGCCCAGAAGTCCCTACTTCTAACCACGACTCTATATTAAATATTGTTTCATTTGTCTTTCAAAAGATTTTAAACTGTTTATATTTTTCTAACTTGATTAGAATGTGTTGCCTGACTTGTATGTTAAATTGAACTGTCAGAGACAGTTTATAGCTGGTGTGTGATCACTTTAATCAAGGAGATGGCTATTCCAGTTCAAAAGCAACATTTATTTCCCAAAAAACTGAAGCACTTGTATTTTTCATTGGCATTATGTAGCACTTATAACAGTATTCACAACACAATAATTCTGAATTCCCCAGGTAACTTAGTCTTCTTGTTAGTGACATTCTTGCCATACAAGCACTGACTTGCCTGTTGGACAATCTTATTTTTTAGAGAAATGGTACTGTCCAAAGAATGTAACATTTCTACTAATGCTAATTAGATGAGATGTTATGTGAATGACAGTAACCAGAATAATGGGTTATGTGACTAAACAGGGACAACAGATTATACTCAGTACAGCAAACATGGACTGCATTTCATTTGCCTGGACTCCTTGTATCATCACAGTGCAGGCACTCCTTTGGAGTTACCCAGCTGTGGCTGTTACATGCTCAGCTCCTGCTTGCTTGGTATCATCACTGTTAACCACAAAGCTGGTATTCCACTTATTTTGTAATGCTTTTTTTTGATGTACACCATATGCCAGCTAACGTCGCATAAATTTCCTTGTTATTTTTAATCTGAATTCACCCTTGTGGCTTAAATTTTTAATATTATACACCCCCAGCAAAGTGAGTTTGAGTCAGCAGAGCTGCTCTGCTGTGATTGCACCTAATGGATCCTGCAGAATGGTGCTTCTTCCAGAAAAGGGTGACTGCCTTGGCTACCATGAAACCACTGTGGTGTTTGACAATGAATTTCCTACTCCTTTCAGTTTTAGAGAAGTACCTCTCTACCCTGTCTACTGTAACCTCTAAACTGGTGATGAAGATAATCTTCAGGACTACAGCCAGAAGTACAGGGGCTAAGGAGAATTTTGAACCCAAGACTCCTTTCTTTGAATATCAAACTTTTTGAATGTATATAAGAAGTAAGCAGTACCACCAAATATCTATCCTTTAAAAGAAAAGACTAAGCCTCGCCCCCTATTAATGAATAATCAGAGACATGCTCTGGGAAGAAGGCTACAGATCGGGTGAGCAGACCAGAAAGAAGGGCTTCCATATAGGTATTCGTAAGCTGTCTGCTCTGGAATATCAGTGTGTGTCTTCAAACTACATTTAGCCTTCTTCCTAACCTTCCTGGATATACAGCTTCAAACAACCACTTATCCAGTGTTTTACCCATTTGGATCTCATTCTGACATGACTGATGGCCCTCACACAAAGATTACTATGACTGTGTACTGAAGTGAGCTTCGGTTTGCTGTGTCAGAAACAAAATCCAAACTAAGTGATTACAGTATCTTCATATAACACATCAATATTTAAGTATTTTATTTGGTCTGTTCCTAATTTAGAGACATCTGGCTTAAAGGGAGCTGATTCTACTTCTGCCGTAGTGCAGGTGGCTTCCACAGAGAGCAGCAGTTCCATTTTATTCCAGTAATCTCCAAATTTTTCTTAAATAACGGTATAAATCCTAGATCCTTTTGTCATCTCATTTCAGATGGTGAATGAAGAAACAGCTGTGATAGCTGTGTGCCTTTGCCTTTAGCACCTACTCCAGACACATGGAGAAAAGACTCTCTTTAAAATGCAAGGCAAAAGATAATACAAATTACTCATGCTGCTGAAACTGGAGAAACTCTTAGCAACTAGAACACTGGGGAGAGATAGTAAAAGGGGCTGGACAAATTAAACAGCCTGTGGGAAAATCTGAATTTTTGTTCTGTTCCAATTATTCTGCATGAAACTTAAAAGATAATTAAAAGGAGACGTCAAACTCCTCAGCTGAGACAGTTATCTAGCATGGCAAAAGTTTGAAGTTTGCCTGGTGTTGGTGTAAAATAGCTGTCATGCATCTGAGGGATCCCTCCTCAGTTCTTTGTAAAAAGGGCATATAGAACCAAGACAGTGTTCAAGCCACGTATCTTAAAGTGATGAATGGGTCAGTAGCACCGGGCTTCCAGATTTTTATTTACACCATTTCCCTGTTTTACTCAGTTGTGCTTTCCTCCAACTCTTGGTGACTCCATACCTCACCTGCTTCAATTTTTAAACTGTGCTCCCTTTGCACTGCATTTGGGAGTGAACTATCTAAATCTAGGTCTATTTTGAGTGGCAGGAACTTACAGATACAAGAGAGCTTTAATTTTATCTTTTATAGGCTGCTTTATTCTGTTGTATCTCCTTCCCAACTAAACTTTTTCTTGTTTATACATCTCAACCAGATAAACTAGAGGGTTAGTCAGTCACAGGATATTATTATGACCTTTTCTTTGCTGGGCACCTTGATTAGGTACTGGCCTGAATTTCAGGCTCTGACTTTCTTCTTAGAGCCCAGTTATTACGAAAACCTTGAGAGGCTTTCATAGCTAACATATGCTTTTCCTCCATGTGATTTTTGCTATGAGAAAGCCTATCCTCATCCTTGAGACCTCACTATAATTCATTCCTGTATTCCCATTGTCTGCTTTAACCATCTCCCGGAACACATTCAGGCTTGAAGTCCTCTTGTCTTGACTGTTGCTCTTCATCTCTCTAAGTCTTCCCAGTAAGTATACCCCACATGTCAGGTAGTGTATATTTTATATTCCAGAAGCTGCACCTTGTCAATCACTTTCCTTAGCCTTTATGGTATTTTTAAATCAAATTAAAATTTTTCCTCCTTCTCTTAAGAATCTCCAGTAGACTTTCTGACCTCTCTTCTACACTCTCCTCCAAGCTTACTCTACACCTCTGATCTTGCCCTCCCCTCCCTCTTCTCTATTTGCACCATCCTGAAGATTTTTGTCCTTATCTGAACCTCTGGTTTATAGTAGAAACCTGTTTTACAATCTAGCCTTTGAATCTGAAACACTTTTTACTTTCCCTTTTGTTTCTCCTCATGCAAGTCCTCTCTCACTAGCTCATTCCTGAAAGTTCCCCCCACTGACTCAGAAGCTGTTAAATTCCATCCTACTGTTCTGCTCCTTGCTGTGTCCCTACACTGCCAGAACCTTTCTCCTGGCACAGGGCTCCTACACAGCTCACTAATGTGTGTTGCTGTACACATACAACACAAGGGCAATATGTCACTAACACAACACATACTTTCTTCTCTTTGCTCAGATAATTTTTGTCTGATTTTCTCTTCCTCATCAACCAGAGTGAAAAATCATAGCATGGGATAGTAAATCCTCTCATTATGGCAGCCAGAATTATATGAATAAATAATTATGCTGGAACAAGTGACATTCACAAGAAAACCTGTATGAATTCTACATAATTCTGCAGAAAAAAAACCCAAAAAACCCCCAACCAAACCAAGCAAAATGAAACAAAAAAAAAGAGCACTAGGTTTTTCAGCTCAGGAAAATGTATTTCTCTGTAGGAGCCCTTCAATTTTACAGAAATGCAAGCTCTCTTTACTTTATTAGACTTCCATGATACACTACGTGGTGTACCCAGTATTATTTTAAAACTCACTAGAGAGCCAGTGCAAAAGTCCCTGGGGTCTGATGGTCATTTCTTAACCAATTTGCCCCTTTATTGAGAGTTTTAGTGAGAGTTTGGGACATAAAGTGGATCTTTTAAATATTAATTTAAATAACAAATAAACAATAAATAAACAATAAATAAGCAAGAAACATAAAGTGGGTCTTTTAAAGCGTAGTGATTTTTTACCTACAAAATTCGTCAGTAACTCTCGAACATAAGTAGGTGAGTTCTTGTGCACACATAGCTCACTGTAATTTGCATGCATGCTTCATATTGAATCTTAGTTTCCATTGACACATAGGACAGTATTTCTGCAATTAAACTATGACTTTTTATGATTTGGAAAACAAAATAAGCATCACATATATAGATTGGCTTCTGTGCAGACACAATTAGAATAAAAAGAAGAAAAAATACTATCCAAGGAAACTGAGTTGTAAAACAATCCTGTTGGTGAAAGTATTCCAGTTTTGTTCTGGAAAAATTTAAGAGGACAAATTGATTTTAGTAACATTTTTAAAAATACATTTGTTTATCCCATGGGAGAGGAAAGTTCTTTCTTTGGTTATTCCTTTGATTTTGTTTAAAGGATAAAATAGGAATGATAAGAGATAATTACTGAACAATAGCTCTGCCTGTGTGGAATTTTTACCTGGTTGTGTTTCTCTCTCTGATGTTGATTCATTGATGCGTCACATAGGGACAAAATGCCCCAGCTCAGAGAACCACTGGACTCATTTAAGCCATGTACAATTGAACTCCCTCCTGTGACTCACTAGTGGGCTCTGGAGATACTTTACAGAAGTCTGTTCAGATCCATTGCAAAGCCTGTATAATCACAGCTTAGAAAAATCAATATTCCCTTTCTCCCCATCAGATGCCATGTAGGGCAAGCCCTGGCAGAGCAGCAGCAGGGGTTCAGGGGAGGGCTGGTGGGCTGAGCTTCCCACTGCCCTCCTCTGCCAGGGGCAAGGAGCCAGCAGCAAGAGCAGCAGAAGGGTGCACAGCAAATCAGTACACGACAGCCTGTGACCTCTTTTTCTCTACCATGCATCAACAGCTGGTTCTTTACATCTTTTTCTTGGCTCAGAAGATGGTTATCTAGCTGTGATGTGAAGCACTGCAATAGCCTGTCCAGGGAAGTGGCTGAGCCGCCATCTCTGCGGCTCTACTCGTCTCATTTAGATGTGTAGACCATGGTGCTCAGGGAATGCTTTAGTGGTGGGCTTGCCAGTGTCAGGCTCATGGCTGGACTTGATCTTAAAGGTCTTTTCCATTCTAAATGATTCCATGATTTGCTGTGGCTTCTGGGGCTTGAAAAGGTCTGGAAGAGAAGTTCACAGTTAGATGCAGGTGCTGCTGCCTCCACAAGTTCATTTTAGGCCAAAGCCACATTCCTTTTCATTTTCCTACAAATTTGCTGCAGCACTATCATCTCCACTATCTCCAAAAATCATCCCTTCTCTGTTTTTAAAACACAGCTTCCACAGAGGCATTAATGATAACAGACAAACAAACAGAAAAGGAAATATATCTATTGATACGTGCCACTAAGTCACAGACAAAACACAGACTTAGTTAAATGCTAGCATTTGAAATTTGCAAATGCAGTCACTAGAAAACTAAGACTAATGAAGTAGGGCTACAGTAATTATGAGTTCTGAAACAACTCTACTAAAGGTTTAGAAACAAAGACAGAATATTTATTTGCTTTCCTTTGTAAGGCTGACCATGTTTCATCTTACATCAAAAGGGCAAAATTATACAGTTTCCTGTGATAAGGAAGAAAGTGTAAATGAAGTTAAATGAATAAATGATTTTCCCTATTGAAAATCCCATAATTAACTTAGTGGAAATAATTAAGAACATGGTGGCTTTTTCAAAACATACATACATACATACATATATATATATGTACACACACACTGTTGGAATGTAACAAAGGCAGAGACGAATGTTGAGATTCTGCATTATATAGAAAGCTTTGGGAGTTTTTGGAGTTTTGGAGTTTTTCCCCCTCTTCCCATGGTATTCAACCTATTCACTCAACAACAAGACAGTTTTCCAGGTGACAAGCATACCAGATACCATTTCCTATAAGAGTGCATATAGTTGTATCATTAATTGTGAATTAATTTCTGAAGTAATAGAGTTTATTAAGCTACTCATCAGATACGAGTCTATCCAATTCTGAACTCCTACGTCACTGCAGTTTCTGACATCAGTCACAAAATCCATGTGACTCTTGCAAAGGACACAAATAACAAAAGCTTTGTTTTGCAATGTTTCCTAATGTGCACATTTACATGAGGCATAATTTAAGGGTTTTGTTCTTTTTGTCTCTTAATTCAATGCCTTTCACAAACAGAATGGCTTCCCTGGAAAATCCTAACACAGTTTGGCAACCATTCTAAAGCACTTCATGCATAACATTGTATAGAACACTTAGAAAAGACTATTTGTTCTACTACAAAACCTTTTTACTGCAGAAAGAAGGGGAAATTGGTTAAGCTTTTGTGATTTCTGCTATTAAAATTGCTCCTATCAAAGTCTGCTAAATAAAATATGTCAGTGTTCCAACACAAATGAGTTTTGCTCCAATAATCACAACATATCCCAGGTGGAACATGCTGGAAATGCTTAGAACCAAAAATTTTCCAAACCTTTTGAAGATTACTATTTGCCCTAGGTTTGCCACATAAAAGATTATGAAATAAGTTGATATTGACAGGTGTATTTTTCTAAGACTGGAAGGAAAGAAAATTTTTGAGAGAAAGAAACTTTTTCTTACTTCAGACAGAAGTAACCTATTTCAATTTTATCAAGAACCTATTTCAATATTATCAAGAAAAAAATAAAACCCCTGCTTAACTAGTGTTTCCCATCAATGCCCAGAGGAGTTACAATTTATAAATGAACACATGGTTTGATTACCACTACTAAACCAAAAATCATTAAAACTTAAATTTAGATCCAGTTTTTGAAATTCAGATGTTAGTTTTGGGACCGGAAAAAAAATAAATTAAAGTTATCTTTGTTATGTGAGCTTAGCTATGTAAAGTTATTTTAAAACCAGCCTAGCAGAAGCAAATTTATGCTATTTAAATACTGCTTAAACCATATAATCTATTACAAGCTTTTGAAGCACTAGTGTATGTTTATGTAAAATTTATTCCAAATCTCTCGACCATCACACTAATAGAAAAACTTAATGCCCTACAATGTCTCCAGGAAACATTTACTTATTCCCTCTGAGTAAAAAACCACACCTATCCTTATAGAACACCCTGCACCAGAGCATCCCTTCCTTTCTCAAGGCAAGATTTTTGATTTCAGCCTATATCTTTTTCTCCAATCATATGGGCATTTGTGGTGTTTAGTATCAATTTTTTTTTTTATTATTATTATTATTATTTTTTTTTTTTTAATTTTCTGAGGCCCTTGAGGAGTTGCAGTGTCTCATTTTCTCTGTAGGCACATCCTGCTGACTGGTAATGAGAAGGACAGGTTTGGCCCTCTTAACGGTAATGATCAGAGCTTTGCTAAAAATACCTCATCACCAGGTGATGTTAAGAGGAGACAAGATGTACTTCTCATTTCTTATTTCATACAGAATGTGAAATATATTGTTAATTTTAGGTGCATGCCCTCCTATAACAGGTTTACAATCCACCAAATGTAACACAAAAAATCCCAGTGCTTAAAATTCCCATATTTTTTCAAACACACTGAAGTGTGATTGAAATATTAAGAAGAAGTCATCAGGGGTGAAAAAGACTGTACAATTGATACAGTAGTAAAGAATAAAAGAACACATTAAAATAAAATTAAAATTGTGGTCTCTCACTCATACCAAAATGCTTTTGCTTGCATAATTTAATGAAAATCCTATTCCATTTCACTGGATTTTTATGCATTCAGTAAATCTACCATGGAAATGCCATAAGTCAAAACATTTTACCTGAATGTTTCCAATGAACTTGTCATATAAAGTCAGGAATAATATGCCTAGAGAACATCACAGAATTGTTTCAGTGCTCAATTTTGAGTCAGGCCAGATCTCCAGGTTTATTTATTTTCTCAGAGGGAAAGAAAAAAAAAAAACAATTCAGCATTTCTCAGAAATCATAAACAAGTAAATGTCCTTGCATAATAATAGTAAAAAAGTAGTTAATGTATTAATTAAGTTGGGTTCCCATGGTATTTCTTTAAAGTAAAGCCACATCTATTGACCATTACTCTTCCCTAATTATAATTGTTGCAAAATTGGAATTAGGAACAAGTTATCTTTTTTGAATCACACCTAGTAAAGCAAGCACAGCTGTGTGCAATCCAAGTAAGCCATCAACAGTTGAATAGAAGAAAATCATTGCAGTTGGACTAAAAGGACAATTGGGGATTTCCTCTGAAGGTTGCTTTCTGGACAAATCTTACTTGAGGGTTAGACTAGATGTTAAAGGGTTTGTTAAAAGTCCCTTTCAACCCAAACTGTTCTATGATTATTTAAGAATATAAGTACTTTTCATAGATAATGAAAGGTAAAATAAATCGGCAACAGACACAATGTTGGGAAGCATTGTCACAACAGAAGAAAGAATCTAAATGAGAGGAACAGAGGCAGCCTTACACTTGGGAATAATGTGCTAAAATGCAGCTAAACAAGCTGGAAACCAGAGAGGAGCCCCAGACATTAATTAATGATGACTTGATTTGAAGGACGGCCCAAATGTGGAGTATCTTACTTCCACAGCTTCCTCAAGACACCTCTCACCACTCAGCAGGCACTGACAGACCCTGACTGACACACAGCCATGGTCTCTCAGCTTTGTATTCACCTATGGTATACCTTTCCCTCAAAACACATGAATGTTCCTTATTTGCTTTTAATTGCTGACTTTATAGTCCATTTGGGGGGGACACAGAAGTATTAATTTAGAAAAAATGGCTTAAGTAACTGAAGTTATTTGCAAACTTATTGACAAACTTGGAGTTAATGATGCAGTTTGAAAGATCAATTCTCTTCTCTGTGTAGGGATTATGATTAAAGGAAGAAGTGAATAACAATAACAATGACTGGAGCTAAATTACTGTAAATTGTTCAGCTATTTAAAAATAAACAATGAATATATCAAATCAAAGACTGAGTGAATCAACCAATGAATCAATAATAATTTGCTCCTGAATTTTGAAATTATCAAGTCACTGAATTAAGACAGAGAATAAATAATGAAGCTGACATAAGGAAAAAATGTCTTTTTAAAAACCCCAACAATTCATGCATAGAGATATTGCTGGAAGATGTATTACATCCCTTGCTTCAGAAAACATAAAAGGCAAAAACCTGTCCATCTGTCTCCTTCCTGCCCAATAACCAATGCCCTGTCTGCCACTATGGCTTTGACTTAACAGCTGAAAAACTTGAATGTTCATTCTTAATGTAGCTCTTTGACTCAGGGAGTTCACCCAAAAGGGCAGCTAATTGCAGAGAAATAATGAGATTTAAGTACTTTCTCTTCATTCAAATGCTAAAATCTCACTGCAGCTAAAATGAGTTTTTCTTCCTGCTTCCTTCACAGAAATTAACAGAAGTCTTAAAAAATAGAGGTAACTACTGAAAAATTAACAACTGCAGCACAATTCTTTCATCTTAACTACATGAATTTAGATAATAGCCAACATAAAATTATAGAAAAAACTTCAAACCAATAAAAGAACAGGAAGTTTAAGATCTGAGATCCTGCTTGAACAGTGTTGTTAGGTACAAACAGGAGGAAGACCTTGAGGCCAAGATGAGAGTGGAGCCACAAGAGGCAAAGAACATAGGAGATGCATGGTCAAGCATGAGCCTAGGACAAGAAAGTGAGAAAAGAAGGCACTAGCCTAAAGACTAAGGCAAGAGAGGGTCCAGAGGCCGAGATGAAGATTGGCCAAATTTCTACCAGTCTAAATTCTAATGGGAAAGAGTGTGGGCCAAAACCCAGACATGATTAATGGAACAGAACCCAGAGACACACTGTCTAAAAAGCATCAGACAGCTTCATAGATGTGGATAGGAAATTTACTGCAATTACTGCTTAGGAATTTGTACTGCAAAATATAACCTCACTCAGACTGCCTTCTAATAGTCTATCAAAATTGTTGTTCTCTTAAATCAGACTTGAGAAATATATTACTAGTAGAGCAGTCCATAGAGGCACACACGACTGTGGCCCCACTGTGAATGCTCACTCAAGCACAATTCAGTTTTTTAAAAGTCTGTAAGGAAAAGCACAGAAGGGCTTTTATGAGCATGAATGTGCCAAATAACCTTTTTGTTGCACCTCGGAGTCATTGCTTGTAGGCAACTCTTCCCTGATGTGTAAGGCTCAGAGCTGAACCAAAAGAAAGTACAGCTACAAAGTAGGTCACCCAAGGTCCTGAGGGATTATAATGTTTGATAAACTGCACTTGGGTGGAAGCAGCATCTTGGTATGTGTCAGTAATACACCTCCTGGATCATAACTACCCATGGCTATCTCTTGATGGAAACAGAGCTTTTATTGAATCCCAGGGAGTGCTGAGGATAGTCCTCATCCTGCTATTCTTGTATTGGACCTTGACATAACTCATTTATCTAGTTTAAGAACCTCTAGCTGGAGATAATCCTACATTTAGTTTTCCCAATTACCAGCAGAAACAATCCTGGGGACTGATTTCTGTGGTGAAAAGCAATGTGCTTTTGACAAAGGAGGTGCTGAAGAATGAGTTCACTTTTGGGATAAGAAGTTCTAGATAAAATACAGGTAAATTAGCCCTCTGAATTAGATAAATCTCAGAAACTGCAGGGAACCCATGTATTTGCAGATGGAGGATGAACAACAAACTCAAAACCTTTTCTCCCTTCCTGATGATACTACCGAAAATAGAAAGACACTTAAAAATCAGATGCAATGTTAACCTTGCCAAGGGCTGGAAAAATGGGCTCTCAGAGTCCCCTGTGTCTCAAAAGAGTCCCCAGAAAGGGGAAGGCTGCCACACAGCAAAAGAACAATATAGATAATACATCCTCAGGCCATGGGATTTGTGAATTCATGGGACTATGTTGTAAAAGCTCTGGGTAGAGGGTTACTCAGAGAAACTGAAGGGGGTCCTGATGCAAAGTCATTAAGCAAATGGCCTCTGAGGGGCTCTCAGGACTTGGAAGTTGGCTGGTGCCCAAAGGTATGACACATTCCAGACAAGGAGCTGAAGACTCACGGCCTCTAGTCCTTTTCAGTCAGAGAAAAACTCCAAAATCTGCTTGTGAAGCATTTCTTTGAGTTTAGTCTCATTTTCCTGAGATGCTCTTTGGCAAAACATGCATAACATGGTGGCTGTGCTCAGCCACTGTAGATGGAGGTTGATGACAATGACACACAAAAAAAGATAATAAATGAAACTTTCATGGCCAAGGCAAACCAGTAAGTGATGAAACAGAAACTATATTGACAAGAACAGACATGCTACATAGGAAATGTTACATTTGTCTTGAGCCACTGCTGAAAAAAGGAAATGAGAATCACCACACAGTTTTTGAATGGCAGTCTTACATAGAGCATTAGAGAAAGGAATGTTCGAGAAATCACAAAATTGAACAATCCTTCAGTCAGGCATAGTTTGCAATACACATTATCCAGAAATTTAATGAGAGTAGAAGGTCCACCCTGCAGAATTTAAAATGTCACTTTAAATAATTTTTAATATTGAAAAACTGGATTTTTTTTTATTCTGAACATGTACATAGTACATCATATCTTCCTCTGGACATTAACTCCCAAATTCGAACAATTTTTAACTCTAAAAATATGAAAAAATCCCCACTTTTTATTATGTTATCTGCTGTTATAACTGTTCTTCTAGCTTTGGCTTACTGCTGTGTTAAATTTAATTTAAATTCAGAATTACTTTGGCAGAAACTTATATTTTTATTATTGTGTAAATTCAATGTTAAATTTGCAGTGTAGTCTAGTAAGAGATGATGATACAATTGAGAAGAAGAAATGGAAATTCTGAGTGAAGTTGTGTAGAAATCTATTACCCAAGTTATTAAGTGTCTGCTGAGCAGGGATTTTTCATATTTTACTTCTATTCTAGCTGCAGAGGTTAAAAGAAGAAGTGGTGTTTTTCACTCCTATAGGAAAACAGTGTCAGCCAAAATATTTGACTACTCAGTTGAAGTCTGAAATGAGAAATTAAATACACTTTCAACGTGGACACCTGGGAATCAAGTGTACTGCTATAGAGATGAATTACTTCTGTTTCTCTCAGGAGTGCAGCAAGAAAAAAAATGACACAAATGCTACCACTCTTGAATAGCCTGTCCAGTAGACAGAGAGGTCTTCTCTTCCTGCCTTCACTTTCTCCCTAAAACATGAGGATGCCAAATCTGAATAAGAAGTTTGGATATTTTCTCTGAACAGACCTTATTCTAATTCCATTTTTATCTCTTCTAAAAACTATGGATTAAACAGAACAAATACCTTAAACTACTTCTGCTTTCTTCTTTTTTTATTTCAGCTGGAAGATCAAGTTTCTGACAGAGAGCAAAGCATGACTTAGTTCTGTCTGTACTTTAAACCAATCCTTTTTAAGCTGGAGTTCAGCTAGAGTATGCTCTATCTGACAACTCTGTTCTGCCATGCTGATTCCTGCAAGTAACTTTATAAGCTCCAGTGTACATATGAACCAAAAACTGAGGATCAGATGTAATATTTAAATATACCTTTTATTTACTTTAAAGCTTCTATTAATTTCTCCCCTAGGTCTTCTCTTTATTAGGCTAAAGAATTCTAGTTTTCCAGTGTTCCCACAAACATCATGGCAGATGTCTAATCATGAAGAAGTTTAAAAAACCAACAACCCCACCAACAATTCTTTGCCTACAGAGAGATAAACAAAGGGCTAAAGCCAGGCTTTTCACAGTGATTCCTGAAAAGAAGAGAGATGACAAAATAAGTGGAAATAAAAGGCATTTAGACTGAGCAAGGAGACACATTCTCACCGTGAAGCCAAACAAATAGCAGAACGTGCTGACCAGAGTGGTCATGCAGTCTATGAACTGGTCATGCTTCCAAATGAGCATCCTTGGAATTTTTCAAAATTCAGCTGGATAAATCACTGAGCAACCTGGTTTGTCCTTCTAGTTGATGCTGCTTTGAGCAGGAGGAAGGACTAGGCATTTTGAGATCCTTTCCAACCCAGGTTTTCCTACAGTCCTAAAAATCACAAGTCGACCTTTTGGAGAGTCAGTAGAACTCTGAAAAAACCAGGCATATCCAATGCTATTTTGTGATGTTCACAAGTTTAGCACGTACTGCTTTTTTACTTAACTATAACCCAGTATATTTACCACTGATGCATGAAGTTGCATTAAAACTGTCAGCCAATTATATGGAATGAAATGGGTTTTCTGGGCTCTTGTGTTTGTTCCAGAGAAGGCTAGAAAAACAAAAGCTGAGCAAACAAAGAAGCCCCACTCATAAAGAACTCTTTGGACATCTTATTTGTCCCTTAATCTGCCCTTTATTGCTTGCCAGTTGCATTTTTCTTTACATTTAACAAGCTCACTTGCAAGGGCAAACAAGTATTCTCCTAATGATGTTCTGATGGAAGAAACATAATTGCACACCGTAAAACCTTAGTAGCTACTTTAATTGCTCCACAAATTATCTTTAAGTGCTGTGCATGATTTATAGAAGCAAAACATTCCCCTTTTCAGCAGCCAAATAGAGCTGACTGGAAACTTTCAAGAAACTTTTTTTTTATTTTTTGGGTGAAAAATGCCCACCAGACAAACCTATTTTTTCAGGGCAGCTTTAATGAAAAAAAAATAAATTTTGCTGAGCTTAAATTTAAGTAGAATTTTTAATCAGATTTAAATACCAGGTAAATGAGATTTTAATCACAACAAGAATACCCAAGTTGTGAAAGACAGAGAGATGGACAATTTGTAAGCTAAGGCAGATAAAACAATAGAAACAGATTCAAGATCTTTATTCAACCAGACTGCAGAAGAGAAAAAAGGTTGAAATTGGGTCTAGGTGAGGGATTTCTCTTGGTTGAAGGTCTGTCTTTTCCAGTGTACTGGAAGGAATTTAATGTGAAAGAAAAAAAAATCAGTAAATCAAGTTTTTGTTTGCTGATGAGCCCTATCTTCAAATAACACTTAGGCAGCTGTGAGACAATAAGCAAACACAAATACTTGCATAATTACAGCAATTTCCACAGTTCTCATCACCTCAGCATTTTATAACAGTAAATGAAGTGGCAACTTTGATGCAGAACTGCATCATTTTTAGACAGAAAATACTGCTGAAAGTAGAACTATGAAAATATCAACATTTTAGAAAGTGAAAACTGTTTCTCTACAACAAAGCTCTACACTAATTAGGCCATAATTTAATGAGTAGGAAATAGAAATCAGTGAGGCATTAGGAAAGCTTTTAGAAAGAGGCAAACTTTGTAACTGTTCCATCAGAGGACTACATTCTGCTAAAATTGCAGCTTATGTTTTCAAAGAGGTGTATATTAATGGGTTCCAGCGCATTATTGAAAAATGTTTGTTTCTATAGAACTAATTGTTGACATGTCTAAATAACTTTGAGCTGAACTTAATGCAATCTGATATGCTGAAGGAAATCCTTAATTATTAGCACTTTATTGAGCCACTTGCAGTCTAAAACCTTTTCAAACACAAAGTACTGGAGCAATCTTGCTGTATACTTAAGTTGGATATAATTATTTTCTGAATGAGACAAATCGACTATGATGTGAAACACACCTACAGAGAGTTTAAGCTGGAATTATATACAAATAGTAAAACAAAACAATCCTGAAAGGTAATAGGTAACAGGCAATCTAGAAATGCAAGTAAGCTATGCAAACTTCGTGAGCATAAACTATATGTGAGAACAAAGACTTATGGATAGCAGATCTCTAGCTAGTGCTACCGAAAAAAAATCAAACTTAGAGACAGATACCTTTCTTCTGTGTCCCAGACCTGTCTTAGGAGACAATGACTGCAGAAACATCTCAAGTTTCAAACTGGAGGCACCAAAGACAAAATGACAAACATATTTCAAGAACTGAGTAACAGCTGCTTATCAGATGTAAACCAAAGATGAAGCAACAATTCAAATCATAGAAGTTTCCATTGCTATGGCATATGAATAGCCATTAATATGTTTGCATAATTTATTTCAAAATTACAGCATATAAAAGAAATGTCTAAAATAAAATTAAATATACAAGTAAGGTATATATAAAGTATACGTATATATGCATATACATTTCAAACCAGAAGTAAACCCAGTCTATAACTCAAAAGTTAATTTCGAAGCCAAGATTCCAATTCAATAAAAAAAGGAGAAACTGGGGAGTTGCAGAAATTATATTTCACGCTAAGTAAGTACTATCAAAATTTCATAATTCACAGAATCACAGAATCACTAGGTTGGAAGAGATCTTCAAGATCATCGAGTCCAACCCAGCCCTAACACCTCAACTAAACCATGGCACTGAGTGCCACATCCAGGTTTTTTTTAAACACATCCAGTGATGGTGACTCCACCACTACCCCAGGCAGACCATTCCAGTACTTTATCACTCTTTCCGTAAAAACTTTTTCCTAATATCCAGCCTGTATTTCCCTTAAGACTGTATCCACAGGTTAAGACTGTGTCCTCTCGTTCTGTCAGTTGCTGCCTGGAGAAAGAGACCAACCTCACCTGACTACAGCCACCTTTCAGGGAGTTGTAGAGAGTGATAAGGTCACCTCTGAGTCTCCTTTTCTCCAGGCTGAACACCCCCAGCTCCCTCAGTTGTTCCTCACAGGGCTTGTGCTCCAAGCCCCTCACCAGCCTCGTTGCCTCCTCTGGACACGCTCAAGCGTCTCAATATCCTTCCTAAACTGAGGGGCCAGAACTGGACACAGCACTCAAGTTTACAACTCTAAAGCAAATTTTTATATCAGCACTTTCAATTCGTTTCAGATTCATCTTATGCTTAACTTTTTTTCTTTGAAATCATTCACAAGTCAAGTTAGTGTGTTCACACTTTTTGTCTTTGTAACTTACAGAGTTTCTGTGCTAGAGGAGGATTATCCTTAAAATTTCGGGCAATCTGAAGACTTCAATATGTGAAAGTTGTTATTGGGTGTAGTTGGCCTCAATTTTTAGAAATTAAAATGAAATTTTCAAAATCTCCTTACTTCCATGTATTAATCTTATGAAGCTAATAGGTTTTGAAAAAAAATTCTATAAAAATAGAAACAGAGTGCTTGATAATTCTAATAAAAGTTCAGAATACAATAGTTTCATTACAAGAAATACACACTACTAACTCTAATGTATCTACCTTAATCTCAACATCTGTAATGAAAACTTGCCCCTCCTGATTTCATGATGATATCAGCACTGTAAAGGTTAATCTTGAAAGTGATATGAACAGAAATCTGCACTAACATCTTCACAACAATCACAAGCACAATTTTGTCATAATCCCTAATGAACTTATTAAAGCTGAAGAAGTCAATATCACTTGCACTAATATACTTTTTAGTTTTTATTGCTTATTTACCTTCTTAATTTCTTGCACACTACTGAATCCGTCTTCACTTTCAGCTTCTCTCTTCCATAATAATTTAGCTGCAGCTATTTCAGGAGACAACCTTTACTGAAAAACAGGTCTCTCCTATTACAACTTTTTGAATTCTTACAGATTTTTATAAAAGTTTCTTTTTTCCATCATATACTTTCAGGCTCTATTCCCACTAAAGCTGTCTTTTTGAAGGTCAAACCAAGATACTCTTCTTTTTCTGAGTGATTTACCCTCCCCTGAGTCTTAATTTCTTTACTGTCAGCTGCACCCCCTTACAGTTACTATTTCCTTCAGGATGATAAACACTGGAGTTGATAAATGGGTAAGATCAGTGGTGTTATCAGAGATTTAAACAGCTGCTGGAGATGGAATCTGAATATATAACAGGACTCTTAGCATTGATGATCCCCCCTTTAAACCTGGCTTGTTTTCCTCTACCTTGGGGACCTTATGTGGACTGTAATTTAAATTTCCCCCTGGAAGTTTGCCCATGGCCCAGACATGCTCCTACTTGAGCAAACTAAAAACTGAGAGAAGCAGCATTAGCAAAAGGTAATGCTAAATGCTGGTGAATGACTGCAGAGAGCTATCCTGGAGTGTATTGTGGAGCACGGTGATAAGACTGACAGTGTTTGATACTGTCAGAAGTGATCTGCAAGAAGGAGCAGAGATTGTATTAGTGACACTCTCAAACATAGGGAGGGCACAAAGAGAGACCTTGCAAATCACAAATGTGGCAGAAATCAACAGGCAAAATTAATCAGAGGAATAAACAAAACACAGACAATTTCAATTAACAGAAAAAAATAATGTCTCCAGGAAGAAAATAATCTTGTATGTACTAGAGGTTTCAGCCCAGGACAGTATCGTGTCTCCAGCTGCTGATTTATGATCTAGCTCTCACATACCATCTGCTTCGGAAGCACAGGCGCTAGCTCTACTTTTCAGGAATCATTTTACTCTGACTTTCCTTTGTTCTTCTTCCTGGAAGTTCAGGCCCCATGGCTTGTTACCCATCTAATGCTCTGCTCCCCTGCTTCCTCTAGGACTTTTCCTGACACCCTCTGCACAGCTGAGAACCCCTGGTGACATTTCCTTCAGGCAGGGTGACATTTAAAGCAAAGGGAACAATGGAATGTGTAAACACACATAAGGAACGGAATGGAATTCCTGCAATGGAATTTGTAAACACACATAAGTAAATATTAGGCAAAGCATAACACATCTACACAAATTTCTGGCAGCAGTCACGTCTGTGCAAAAACATATTTCAGTCTCTGCATTATGTTTGAAACCCAAGGACTTTGTCTGTACTGGTGAA
Source organism: Promerops cafer (assembly GCA_013398275.1). Taxonomy (NCBI): domain Eukaryota; kingdom Metazoa; phylum Chordata; class Aves; order Passeriformes; family Nectariniidae; genus Promerops; species Promerops cafer. Next base: position 3,656,936 of record VZSE01013056.1, on the reverse strand, counting down.
TTAGAGAGTGTCAGGACAGAGAGGTTAAATCACCTATTGCTGAAATGTCAGACTGAGCAGGGATTGCTGATTTTCCACACCTGGATGAGTGACCCATCTGGATACCGCATAAGAAGGAAAAACTAATATCCTTACTACTGCCTTCTGGGGCCACCCTTTGAACCAGGAGACCACAAATGCATTTTGTGAGAAGCCCTACAGGTCATATTGGCTTAAGATAATTCTTTGATAAATCTGTGTGGTGAGTGATGCAAATAGTGCAGGATCTATCACAAGAAGAAAATTAAAAATGAGGAAGGAGGTAGGAGAAAACTGTTAAGTGCACAAAGAGGAAAGGAGAGCCCAGGAATCTGTAAGGTTGCAGACACATTTACTTTTTCCTGACTGCATCTGAGCTGACTGAAAAGGTCACTTGCCAAAATTACTTCTAGACTACTTTTTGCCTGGGATCATGAAAGCCTACTGAACTGCTCTTCTTCACACGTCAAAACCATCTCGGTTGAAATGAACAGTGCATTTGTGCCAGACCAAGCCATCCTAACCAAACATCTATACCCATGTGATCAGAGACTGATTAGAAGAGTTTAGCCACTTCTTCCACTGAAAAAAAAATAGAAACCCCGATGTCTAAATCTTAATGCACAAACCTGTCCAGTAGTGTTAGTGGACTTAAGTGTCCAATATATCTATAATATATCTAGCACAATGTACAGTGTTTTTGTACAAGCAGCTGCAACATGCTCAAGGAAGATTGCAATTATACAAAGCAGACCAAGTACAGTCTTAGCTAGAATTACTACTCTCCAAGCAGAATAATGTTATCAGAAAGTTATTATCAAATCAGATATCAACGCAAATAATGCTGCTCAGAAAGACTGAATCATGGGGAAGAGCATGGAGAGTTAAATGAAAGCCAGTGAAGAGTATAAGATCTGACAGGGACATGGAATATTAAATGGATGTATTCCTGTTTATCAACACTTCATAGCACATTACCAAGCCAACATGTAAAATGTTCTGATATTTATCAGTCTGGAAATTAGTAAGATATTTTTTCACTAATAATTTCTCATATTCCTTTAAAGTGGTGCTGATGTGAATTCAGTCACTGACCTTGAAAGTGGATTTGGTAGTTTGGTTATTATAAGCCCGTTTCTTCAAAATGTTTTTGAAAATAATCCATCCAGAAGAAATACAACCCCCCCGCCCCCTAAAAACTACACAGGCTTCTCCATCAGCGTAATTTATAAGGTTTTTGTCTTTTCTGCTCTTTGGGACAAGAGTGCTATGGGAGCTTAGAATTCATGCTTCTGCTTTTGTATTAATTCCTGCATCATGGGTGCAACCTGAAGTTAAAATTAATAAATCAGGAACAGGAACAAAAAACCCCACTCTATGTTACCCTGAGTAAAGAACGTAGAATCTATTCCGTAGTTAGTTCTATGTGCCTACAGCCACCAAAACAGAGGTGAAAGATCTTGCAAAAATAAAATAGGTAAGAAGACCTTGGGATTGTTTAATTTTAAAGGTGATCAGACAATTTCAGAATTTCTTTCTTCTCATTAACTGCTAAACAGGTACAGTTAGCTCTCACTGTATGGGCTGCCTAACCAAGGCTGAAGACATGAGGGAAGGTGTTAACAATAAGGGTAGATGTGGTGTTGGTGTGCAGTCTAGACACAGAACAAAACAAAGCCTTTCAGCCATCAATATGTTCCCTTGTTAAAAATGAAACCCCTTAGTTTATTTCAAAATAGCCATAAGGGAACTTTGTGTGGAACATTAACTTAGCAGTGAAATGATTTGAGTACAACCTGCCTCCAGTACCTTTTTCAACATTACTAAAAAATAATGAGTGGAAAAACCAGAAAGTGTCAAAAATAATTCTGGTGAGATACACGACTGGCACACATTTCTTTAACTTATTTGTTTCACTTAACTGCCTTAAGTGGTTTTAATACTATAGCATAAACAATGTTAAGTAGATTTTCTTTCTCATTTGGAGCAAAAACTAGAAATGCCAAACAGAATCCTAAAGTTTTAGTCTGTTTACATCTTACAGTTTAGGATGTCAATTTTGGTTTATATAATCATTAGGAAGAAAACAGTGAAGTTGGGTATGCTGCTCAAGAGTATACATTAATGTCACACACTGGTGTTTGCAACCATACCTTAGTCCAACAAGGAATTTGTAGTAGTATCCATGTGGAACAGGCTTCCTTTGTGCTTCTATTAGCTTCTAATATATGAGTAGACTTTTGACAGCTCAAATGGTACAATCTGTTTTCTGAATATTAGAACAAATTGCTGCACTAAAAACCTACCAAAAAATCTATTACATTCTAATGGTGGTGGCCTAACATTTAAAGTGTTGCATAGTTTTTTACAAATTCTCTCTACTCACAAGAGCATTTTATATTAAAACAAAAACAAAGTCTCCTTTGAAATAGTTAGCTTGTTTGCCTTAAAAAGTGATAACTAACAGAAAAAAATAATATCAAATGGGATATTAGCAATTTGCATTGCCTAGCTATGAGGGGTTCCTTGGCTTTTTTTTTTGCTTTGACAAAAAACACATGAAAAACCTGCAACTGACTTTTTATTTAGGAAGCAGACTATGCTTGGTTTTATAAAGAAGATCTGTAGTGAATTACCTGCTAAGTGTCCAGGTGCCTGCCCTGGTGATCCAAACCAGTAACGCTGTGGGTTCTGGTAGTGCTGAGGGCACTGTACCAGCTGGGGGAAACATTTTTCTTACTGACTGTGCTCACTCCAGCCTAAAAGGACTGAAAGGCATGGACCTTGAAAGGACCCTGAAACGATGCTGAAAGGCATGATTTGTTCATGCTGCTTGGACCCTTAGAAAGATGACACACTCCTCAAGGATTTTAGAAAATTTCACTGGAGTTTGCACTTTATGGGAGGTATCATCGAAGTTTATATATTCGTTTCTTTTTCTCATCTGTCTCTTTTCCATGTATTGTGAGGATAAGAGAGCCTCAGAGTAAAGGTAATGTGGAATTATCTCAGCCCTTAGAATTGTTTTTATGGATGGCTACCAAAATAAATTGAAAGATTAGCTGAAAAACTTTCAGTTGTCTTTAAGGCTGGAAGAACCTTGATCTTGATAGGACTCATTACCACATGAATTAGAAGTACCAGTGAGGTATCTTGATATCCTGTAAAAGTCCTGAAAACAGGTATTGAGAATTCCCCTGTGGATAGTTAGCCATCTTCCTTCCACCACCATCCTACCCCTTCAGAAGAAAAAGAGTTCAAAGGAGTCAGTCACTAAGAAAAATAGTAAGCTACAAGATTAATCTTCCCTTCTTTCTTTTTCTGACTCTAGATGTATTTCCTAATCTCTGGTTCAAAAAACAAAGCTCAGAATACACAACGGGCAAAAGTAACAGCCTCCAGAGGGAGACAGAATGAAGAGCTGTAAAGGTCTGAAATGACCTGGTATCTTCATCAGGTACAAAGAGGTGTAGTATAGAAGTGTGTTCACAGCCTTCTGTGGCTGTAAACCCTTCTTGTTAATTCTTTTTGTCAAAAAGATAATAAAAAATTAGGCTGACACAATTTTCTCTTGCATTCAGCAGAAACATGCAAATGCTTCACTAAAGCAATGGACCGCATTTATGTTACAAGAAAACAGATTAGGCTCTGTATTTTCCTTGTAATAGCACCTTTGCTTTCAATGTCTTATCTTCTTTCAGAACATAGTTTACAGGAGTTTAAATTTCTGTTGCTTTCTCCAGAGATTTACTTCATAATATTCCTCTGACTGTACAAACTCAGCTGAATACAAAAGAGAGTACACTTATGAAATTCGTAGGTGTCATCATGCTGGGGTCAGGGGAGGTCAGCTACTCTGGAGGACAGAAACAAATTTCAGTCTCCACAGGCTGGAAAGAAAGTCTTCAAAGAATATAACTAAATTCAGCAATTATAACTGCAAAACAAATCCCTGCACTTTGACAGAAGAAAACCAGAAACAGCAGCTAACAGAAGAAAGCAAGAAATTGCCAAGACATCTTGGGGGAGTAACTAGCACCATTGCTAAATCTGTAGTGTACAGTTTCTCCTGTATGTGCTGGAGAAATTGTTAATGAATGCGTGGGTGCTGCTTTTTAAGTTACATGTACTGAACAGCTGAATTCTGTAAGGTGCCAGAATTGGCCTAAGTCACATGAACCGCTGCCATTTATGAGAATAAGCAAAGAAAAAAGACTTCCCTTTTAAACAGTCCCAAACAAAGATCTTGTCTTAGAAATATTTCTATTCACTATGGGATGTTACTGGTTTGCAGAGAATGTTTCCTTAAGTATAATTTGAAAGATTATCTCAAACATGAACTCAAGCCTGGTAAGCAGCTGATATGCAAACAGGGCTCTTCTCAAGGATGAGCCTCTCGTTAGTATAACTATTTTAAGGGTGGGCATAACCCCTAAAAATTCAAGATGAATTTGAAATCAGCAAGTTTAGAAGAAACTATACTGAAAGAATGGCTTAATTAAAGCACGGCTGCAAACTAACTTTGTTTGTTCAATCAAAGAAGCAGGTGCAGACTAAGTGAATTTACTTATATGCAAAATAGGAAAAACTGAAAGATAAAGAAGGTAAAACAATTTACATAAGGGGGAGCTGATTTAATAAAGGCCTAAGTAAAACAGACCATCTGGATGAAGTTGCAGACATTGTCATAAATCAAGGCAATTAAGAACTGCAGAACAGAAGAAAACTCTTACTGGCACGTGACAGACAAAAAAAAGCACAATCTAGGAAAGCTAGAAGTATATAGCTATAGAAACAAAAATTCAATAAAACTTCTTTGAGTTCTAAAGGGAAACATACATATATGGACAGCTGCTCAGGGAAAGAAAACAAACACAAGAAACATCCTTTGCTTTTCCTGTACTTGTGCTTAGCATTACAAGTAATTAAAAATACTTTAAAACTCACCCTTCTTTTCATTATTAAACTGAAATAGAGTAAGATGCTAATGTTAATGTAGTCTTCTGATTTTATCTGACTGTAGTTTTTAACTACTTCTCTCTCCAGCTGATCACTGAGACTTGCACTTCAGGAAGGACCAGTGCAAAGAGTCCAGCCTGGGAAGGAAGTCTCCTTTTCAGTGATACAGGTTGGGAGTGCTGATAAACTGAAGTGTATTCAGCACAGGGCTACCGAAATGCCTGGGGCTCGAGCACCCGTGCCACCAGGGGGGTTAAGGGAGCTGGGCCTGATCAGCCTGGCAAAGAGATGGCTGCAGGGGGACCTAACAGCAGCCTCCAGTGCCTATGGGAGAGATATCAAGGGGACAGACCCGGGCTCTGGGTGGCGAAAAGACTTAAGACGCTGATCATAAATGAAGTAACTGTATACCAGTTCAGACTGTACACATGGAAACTTTTTTTCACCCTGAAGACAGTCAAGCAAAGGAACAGATCCAGGCTCTGTCCTGCAGAGTTTTCAATACCTGACTGAATACTGAAATAGCAACAGACAACATTGATTTAACTAACATTGATTTGATCCCACAGCTAATGTTGATTGAAGCAGGAAGTTGGACTAGAGACTTTGAGGTCTCCTCCAACCCAAATTTTCCTATGATCCTGTGAACATCAATTAATGTTGCACCACAGTAAACTACAAACTGTATCAGACAGTAATGCATAGATAACTGAATGAAAAAAAAATATTACTACAGGATTAAAATAAGGTACAACTTCATTTTCACTGTTACCAACGAATATAAGCAATAACTTGTAAAATCAATAAATTATAAACAGATTATGTAAAGATTCCAAATTAAGTTTACAAAAACATTCTGAGACAGTCCTCTTCAAAATCCCACCCACTGCTGCCTTTTAGTGGGCACTCAAAACTCTTCAGGGCATAGAACAGTCAATGGAGCAGCACTAGAATAAAGATTTATTTTCTTTGTCTCATAATTTTTCTATTTTCATAAAGTGAGACAATTTACCACAAAATTCTTTTTAAAATAGAGACAGGCATGAAAGTCAGTCACCCAGAAAGCTACGAATGTGGCAGAACAACAAACTATAAAATCATAAACTGCTATTAGGCCACTAATAAATAAGGATTGCTAATTCAACCATATAAATATATAATTTAACTGAATGTGCTTATATATACATTTGTTTTTATAAGGCTGAACAATTTGCTTTTGCAGAACAATAGCATTTTGCCAACATCTAAAGTACATGTATTTACAGAAAAAGAGATGTGTAAGACAAAAGAAATATCCTTGAACTGGTAATTTTAAAACTCTAAGGGTAAATCATGTAAAACACTCCAGAGAACAATGACAAGTCAGACCAAATTTTTTTCAGTGTTTCCTATTTAAGTCTATGAGATGTTATGCTCAGCATATCAGACCTTGAGATTGTTCTTTTGAGACATCCAATAGTCTACACTCAGCAAAGAGCACTTTCTATGGATTTGGTATTCCTCTCTGGAGGCCAGACAGGTGAAACTTGGACACGGTCATACCTACTTAGTAAGTACTTGAAGACTTAGTTTAAACCTGCAGGCAGGTTTCTTGTAACCTGGCTGCAAATCCTCCAGGGACTATCTAAGTCATCCTGGTAATTTCAAAACTAAAGACAGTGGTGTTTACTCAAATTACATCTAACAGTCATTGGATAAGAGAAGAATTTGTCTGAAGAGCAGGGATTTAAACCTAGGTTTTCCTACTCTAAAACATATAAGGTATCACAAATGTGGGGTTTAGTTTTCAGATTAAGACACTGAAATGCATGTTTGTGGTGGTGAGTTACATACCTAAGCTCATGCTATCACCACTGTTTGGTTGTCTAAGCAGACACATGTAAGTGACAGCGTCACAAAAGATGCTTCAGGGTATCAGAGGCATCTACACGAAGACAGAAAATGTGACATAAGACTTAGAGAAGATCTGCAGTCCTTTGGGGTAGCAGCTAGATACTCAGACCAAAACACTTGGTTACTTTGCAAGTGTTTCATAGATTAGATATCTCAACCACATGGAGACATCTAAATGTACAAGTCTACCTTTGTGCATTTTCATCTTGAGGCAAGCCCCCTCTCAGTGAAAAATCTCCAAGAAACAAGAGACAACAATCTAGTAAGTATTCTGATTGCAGGGGTCATTGCCCCCACCAAAGCTGAGGTGTTCATTAATGTGGTTGACTGCTGTATTTAATTGTGCACTAAGCAAATAAGGAGAGCCCAGCTGATCATTGCAGAGAGGCGAGTGTGGGCCCAGACTGCTGCAATGGCACTGCAAGGGGAACTCTCACTCTGCCTCAACACGTTCAAAGTGGCACAACTGTTCCAAATCCCTGTCAGAGCACAAGTGCCACGTGGTTGTGCCATCTTTGGATACAAAACTTTGTCTTTCTGTATGCTGTGAAAAAAAATATTTCAAAAATCAGGTCTCAAGTGAGCAAAATTCACCAAGGATGAATATATTTCCCAAAATATCCATTGTTTTTCCAGTGGCCTAGAGAGCTTACTGGTGAGAAGGGGCTACGATCTGCAAAGAAGAAAATATGTGCCCCTTTTTGCCTGAGTTGCTTTACTAACAAAAAAAATACTTTTTGCCAACCGATGAGCAAATATGGTGTGCATTCTAGGGTTGAAACTTTTCTTTCAAATAACAGGCTTGAAACAACACACATTTTGCCATTATACAGATGCCAGTATCCTTCTGTGCTTTGTGTCTTTTGCTTACATACTACATTTGAATGAAGCTTTTTTGAAAAAACTAAAATAAAAATGATTTTATCAATTAGATAATTGTTTATTTTATTTATTCCTGTCCTTTCTGTTTTTGCAATGATGCTTTCAGTACTGTGGAGTGAGAAGGAAAAACTGATCCTCCACCAGAACAAAACAAACAAACAAACAAACAAGTAAAGCAGAAACAAAAAGGGCACAGTAGTTCCTGAGTGGCTACCAAACTTACACACTGATTTAGTTTCTTTAGTTTGGCTAAACTTATCTGATTTTCTCATGTGACTAGTCAGGAATGCTTGTTTTGCAAATCAAACATTTCTGTTGGAGGAAAGTTAGCTAGAAGAAAGCATTAAACAAATGTTCCAATATGACAAATAGGAAGTTTAAGAAACAGAACAGAGGCCAGTGTCTTAACTAAGAAACACTATCTGGGGAGCCAATTCACCATCCAAGCAACCTGTTTTCTAAATATCAATGTATTTTAAAAAAGGTTTATTTAAAAATAAATGCATTCAAATTAATAAGATAGCAGTCTTTCAGAGAATTATCCTGACATAAAAATTGATCTGACAAGTTCAATGGGAAGGACAAGGACTAATGCTCAAAATGTTTTGCATTTATAGTGCATATAAACTTCTAGGAGACATAATAAAACTAAAATGTTGTTTATCTAACAGAAAAAAGAGCAATTCATTATAACAGTTATCCTTTAGATTTATTAAAGACTATGTTTCAGTTAAGATATTGTTGAGCTCACACTTTAAAGACCTTACAGATAATTTCTGTTAAAATGTTACTTTTATTATTACTGTGAATATAACACCATCACACACAAAAAAAAAGCATTAAATATCAGATAATATGTAAATATACCAAAGGGGATTTTATCAATATTTATTAATTTTGAACAGAAAGGTTTAAAGTAACTATTAAATGAGTCACACTTCAGATTAGATCTCTGAAATCATTACTCAACTCAGAGTCAATTAGGCCTATTGTACCAAAACTTGTGCATACACAAGTAAAGCCAAGCAGTATACAATGAACATAAGAAGGTTGTGAAACTGAGCACCAGATTTTATTTTGCTCAAGTAATGACTCATTTGATTATCAGTAACGAAGCCTGTCCTGTAAGAATTTGTACTGATACGTTACCAAGTTTAAAATAAACATTTTTATTTCAGCCAACCAGACACTGTCTCTAAATCATAGACAAGATATACAACTCTTGAAGGACAGGCATTAGTCTCCTAACTTGGAAGCTCTACACACATATTATGACTGTACTTTAAAACTCATAGTGTTTTTTTAAAACAGCACCTGAAACAACTTTCTTTGCTCCATTTTCACTGCGTGCACAAACACCAACACACTGTTTTCTATTACAAGAAACAGCATTTATTGAAAATGGCACATGGATTATTACATTTTTTTCTATATTCAGAATTGGAAATAAATTGCATTATCTCTGAAATTGCTGTAGAGATTAGTAGTTTAACGTAAATGTTTTCCAATAAGGACAATATCTCTGTCTGGCTCGAAAATTTTCCAATGCAATCCCACAACAAATGCATGGTTAAAAAGTAAGCTGCTTGTTTTAATCAATTTGCATTTGACCCGAGTTCAAAAGAACACTCACTCTCCACAAATATAAAGAAAACAAAGGGAATTCATCTGAGAGATGAAGAATAATTTGGTCAAGGTTCTTCAGAAATTTGATTTTTTCTTCTCCTCCATAGTCTGAGCTTGAAATATTACTTTCTTCTGTCTCATTTTGAAGAAGTTGTTCCAGAATCATGCACAAAAGAAAAATATTCTCGTACTGGGTGATGTCATACACAGACTGGACCTGGGAATAAAGAAAAATCAGTACTTAAGTAGAGTGTGAAAACATTTCTGCAGCCTAACATCTCAGATGCCAGGTTAAGGAATACTGTTAAAATTTGCAGTATTATTTATATAATCAGGACACCTATACATTCAGTATGATTACTTCTAAAACATGTTTTCCTTTTTGTGGTAACAGTCAAACAACTAACACTGCATCACACTACCAACTGAAAAGCGAACACAACCTCCTCTTCAAGAGAGTTTGCTTTACCTAATTATCCACAGGCTGTGACATACCATACTGATGTACAGAAAAACAACTACAATAACAGCTTTGTTTGTTTTGAGCATATAATTAGAATTGGTGGGTTTCTGCTTTCTGAGAAATAAAATAACAAGCAAAAAAGAATTTTTTACTCCTAAATATAGACACTCATCTATTCAAGTGACACCTCCAGAACGCAAATTAAAAGTCCAAATTCCAAACCTTAATAGAAAATGCCCAAGTCAGTTCAGAGCCACTTAAAGTGGAATATTCAGTTTGTCAAACAAGCTGGAACAAGGACAATGACCAAACTAAAAACATTTTATAATTCTTACAGCTTTATCCAATATAAATGTAATATAAATATACCCGTCCTGTATTTAGAAACTGGAATTTTACACAGAAGCTTTCTGTACATAGGAAATAACTGGTAAGATACAAACTTAAACCTTGGAGAATTGTCTCTCTGGAATGAAATTTTGTGTCCTTAACAGCAAAATCTACCAATAATATGAGATGACCTTGTTCTGAAAAAGGCTGCAATTACAGTAGGTAGATGATCAGAACTGAAAGGTAAAATCATAGCTGCTAGAAAATTAATTATATATTTTAGAAAATGGACCAAAAGCTCTAGCAAATATAAAAAACTGTTTACACCTGTGGTACAAAGCCAGATGGGCCAAGGCTCCAACATGGGTCTATGAAAATGCATCAAATCATTTTACTCAGTCTAGATTACATACTGTAAGACTTCCCAAAGTGTGAAATCTATTATACAGTCATTGGTTTTACAAAAAATGTAAGTTATTTTTGATTCCACTAGAACCTAAGAAAAAGACAGCACTTTACCTTCTCCAGCTAAAACTGAGGAAGATGTTGGCTCAGAGATTGCTCGCTTTGCTTTCTGAGATAGTAGTTATTAAACCTAAAATCTGTGTTGAAGCACTCTGGGGTAATTGTTTTCAGGTAGCCTCCCTACTCAGAGACAAAATTAAGACACCACAGCCATCCCATTGCAAAGCCTCAATGTAGCAAAAGAATTTTGCTGAGTTTTCTAGAAATCTTGAAAATTCAGTTTGTTACCAAAACATATTATCCCTAGCCTTGCACATTCCTATTCTCTCTCTCTGGAGCCTGGTAAGAAAAATGTATAGTTCAGAAGCTGCTGCCAAGAATTCAGTATTGATATTCTTATCAGAATAGACAGCAAAAAATGAAAGATTATTACATTATTTAATAAAAGTATATTAAGTATTTGCGTATTTCTAAAGTTCAGTTCTGCCTATTAAACTGCCTAATTTGGGGAAACCTCCTTCCAAATCACAGGTAATATGACAGTCTGTTTCTTCAAATGTCACACATCCAACTCTAGGACAACCATGACTATACACTGATTGTTTTGACTGTTAACTAATAGTGAGGAGCTAAATATATTTACTTTGCTTATTAGACTAAATTACAGCTTTCAAAGTTGCAAAATTAAGCACTATTGATGATTTACTGAATTTCTAGGAAACTGATGGTTCTAAAGCCCTACAAAGTCCGCTCCTAAGACTTTCAGTGCAGGGGTCATCTGACCAAACACAGGCATCAACAAGATGAGATAGTTATCCCTTGTTCCTGTTTCAGCTGATGTAGGGAAGCAAGGGGTGGCCCACAGTTGTCTGAATGTAGATGTCTATTGCCATTTCACATGTCCCAGGGTAGCAGCTGTAAGCCAGGAGGAGTACCTCAGGTGTGCTATTAGATGTCTGAGTTTCTGCAACTGAGTAGTTCCCAGGGCCTTCCAGCATGTAATTCATCCCACTTCAAACTAGTACCACAGATATACCATGTCCTGGAACTCTTTACAGTGATAAGGTGTGACTGTAGCCAGAAAAAAAAATGATGACATAGAAACAAATGGAAGTTCTATGCTCTTAGTTCCAGTAATTTGGAAATTAGATGTACAACATTACAAGCAAAAAATCTTTGTTTGACTCAAGTGTTGGCCTTGAAAATTCACTCCTTTTACATGAGTAATCAATATAAAACATTTTAGAAAGGCAAATTATGTCACTTCACTTACTCCCATAACCTCAAGCTCTTCCAAGCAGTTAAGCAATTGTGTTACTTTCAGTGGGTCTTAAAAGGTGCAACTAATTGCAGCTTAGTAAACAATCTGATTATGGATAATAGAATCCACACGTTAACTAATTAACTCCCTCTACATTAAAGGGAAATTGCTTTAATCACACAGAACTGGCATTGAAGAGTGAGGGTAAATAAGTATGATAGCAAGGAGGAAGTATTTTTTAAGATAATTACTTTTCTGGAGACAAATGCACTTTAAAATATTGCATTGTATAACCGAGGGGGGAAAAAAAACTCAGTCTAGAACATTTTCTGGCTCAAGGCTTATTATTGACCTTTCCAATCCATTTAATAATCTGAACAAAACGTGTCTCTATTTCTTTTGTTAGATATCTTCTGTAGCACTGATTGATGCAATTACTACCAATACAAATTTATGCCACATAATTGGTAAAGGGATGCCTTTATTGTTCCCTAATGGTGCAGAGCCAGATAATAGGCCTATTAATCTTGCCCACCAATGTGTGCGAGTGGGTAGTGCACATATGCATACACACCAGAAAGTTCAGAGGGTGTGTCTATAAAGCAAGCCTTATATATATATGCTGCTATTCCACAATATATTAATACCAACTTTAAGTAACTTTAACACTAATTCTGCTTTTCAGAATCAATTTTAAGATAATCACTCTTATAAATCAGTCAGGTAAGCAATATGGATTTTGGGCACTATACTTTATGAGATCAGACTTCATTAATTTTGCCTCACCAAGTACTTGGAAATGTGTTTTGTAGCAGTAATAGTCATTTTTCATATACCTTAGCTTTTAATTTAACTTTTGAAACTGTTTTCTTATTATGATTTCTCAATACAAATAAACTTTTTAGAGTTAAATAATTAAAAAGAAAAATTATTTATATACAATTGAGCTTTATGTAAGATGGAAACAAGGGTTACAAGGCTCTCCTAGCTGGATCTGATGATCTGTTAATCAGAATTAATTGTATTTACATCAACAAGTTCAGAATGCAAGAAGTGTCAAAATGTTTGGTTGAAATTAATTCTCCAAGTTTCTTCTAGATTACATGGTGACCACCTGGAAATTGACACATATTTACTACATAATTTGAAAGCAGGGAAGAAGTTATCTTACCTGTCTTCATTATAATGCTATCACAGTTAGTACTAATATGTTAAAAGAAACTGCTGTGTTCCAGGTCCCTGGCCCTTTATTATACTTCCTCTTTGCAAAACAACAGATCAGGTGGCCCCAGATCGAATTCCAAGCTGCTGCTGTCTTACTGGAGAGATTTGGAGCCTTGGTAAATAGATTAGGAAACAGATTCCTAATTGTACTTAGAATATTTTTATTTTCTTGTCTTAATGGTTTATGCACATTTATGTAATTTATTCAAATGCCATTAGTAACAGCAATATAAAACAAGAAAAGAAATTGAAGGTATTCTCTACAATTCTTAAGCTGTGTCACCAGCCACAAGTCATATTTCCAATGACGCAGTCTGTTGGGCCTGGGATTTTCACATGCAGAAGGCTGATGACACTTTCTGAGTAGGGGCAAGTAAGTTTTGTTCCTTTTACATCTCAAAGGATGTACAGAACAGAGACAATACTTTACCAGTGCAAACAAAAATCAGATGAAAGAGAGTATGTTCATGGCAACTGCTTCCACGAAGCTCAGATGCTTATGTAGAAGTGTCAGCAACACCTATATGCTCTCTGGAATATAGGAGGAATGGCACTAATTTGGGAAAACTTCTTTTTTTGGTTTAGAACAGAAGATTTAAATGCTGAAACTTCTGACAAAATGAAAACAATTAAAATTAATTTTGAAGCACCATTATGTTTGATTAGAGACAAAAAGCTTCCCTCCTTTTCTATCTCTATAATTAATTAACATCTGTTTAGGCTTTTTAAGTCCCATGGCAATACCAAGTTTAAATATATGTTTCAACAAGTAATTCTACACAACAAAATACTACATAAAACACTGACATACCAATACAAACTTTAATGAAATTGGAAAGATGAGTGTTTATGAAGTCATAAAATCGACACTTCTAGATAGTTATTTTAGCAGAAAAGTATTCTGCCCAGATATCCCCAATCCATCACATCCTTACAGTTTTACTTCTTGTAATTTTTTTCTTAAAAGTTTTGCCTCTTCCATTTCTTGGCAAACCTCTACTGTTCAGCAGGGATATAACTTTTCATGCTAGCAAAGCTTCTTTCCTATGTTTCAAGAAATTCTAAGTAAAATTTCACTGAAACATCAAGTGTTAAAAGGTAATATTTCTCCTCTTTTACATGCATATTTTTCAGAGAAGTGTACAAGTTAGACCAAAATGCACAAAAAGAACTGCTACAGCTTGGGAAGTTTGGCCTTCCAATGGAAGCACAGGCAGCAGGAATTGCAGCAGCATCAGCTCCTGGGCTGTGACTACTTAGCTAAGGAGCGTGAAGGATAGAACAGAACCAAATCTGCCATCTAGCCATTTCTGGGAAAAATCCCCCATGGCCTGTCTTGTCCCCTCCTCAGGCAAGAAAATGTAGCCAATGCTCCTAGAAATTTTCCAGAAAAGGTAGAAACAAAGAGCATACATGTCTGTTGACAAAGCCTATACCAATAAACACCATCTCAGCAAATAGCCCCAGTGCCTCTTGCTTCCTTGCAGGTGGCTACAACAGGCAAGTACACATGCAGTCTGAATTCTGGGCAAGAAAAATAAAATTCATGGGCCAGGAGGCCACAGAGCAAGTGGAAGCTGATGTCCCACAGGAACACGGGACTTCCCCAAACCACTTGAAAATGTTTGAAGAGGAGCAAGCCTGTTAGAAAATATCTGAGCTTGAGTTACATGTTTCTAGAGACACACAATCCTGGGTGTGCTGTTTAATAGACAATTACCCCAACTCTTTTTGTTGTTGGTTCATTTTATTTGCTGCCTTGGCTTTCTGGTGGTAAGAGGGCATGCTCCATCTAGAACTAAGAGGAAGGTGACTGAGACTAAACAAAAAAGGAAGTGACATACTAAATACAGTCACTGATACTCACATAAATGAAAAACATTTCTGTGCTCACTATGCCTGCATATAGCAGGGAGACTGAAATGGCTTTCTGCATTTTAACACTACAGTTCTAATGAGTATATAATTATAAGTTCCTAA
The DNA here is from genome assembly GCA_013398275.1 of Promerops cafer. NCBI lineage: Eukaryota > Metazoa > Chordata > Aves > Passeriformes > Nectariniidae > Promerops > Promerops cafer. The sequence continues at coordinate 3,641,835 of VZSE01013056.1, read as the reverse complement.
ATGGAGCAATATTTGACAGCATCACCTTTTAAGTAAAATGTTTCTAAATCAGCATAATGAAAAACAAGAAAAAAAAGTGACTGACTGGAAACTCTATCAACAAATGGTCACAATTTGGTAAATTTTGTGTTTACGAAGGAAATGCTGAAAACCTAAGTTTGCAGTAGAATCAACACTGTTTGACTCTACTCATCCAGCTAGGTTGGAGGTTAATGGAAATATGTTTCAAGAATCACTGAATTGTTTCCTCAAGTCAATACATTCTCATTTTATGAATAAAGAAGATTAATTCTCACAGGGAATTCTGTTCTTGACCCTTCAGTTTTCCTTTGAGAAATCCCTACTGAGGTTACTTACTGCTGTGTTCAAGTGTTAAATACAAGAGAAACATTTTTCAGAGTGCAGTTAAGAACATTTGGATAGCAGGCATTTTATTTCAAAACAAGACAGAAATCTTCTCAAGTGGATGTTCTGCAAACATGTAAATAACCTCTGATCATTAAAATTTACAAACCCAACAATATCCACAGTATATGAAATCACAGTAGGATAAAAGAGATTATCTATAATTGTTTAGTGTTTAAATAATATGCAGATATGCATCTCTAAAATACTTAAGGCAGGCATGCATGAAAGGCTTTACTAGAAATCTTTTTGTGTTGTTTCTAATACTGCTGTGTTAAGGTAAAGGGTAATTACAAATTGTCATGATGCAAGGTTCAGTTTTTAGCTGATAAGGATGTCTCTTTAGGAGCTTTTTGTTTTGTGATTTAAAACATCTATTCCCTGAACAACCCTCCCAATAATCACAATCCTCAAAACCATGTCAATTATTCACCTGCCAAGTAAGTTCAAACCAATATATGAACTCTTTCAGTATCTCAAGCAAAATTCACATCATGTACAATTACTTATTTAAATTTGTACTCAGCCCAAATTTTCAATTTTTTTTCATCTTTTATTCAATGGGTTCTGAAATTCTGTTTTTGTCTTTATTCATGCTGAGTATCACTTAATTCTCAAGTAGATCCCTAAGTTTCAACTATTTTGCTTGCAGATCAAGATCAAATGTGACTCCAGAAAGGGTCAAGGAATTACCAACATTTGTAACAGTTAAATTCCAGAGGAGAGACCATCAGCTAACCTCTGGGACCAATTTAATCTACAGCATGTGCAGTGACCTGTCCTGAGTAAGACAGTGCCAACAACACTTTAAAATAGTCTCAGAAGCCTCATGCTAGAGAGGTTTCAGAAGCAACAGTAAGAATCTTGCAAAAATAGTATCTGTCCATACATAATTATTTGGCATACCGTGGAAAATACTTTAAATAGGATAGAATTTAAAGTGTTTGTTCTCTTTGCTATCTCCCAAGGGGAAGATACTTATATCCCTGAGGCATCTATGAATTGTGCCTCTTCCACATATCACTTAGCAGGGTCATCTGTTACTAGCCCTTAGTGTGACACACTGAATTACAAGAAATTCCCAAGACATCTTAAGTAATATTAGTCTTATCTAGTAATACAATTTCCACAACATATTGTAAAAAGTTAAATATGTCAGCAGCAGAGCACTTACGTTTCCATTTTAAAGTAAGAATCACAACAATTGCCTTGCAAGTAACATAACAAAGACACAGAAAGCTTTAAAACCCTAAAACTCTAATCCCAAATTCTAATCCCCCTTATCCTATTAAAGAAAGCTAAAATATAAGTCACACAGCTATCTCATTTGGAGAGAACAGCTAAAAAGTATGAATCTGTGAACCCTCTTAGGATAATGGGAATTTATATTTTATTCCAATCTACATGGCATATACTTCAAATCTGACTTCTCACATGTATGTTATTTTTGAAATTTATTCTAAAATTATAAAATTTAATTCTTCACAAGTTGAAGCATGTGAAATATGTTGGTTTGGTTTTGTATTTTTATTTTCAAAAAAGAATCTGAAATAAAGACTGTGAATATATCTCTTATAGTGTAGGTCCTTCCAAATCAAATGGGCTACTTAAGAATATTTCTGACTTGAAAATGAAGTTATAGATCAGACAATCTCATGTACTGTCTCTATCATGAGAAAGCAATCAACAAAACAATAAAATTTCTCAGTTACGAACTTCAATATTAGAGAAAGGGCTTTTTTGTGATTTGTGTTTTTGGAGGACTTGCCTACTTCCAAGTGGAAGATTACTACATGGAATAACCATATAATTGAAATAATAGATGCTCTTTGTTGACATAAGAAATTAAGTTCTCGTCCTGTGAGAAGTGTCGTAAGTACAGCAAGGCCAGCGATCTAAGCAGGTCTTGAAAATAAACTTCATATATATAACATTTTTATAGGTAATAGGACACTAAGGTAGTAAGATTAAGTTTTGAATAATAGCAATAATAAAAATTCCTCCATTAATTAAAATCACATCAGAAAACAACAGGTTGCTGAAAAATATAGCTACATTAGTTTCAAAATATTTGATAGTTTACCTATTTTAGAAAATGCACAAGAAGCTCTGAAAATAAAGAGCAATCACTTTGCTTTAGTGACTCTAGCACTCGACAGGCAACCCTGTCAGTAATGCAAGATACACATTTATTTGTACTGAATCATAATTCATTAATTTTTGAAAAGAAGCTTTTCAACATGCTTTTCATCTCAAAAGACTTTTTTTTTCCTAAAAGCATGATAACTTTGCCTCACATAGAGCTTGACTTCCTAAAATTATCTCTTCCAATGCTAGGGATGGAAGTAATCAACTGAACCTAGCAAGTGGCAGATGGCTGGTCCAAGAACAAACCAAAGCAGAAGGCTGTCACAGAACGTGCCCTTAAATTGTTTGCTACAGGACACTGTGAAAGCTGAAAGCTTGTATGGGGTGAAAGAAAAGTAAACAGTTGTATGACAGTGAAATCCACAGATACACATGTAAAAACAATCAATCAGTCTTCACGTGGAACAGCACAAACAGATACTGGGAGACTGTTCTTGAAAACATTTCCAAACTTCTCTGAACATTTACTGTAAGCACTGTCAGAGGCAAAATGGCCATTCCCACATTTTTCTATCTCCCAGTTTAATTTACTGCCCCACCCTCTACCAATGGTAAATTACTTCAGAGAAGAAAATCTTCCCTTTTTTAGTTTGCAGCTCTGGAAGCTTACAGCCACTGGCTCTACATGCATCCCCCTCCATTTTCAATAAGATCAGTCCTTGCTCCAAAGCCAGAGACAGAATCCACCACTCCAGGTTCAAAATAACAAAGAGAAACAGCCCAAACATAAGCAAACCTAGGTGGATTCTGAGTGACTGAGAACAAATGTGTGTTTGATGCTTGTATTTATCTGCTGCAAAAGAAAACAGAAAATCCAGTAAAAAACAAGACAAAACAAAACAAAACACTTAAGAAGGAGCAAGAGGAGTGATTCTAGGCATTGCTCTGTCTGAGGAAAAGGACAAACCTGCTTAGAACACAAGCTTAATGTTTGTAAGAAAAAGAAGTTGATATCTGCTTTCTGAATCCCTTTCATCCAAGGAATCAAAGTCTCTGTATACTTTTAATAGATAAAAATGATGCTGCTAAAGAAGACAGGTTTCCTTCTAATTATGCAGTTATGCTTCCTCTTCCATAATTAGAGGCTTAATATTCTGTAACTGTTCAAGGCAATATTTAACTTAATATTAAACCAACCTTTGATTTAGGAAGAAGTGTTTTAGTTATCTATTTATCTTTCCTCTTGTTTTAGAAAAAATCTTGTATTTATTGTATAGATAAAAAGTCTTTAGGAATGTTTTTATATTTCACATATATACGTTTTCCCAAACTATTTTCCTAAAATGGATTAATGTTTCCCTTAGATATAACTGAAAAAAGACAACAATAGCTTTTCAGTGATTCTACCATCTGTCTTAAACAACCACTTTCCACTAAAATTATGTCACCAAATCATATAACAACCTCTGAATTTTCAAAGAATACCATGAGAGTCTTCCAAACTTTAACTGTAAAACTCAAGAGACATGGGACACATGGAAGACTCAAGAGATATAATTTCATAAAAATTTGACAGGGTTGACAAGCAGTGCTATTTTTCTTATTTATTGTACTTAAAGCTATGTGGAATATGTATGTAGAATAAATCTTGAGTGGGTTAATAAAATTTAACAACATGAAAATATTGCTTATTCAGCTTAAAGATGTGAAAAATTACAAATTCAACATATTGAATTGGAAATCACACAAAACATAAAATGTCATGAAATCATGAGAACACCACAGTGTATCTAAAAGTTTGCATACATGCATCAAAACTTAATTTTGGAAGAAATTAGACCTTTTGACTAAAAACATAACAAAACAGAAAATGGAACAGATTGCTACCTACAATCTTTTTAGGCTTTACAGAAACCAGATGGGTATGACTGTAAGCAAATACAGTTTTGCTTTCAAATTTTACTTTTCCATTAATTATCTGGTAGAGTCTTCTGGAAAGATCCAAAACGAGAAGTTGTCTAAACAACTTCACTTTTTAAAATGTTTGTTTGTTTTTTCAACTGCTTTAGCAGCACAGTAGTGTAAAAAGACAGGTTTTTAAGAGCTCCAGAGCAGCAGTTTAGAATGTGTGAATGGTGCTGGAAAGCAGTGACATGCAGTTCAAGATTGGCCTTCCAAAGTTCAGCATGCCAGCAGTAAGTCTAAAGACAGTTACACTTAGGAAGATACTTTTGAAACTGAAAATCTTCTGTAACTTGTGTGAAAATTGCAGCATCCTGACAGAACACAAAAAAGGAGAGTAAACTTAAAAGGGATTAAATTCTAAATTGACCATCAGAAGCCAACTAGTTTTTCTAGCTTTGAAGGAGAAAATATAAGAAATATACAGGAAGGATTATGTACAGGAAAATGCTTATAATTATAAAATTTATGATATCAGGTGAAACAAATAATGAAAGAATTATTGAAAAAAGTTCTGTTCTCTGAGTATTATTATATAGCAAAATTTACTAGGTCATACCAAGTTCAAGGGCTTCCTTTTCATAAAACCAGAATAGTTTGACTCCCATTCGAAGTAGTCTGGGGAAGGTTGTCTGCTATGCAAGTCAGAGTTTCTACTGGCAAACCTGTCACCTGGATGATTCTGTAAATCTCAAATATGTAGGATAACAAAGGTACAGCTGGCCTTAACTAAAGGAAAATGTCTTCAAGAGTGCAGAGTCAAGCCAAAATTTGGATGTACAACACCACTACTTTCAGTGAGCACAGAGTTGTTTATAGCAGGTCTCATTCCTTGTGCTAGAATGATACTGTCAAAAAAGGAATCTGGGAATGCAAGGGTTTGAAATGACCTAGAGGAAAGCTAAAGAAAATTCAGGAAGATTTACATGTGGCAAAAGAAGCATGTGATTTTTTGCTCTGGTATAATTTCTTATGCCAAAGCTTCAACACAGCTCAGTAAAACTAACTGGAACTGAAAGGTAGTGGGGAACTACAGACTTTTTTATTCTTCACAGAACCTGTTTGAATAATAATGTTCTGAGATTGAATTGGATACATTAGAGCTGAATACCCTAGCAAAAATACAGATAATTTTATCAAATGGCTTTGCTAAGACAACTATTTAAGGAAATAACAGCTAAAAATGAGCAGAAGTGCACTCTTTTGCATGAGTCACCCAAAAGGAGGCTATTACAACCAAACTACAGAATTTAGAAGTTACTATAGAAATTTAAAGCAATTAAATTTGAATCAGAAGCATTAATTCTGGAAAAAATCACAACCAGAGAAAAACCAACCCAATTGGAGCTCAAAGTACATTCAAAGTCAAAAAAGGATCTGAACAAAGCCCAGTCAAACAACACTTGACTTGAGAAACGTAGAAAGTAGTGTTTTAGCTAAATGACTGAGGTGTCTGGGGGATCTGTTACAGAAAGCTGACATAAATGTACCTGTGGTGGCCCTTATGGGACCCTGAAAACAGTTAGTAAACTGAAGTTTCCAGAAACACACTGTCACTCGTGAATGTGGTATGACAGCTGCACAAAAGAAATGTCATAGTACTGAAGAAAACCAGCATAATACCAGAGAATGACATAAACAATGGCAGCAAAAGAACAGCATGTCAGGGATGCCACTGGAAGTCAAGAACACGCTTGCACTTGCTGGAACTGAATTTTAGAATGGCTTGGGTTGGAAGGGACCTTAAAGATAATCTAGTTCTGTTTTTTTGTAAAAAAGGGAGTTGAAATCCACCCTTCAGCTAAGGCTGTGAGTTTCTCTGATGGCCTGATCCAATGATAATATTACATGAATTGCATCTGAAAACCTCTCCTGTCTTCCTTAGCAGTTACAAACTTTTCTGCCATTCCTTTCCATGCTGTAATCCCATCACCATCCTTTTGGCTTTTCTCTATTTTTTCCATCTCCCATCTCTAGAAAATAGAAGACAAATGTCCCACTGGCATGACCATGAGTCTAGGCCATGTCTCTGATTCTGAAATCTGGACAAAATACAAATTATTTTTAATCTGAACTTCCCACAAGAGCATGGTATTGGGGGGAAAAATGGAAGAGTGGAAAATGAGCAAATTTTCAACCTGAAGAAAAAGAGACAAATCTCTTTACATTCACTACAAAACCATGGATGTTTTGAAGGGGACTGGACTAGCAGAATAATTAGCACTATGTAAAACTCTGCAAGCTGCTTCTATGGAAAGCAGAGTTTAAAAATGCAATTAGGATATGGAATTTACCAGAACAATTTCAAGGCTTAATAGAGTTTCAAGAAGGTTACAGAAAACAGTCCCTAATCCTCACCATTAAGACAGCACATGACCTTTTGTGTAATACAACAAATAGCATCATCCTACCACAATTAAGATAACCTACATTCAGTAAAGATTCTCAGAGAGGACTCTGGTCTTTCTGCAGCTGCCAGCACACTTGTCAGGTTTACTGTGCATCAGAATGCAACGTTAAATATAGCATGGTATTTATTAAAAAATTGGCCTGAAAAGATTAGAAAAATTTTTACATTTTAACACAGAGGAGGACTAGCCTTTCAAAAAGATAGCTAAGCTTCAGTTTTGGACAGTTTTTTTTTTAGGTTTTTTTTTTTTTTTTTTTTTTTTTTTTTTTTTTTTTTTTTTTTTTTTTTTTTGTTTGTTTGGGTTTGTTTTTTTTTTTGTGGTGTTGTTGTTGTTGTTGTTTTTTCTAAATTGAATGATCTGGAACAAGAAATAAAGTATGTTCCTAACTGTGGACCAGATGTAAGAATTCAAAATACCTCCATGTTATTTTACGTACCACATTATTTATAATCAGGTAATAATTACCAGTAGGCAATACATACAAGAATTTAGCAAAGCTTCTTAAGTGCCTTTAGGAATACAATTCTTTCCTCTTTGCCATAAATTTCATGCAATTTAACATAATTGCTTAATTTATCAAGCAAGATTTAAATCACTGTGAAAGATATTAAAAGATCCTATTAACAAATCATACTAAACACACAGGCCACCTAGTTCTTCAAAATTATTTCAGATGACTGCAGGAATACATTAACAAAAACATGACAGAAAATCATTAGAGACTGACTCATTGAAAGAGGAGAGAAGAAACAAAATCAAATCCTACCATAATTGAGGTACAGAGATCATCTTTGGTATGCTCTAACTGACTCCCAGCAAATTTCTAGTTTTTAGAAGGTCTGGACTATCTGGCATAGCAATAGTAACACTACAAATGAGTGAAAGACATCAGCTGCAGTATAAAGAAACCCTCCTATTTTAATGTTCAAACTTGTTTTATAAAACTAAAGTCACTATTCTTGTGCTTATGCTTTGGTGGAGAATATGTGTGCACAGGGAAAACTTCTGGGATAATCCAGCAATTTGCAGAGTGAACAAATAAGAAAGAGAATACTGCTACATTTTTATGGCTCTAAGGTAGCCATGCAATACATTCCTTCAAGATTCCCCTATGACAGCAAATTAGCCAATAGGGAACTCATGCTCCGACTGTTTCTGCTACCGAATTTAATTCATTTAAATTGAATTAAGGTTCTTCTATGCCATATGGGCACATAGTAATTTATTTAGTAAAGCTTTTAAGCCTTCCAGTCTGAAATGTAGAAATTTCTCATTTGGTTTGGTTTTTGGTCCATCTCTCTTCCTTAATACTCTGTATTTTATATTCCCTACTGGAGAGGGAGGAGATAAGATTATCACCATATAGAACTATAGCTCATTAAATGTTCCTTTTGGTTCTCAATCCTCTGGACAATAAGAATTTAAAGAATTTGACTTTCTTCACTCTAAAGGGTTAATTAGGCTCCTTCCATCTACTGTTCCCTCAGTGGGATCTTAGTCAAGTGTTCAGCAAGGTCAACATTGAACCATTACTACTCTGTCTGTTACGTTACTTTCCCATGAAACTTTCTCGACTGCTATATTCTCTTTCCAGAATAAAATATGACCTACCATTTGTTCCAAACACTTCTGTACCCAAGTGACACAGGATTTAACAACACGAAGGAAATCCATTTTGGGTCTTTTTTTCCAACCCAATTTTTGAATGTCTGAGATTGTATCAGAGTTATCAACTCAAATAATCATGTGCAGATGAAGGAACTTAATATCTTAATTTTAATTCCACTGTCTTTTAGAAAAAAAAAAAAGGCAAAAATCTTAGCTGAAGAACCTTCTTTCCATTTAAAGGAACTTGTACTTGTTTTTAGGATCAGAAGAAAACTTAACCTGTTGTAAAAGATCTTCATGAGCATCACTCCTTGAAAGGGGCAAAGTTAACAGCAGTTCCAGGTGACAATATGGAAAATGAAATGGAACCACTTCTGGCTGTGATAATACAAATGTACACACAGAGATATAGAGTAAATGCAATTCTTAAAAGAAGAGATTATAGTAAAAATTGGAAAAAGTAATAAATAATAAGAGGAATGTATTAGGCCTCTTGGGTCTACTACATTGTGAGAGTAGGTATCTTATAAAACTTTTCTCAAATTAGGCTGTCATGTGGGTGACGGTAACAGCATTATTTAAGTAGACCCAACTCTGGTTGTACGTGTGGGACAGTGAAGAAGTACAGCCCCACTAAGTATGATCCACAGAACTGGATTCCTCTAAAAAGTAATTGTCATTAAGGCAAGGGATCTTAATATGGTTCTAAAATCTTCAGTGAAAAGAAATACCTCATCTACTCTATCATTTGAAAGAATGAATTACCTACAGGTAGATGACCATAGGGAAAGGCATTTTTCTAGGTAAGCATAGAGACTCAAACTTGAAGGTACTCCTTATGAAAACTGTACAACACCTTGCTTGACAGGGAATATCAACACAGCCAGTGCTGCCTATAACATCCATATGATGAATGAATAAACCCTGGAAGAAAAACTCTTGAAGACATCACAAAAACATTGGTGAGGGAGGGCAGTTTAAGCAGAACTTTAGATTTGCCTAAGTACCTTAATAACTAGCTAGAGAAGGTGATGATGCAAATCAGTGCAACGTCTTCCCAATTCCCACGTCATGCTTCTGGTCTTATACCTATAACTTAACTTTTATTCACATTTATATTCCACCTGTTCCCATGCAGCCACAGAAGTATCAAAAAATCTCCTTCACCCAACTGAAATGAGGAGTAAATCAACCTATGTTGATTTTTTTGGTTTTGGTTGGTTGGTTGGTTTGGGTTTTTTTGTTGGTTTTGCTTTGTTTTCATTTAATTTATCTATTAATTACACAGGGAAACTGGAGATTTTTATGACTTTGCCTGATTTAAAATAGCCTTGTTAACAGAGAGATATTCTGGCCAATATATGTGGTGACAAAGGAAGCATTCTAGACATGAATGTACAGTGATCTTATGATCAAACCAGAATGAATGGCAGGCTGAAAGCCTCAGGGGTCCACCTGGGAAAAAACATGTAGGCTCATCCCAGAAGCATAGAGAGTATACATGTGCTGAAAAGTACAGTATGACTTTCATGAGGATGACAACTAATTTTCTAGAAGCATTTGTGTTGCTTCTCCTATGCTCTCACTTAGTAAACCACTGAAGAAAGGAAGGAGGCAGAATGCCATGCTTGTGGGAAGTCAGAACCTACAAATGCAAGTCAGTTGTGTCATCACAAGGAGCATAAGTCTGAAGAGATGGGAGCTTTGAAATACTACCAAATCCCCAAGCCAGCTGGTCTAGCCTGAGGTTGTCTGAAAGAATTCTAGCAATTCCAAAGGTAGCTCTTCTGACATACCATGATCTTTACATAATGAAGTAATAATGGAAGTGATGCCAGGCACAGTATAGGTGTCTCCTGCTGGTGTTGAAACATGAGACTGAAGACTTCCTTCCGGATAAAGTCAATGCCTTTTGCTGCCTTTCTTTGACTTCATTGGAAGTGCATGACAAAGTTGCTACTAACAGCAGAAATTGTGCAAAGCTTCGTGAATTTTTTCCCTTAACACTGAAAAAAGGTAGTAGAGCCTGAAAAGTCAGCTTTCTGCCTTCACTCATCAGTTGGAAATCATCATTGTTTGGAACAAACATCTTTCATTTCACAGCTCTGTTTGAACATTAAGTTCATACTGCCTGACTTAAGACACTGCCCTTTTGTCAAGTAAAAGTGCACAACAGCAAAAAAGGTAAACTATATTCAGCGATTAGCAGGACTGTAAGAATTGGGAGATTCAGACAGTCAATAGAATATTCTTCTTAAACTAATGTTTTCTCATTTGAACAAAAAAAAAAAAAAAAAAGCTTAAAGATCCCACAGATCAGGTGGGTAATCCATATGCATTACTTTTAAAAGCAATCAGCATTCAAAGGTGGGAGACTATTGTGATGATGGAAATGATCTGATCATCCCATCCTTACCAACGGGTACTCCATTCTCCTTCTGAAAAACCAAAACTGTTTTGGAAACATTCAGAAACACCAAATGAGGGTTTTCAAAAAAAATTCCATTTTTTAAATTCCTTAGTACATTTAGGACTCCTTTTTTAAATTGCAGCATACTCTGACAGTTTCTGAGAAAAATATATACATTAGAATCTCAGTACTTCCAGAATTTACTCTTCTTACTCACCCTTTAGGATCCATTAGATGTGGATCCTCAGAGAAGCACAAAGTATTGACTGCAAAAATTCTACCTTAGAGAGAAGCACATCTGCAGTGATATCAACAGCCAAAAGGTGGCTTTTATCAACAGATAAAAGGTGAATTAGAGAAGGAAGGAAGATTACAGAGAATTAGCTCTTATGAAAAGAATTTTTATGGAATATTCACACAGAGAATGTAGCTAGAATGTTCTTGTGCAGGATCCAAAGATCAGGAAAGAAAATATACTAGATATTATCTTCGAACAAAGGTGTCTCTTTCTCAGATGCAAGGATTTTTCTTACCTTCAAATTTCAATTTAGTTCTTGCACAATAATAATGGGCAGGAAAAAATACTCTGTTTCTCTTCTTTATATCATACACTGCTTTATATACTTCTGTTGTAACTCTCATTAGTTTGCTATTTAAGTCATAAACTTTTGTTCTCTCAGAATCAAGGACTTTTCAAGTCTCTAAATATGTTGTGTTTATTCAAAACTCTCTCATCTGTTATGTATTTTCTGAGAAGACATTATCACATGACCAATTTTGCTGCCACTCATAATTTATATCTTTACTTGTTTCTCTTAAAATCTTAATATATATTTCAGAACAGTTGCTCTAAATTGAAACAATACCTAAAACCCTATTTTCTGTACTTGGTTAATGACATTAAAGAACTAACTTTTGAGGGTTAAACAAAATAATCATTCATTACATTAATGAATAAAAATTACAGTAACCACAATCTTCAGAATTTAAATTTACAATAGCTAGCATCACCTTGATACTTTAATTGATGAAAGAATAATAACAAAATACTTGGAGTGGTTTTTAATTTGCTGCTCTTGCATGCAGTATGATTTATCTTGGGATTTAAAACTGTGCTTAATTGCATATTAAGTGACAGCAATATGTGCAACAAGTTTTTATTAATTTCACTGCCTGTCATATTTCATATTGAAAACAATCTACATTGGCTCACCTATAAATTGAACTTGTTATACAGGCCTACTTCACACTAAGTAGCACATTAGTATTCTACACAGACTGTAATTGCCATTCTACTGCTTTTATAATACTCATGTTTTGAAATGCTCTCCTTGCATTTATATTAAAAGCATTTGAGAAGACAGTCATTGAGTGGTGGGAATAACTCTGCAGGAACACAGGAACATTTTTTAGATTTATTTTGACTTTGTGCATGTCTGAAAGTATTTCTTTGGTATTTATTTTTAAAAAGAAGTTAACTAATTCATGTACAGTGATTACTCCAGTAACTGCAGTATTCACTGCAGAGACAATCAAGCTCAAGATTGTTTTAGAAAGATACAGCATGATAGTAACACAATTAGAACATACTGACACAGATGATTAAGAGACTAATGCAAATTTATAATCTCTTTTAAGAATGAACTCTGGATTTTAACATGGTTCAAAGGCAAATGAAAGAGGAAGAAATGCAATACCAATACAAAAAATCTATAAGAAAACTAGCATAACACAATGTTAGTTTTGGTGAGAAACCATGAGATAGCAAGATTGGGTGTCCTGGTTTAGCAATGGTATTCTCCAGTTTAGTGCTCCCACTGAAACCGTGCTGCCACTTGCTTGCTCCTCCTCTACTCCTCCCCTTTGGAGGGCTGGAGAGGAGAGCTGGAAGCAAAAAAGCTAAAGATCATGGGTTGAGATAAGAGCAATTTACTGGAAATAGCAAGGAGATAAGAAAATGAACAGTAACAGCAGCAATACTGATGACAGAGTGTACAAGAAAGAGGAGAACGATTCACAGAGAAACACCACCACCTAACTGCTCCCTCTCCACACAACGGCGATATGGAAAGAATCCCTTTCTCCTCAGAAGAGACGCCCTTCATCTTGCCCCTAGCAATGACGTGAGGTGGTACAGAATAACCTCCTGCTCCTGGCCATGCCACCTCCTGGCTACTGCAAAAATTAATCCTGTCGTGGCTGGGATCAGGACAGTGGGAAAATGTAATGTGTCTAACAGGAGACATCCTGTGCTGCTACCCCTTTCATGTTGTCCAAGTGCTGTGGAAGGTGACACAAGTGTTTTTCCTGTTTATTCCCAGACTGGTTTTACTGTTCTTATTTATCAAATGTGTATATTGTGTGAGTGGTACGTCAAGTGATATGGTAAAGATTTTAGTAAGCTGTGAAGAACAGCACAATCTGTTAGTCTAAGTCAGCAAGTAGGCTGTACAAATCTATCTCTTCGCAAAAAAGGAATTCTTTTGTAAGAAAATAAGACATCACAAGCACTTTTATGTACTGACTTCATTTAAAAGGACACATACAAATCTCCTTCCCATTTCCAACTTGAAATAAATGGTTTAGGTGCTTCACTACGGAAATCACTTAGGGTTTGCAAACTGCAATACTGCAGGTGAGATGCACAGAAAAACAAAATCTAAGATGCATCCTTTTCTTTAACTAATAGTACAAAGAATACCTGTTGGGGTTTTTAAATCAAGACACAAATATAAATATTTACTAAAAATTAGGTAAAGAGCAGTTTAGCTTCCAAAAGTAGTCAATCAAAAGTATGAAGTTCTAAAATTAGAAAACTCAGCAGTCTCAAAGCAAACTGCATAGTGAAATAGTAGGGAAAAATTATTAATAATCCAAAGCCGACGGAGTTGCAAAAATATTTGAGAAAGCCAGCAAAAACTGGCTGACAGCAAAAAGCCAAACAATGACAGTGACTCACAAGCCCACTTTGAACAGTGCACTGTAACTAGGAAAACACATCTACTGCTCAATCTCAAATATTATGTACAAGCAGGCCCACAAAATAAGTACCAGAAAGAGTTAGTGGTAAGAAATCAGTTACTTTTAGAATTTACAACAGAAAGAGCTTGGTTGTGTATTATGTGTAGCATTTCCTTAAGTTTGTGATATGCATTATTGTTTCCATTTTTGTGTGTGTATCAGACTGCAGAAGGCTGAAATTTTACACAGTCCATAGAATAAAGAAAAAAAAAGGTGAAAAGCTTACTGAGAAATCAATTCTCAACGGCTTTCTTTTTGCTGTACTCATATCTTATGACATGACATAACCTTCCTAATTTGAAATTAATATCCATTCATTGGTATTTCTACAGTGCAACTGCCCTTGAAGGGTTGGAAAGAGTAAGTAAAACTAAAGTAAATGAACAAATTCAGATTTTTACAAGCAAATATTTTTACTTAAAGTTCTTACAGCAAAGAAACACAGCAACAAACCAGAGAAGTAATTCTGCCTCTATTAAAAATAATTCCAAGTTTTTAATGAAAGAAAGAATCTGAAAGTATATGAAAGTATTAAAAAATGTATTATGAAGTTTTTACATAGCCTGATTTTTAAGCCAAGAAAGGACCACAAAGACCACACTGTTGATCTGATTTTTCCCAGAAAGTGAATTTAATTGTCTTTCAGAAATACACATAATTTTATCTTAAAGATGACAAACTACAGAAGTCGCTGTTTTTCGATGTAAGTTGCTGGTATGACAGCTGAATTTTCCAAGTACCAACACTGGAAATGGAAAAGTATGCTCATGTAAAAGTGAATCTATTAAAAGAAAATGGGAAAGCACTGATAAAACGTTAAAGTAGGAAGTAGAACAGGTGACACTGAATGGCACTGAAGGTAAGGTAAATATTGTCATGCAAGTAATTGATGAGAGAAGCTAAAAGGATCATGCAATAACATTAAGTGCTAGAGTAAAAAACTGTCCAACTGAACAGCCAAACAAATGAAACAACCACAAACCAGAAAAACCAAACCAAACACTCCCCAAAACACCCCCCAAAAGAAAAAGAAAAAGAAAAAGAAAAAGAAAAAGAAAAAGAAAAAGAAAAAGAAAAAGAAAAAGAAAAAGAAAAAGAAAAAGAAAAAGAAAAAGAAAAAGAACTTTAAAAGACGTTAAGAGTAAAGTAAAAAAAGTAAAACCACAGGACAAAGATACCCTACTAAACGTAAGTAAGAAAATAAGTAGTTATGAAAAAACCCAAACCAGAAATAATCCAGTATTGTTTCTGCTCCAATCCTGAAGTGGAAGAGGAAAAGGATATTTCTATTCCATATGATAGTTTGGATGGAAGTAAAAAACTGGGGATATGAAAAATCATCTGCAACAACCCAAGACTTCATTAGGAGATGCTCTCAAATTCTCCCCAGAGCACCTTTGCAGTATTTCTCACAATGAATATATGTCAAAACCCACATTAGAACACCAAACTTGTATATTAATTCTAGATCACTGCTTGGAAGATCTGTTTCAACAGAATAATGCATTTGCCAAAAAGGCAGTGCGGCCTGTTTGCTAGGGAATTTCCTTTATTCTAGTACAGTTATGAATTGATTGGAACACAATTCTGGCCCCTATGTTCACACTGAATGTCATGAAAATACCAATTTTCTAGTGTAAAAAGCGTTATGTTCAATAAAAAGTATTTCATAGTTTGGACTGCAAATAAAGAATACAGAAGGAAGCAGACCTTTCTTCAACCCCAGGAAGTTCTTGGCACTAACAGATATTTGATTAAATTACAAAAACATAATTTTACTTCTACATAGTTAATTAATTTTAAAATAGCATGAAGAAGTAGAAAAATAATATTTATTATTATGGCTAATCATTTCAGGGACCATAATTATTTCTCAAACAGTATTTGTAAGATAACAATTTATTTTAAGTATCAAGTATCACAGTTCACTGCCTATGCTCCTGGATACAACTGGCAACTAATATAACCTATGTTTTATTTATTAGCTTAGCAGACAAATGTGCACTTACGGAATTTCACATTAATTGCTAATATTTCCCTATACAAAGCCCTGAAGGTCTTGTTAGAAATATGTCAACTGAAACTGGAGTTCTGTTTCAGAGTTTGTTTTTTACATGCAAATGCTTTCACACTTAACTATTCAGACCTTGGGAGAGAAAAATCTTTTGCCAATGACAGAAACAATTATGATTGGATAGGAGAATTGTCCATTGCTGCTCCTGCAGACCCTTGATATACTATAAGGGCAATCAAATCAATTTCAACATTATTAAATCCATAAAAAATACATAGGCTTCACTGTCAACTTATTTTCATAACTAAACTGATAGCTACAAAATTTCTGAAAGTCTTTGTATTTCACATGATGCATTTGACTGAAAATCCTGTGTCTTTTAAATTCCTACTGGAGAAACAGGCTACCTAAGAATAAGTTGGTATTCTAGACTCTTGGCTTTAGACTTAATTTTAAGACTTTTTTAAAGTCTTCTTTGGAATTTGGAACTTAGCATAGGGAGGTAATTTACAAGTAAGATATTACTGATCAAATGGCTACAGGCACGTTATCTTTGTCAGTGAAATTCCAGAAGTGTGTCTCCTGCTGAGTCAATTGCAATAAAAAAAATAAAACTTGGTACCTTGTGCACAGATTACAAGAAAAGTTACCATGTTTATTTTATTCCAATTCCTGTATGTGCAGAAATTCATTGGGAGCCATCATTTCTGCACACATGAACTGCACTCAGTTGCTCACAAAGAATTGAAATCTGCAAACGGATACTGATTAACGTGGAAGAATAAAGTCACACTCCTTCCTAACACTGAACTGCTTATTTGAAGAAAAAGTGGTCATGAGGAATGCATCGTTAAAGACAATACAACCAGCAAAAAATTGAGATCTTTTGGCTGGAGAGGTGGTGGTGCTGTATGTAGAATTAAAAGCATGTTGGATAAGCATGTAGGGTTAAAATGTTGGATGCTGCTATTCTGACAGAATTTCTCATACCTGCAACAGTCACAGTAAAGTGTCTTTAAAACTGCCAGCAAAGATATTTAAAATACCCTGCATTGGTTCCTCTGCCTTCACTTTTCAGGCAGGGGAATCAATCAGGAAGCAGCTCAGGATGAGAAAGATGTGCCAGGGTGCCAAATCAGCAAATGATCCTTTGGCTCTAAAGGGAGAACTGCTGCTCTCCGGCTTGGCAGCAGCTCTCTGGGGTGCTGTCCCTCAGGACTGGAGACTGATGGGCTACCAGGGTCACATGGAAAAGCAGGAGACCTCCCAGTTACCTGCCCTATCACAGAAAGAACAGCTTTGCCATGGCAACTGTGCTATGAACTCTTCTATGTTTAGTACATCTTATTTTGGATATATCTTTCTGGGGGTTGGGTTAAAACCAAAAATTCTCTTCCCCATTCCAACACTGCTAAGAATCAATAAGACTGAATTGCTAGAGCAATCTCCAGTACCCTTTTTGTATCCTGATAGCCCCTCAAAATCTTTAATTAATTCCTTCTTTGAATGTCTTACACTGCAGTTTAAAACTGTTCAAACAAGAGCAGTAAGAGAAAGAAAATGTGGATGGCATGAAAAAAATCATAAAGTAGTATAGGTATCTTACACTATTAAGATTTCTTTCCTCTTTAAACCAGACATTTGTGTTTGATACTGAATACATATTACTGTAACTGATGCTTTCTTACAGGAATCATAACTAAAGTGGACAATACAAAGTTTGAAAATGCAAATAGAATACTTCAGGTTTGCTACATGTGGTACACTTTGTGAATGAGACAGAGGAGAGAATCTTGTTTCAGAGCATCAGGTAGAAGAGACAACCAAGGCAGACATCGCTGATAAGTACAGGTAGCATTAGGTAAGGGTTTGTTTCATAAACAACAAAAAATGATGAAATCATGCCTTACATAGAGCCATAATAAAAATTAGTGATACAAATTAAGGACTATGTGAAGAAGAAGAAGACGAAGAAGAAGCAAGAATTATAAATCACTAGGAAGGATTTATAGAATCCTTCTATATAGAAGGATTCTATATAGATTCTAAATAGAAGAAAAGAAAACTCAATTATACTTACATGAACAAATTCTTAGTTCTTGTCTTAAATATAATTAATTCTAAGTTAATTCTATTATTTCAAGAATACCCAAACTCAGCAACTATACAACGTTATCACAGTATAAATCCAAACATTTAATGTAATTTGAGTGTAAAATAGAGTCCCCTAGTGATTGCAACAGGCTCTGGATCTGATCTTTAAATTTTGAATTTAGTAGTATTCAGAATTACTATTAGACCATGAGTTCTAGGAAAAAATATAGTTTCCTGCAGATGGATTTCTTCCTCAAATAAATATTTTAACAAATAGATAATACAAAACAAAACAATATTTAGTCAATACTACTGATTTGAGTTGATTCAACATAAACCTAGTTGGACAATTGCTTACACTTCATTCATAATTTCTCTAACTTACTATACAATTGTATTTTAAATATAGCCCTTTATAACTTTATGCAGCTGTAATATTATTTCAGCATATTCTATCAATCTTGATCAGGGATTTTTGTTGGGTTTCACTTTGTTTTGGTTTTTTATTAGCTGTTACTTAATTTTAGGCAATAAAATTCAGATGGAGAAAGGTAAAACTCATAAGCTATTATTAAAGAATGAGGAGAATAATAATTGTAAACAATAAACAGAATCAATAACAGCTTTCAGATTTGATGTATTAACACATTCTTAAATTCAGCATCTGGAAAAATCTACTGCCTGTATAGAAAGCTGTTTGGACTAAATGACTCCCTCTGACCTTAGAATCCATGAATCAATAATATAATTTAACTTTCAAATGAATTTAAAATATTTCGCAAGGAAGTTAAGAAGCAGGTCTTAAAATTGAAATGTATGCTGTAATGCATTTTGAAGAACAGCTCTTATGATAAATAGACATATTCAAAAATGAGAAAAAAGGTTCTTGAGTATTATTAATTTTGTCACTAGCATAAAACAACCCAGAACAGTTCAAATTCTTTGAAATGCTATTCAAGTGAACACAGCTGTAATCTACTCATTACTCAGATCCTTATGTGTAACTGTGCACAACTCTCTAAGGTCTCCATCAGTGGTGCAGTCCAGTCTTCTGCTATTTTCCTCCAGTTTCCAAGCCCTCTCTTAACATTACCATTTCCTCCATCTTTAGAGATAAATCATATTATACACAGGTGTTACAGTGAACACTGAATATAAGCAGGGACATCAGAAGTAATGTGAGAAACACAGAATTCACAGGACTCCAAATATGAAATCCCCAAAAGGCTTCCTCTGATGCAAACCAGTCACTTCTGTGCAAAAATGACCTGTTTAACATGCCTGCCAGGACACATCTAACCTACATCCTGAATTGCTATTACTGCCTGAAGAAGAGAGTTCTAACCTCCTGCAATTTGAAATCTTGACTGTGGGATGTATTAGTAGTTTTCTAAAATGAGTCAAATTTTGTAAATTTTCTGTAAAGCCTCTTTTCTGACCTACTAGCATTAATTATTATATCCTTATTATACCAATCTCCCCAAAACTAGCATTCACACTCTTAGAATAGTATTTCAACTTCTAGAACTCAGAAGCAGGGGAAATCTGCAATGTGGTTTTGCCTCCTTCCCCCTTTGTGAAAATTTTGACCATCATTATTAATACTAATATAATATATAAACAGGAGTTTAAGAGTTCAGATATATGGCTGAAAGGGTGCTGAAGTGTTTAATCCCACCCCTCAGCCTGAGACAGGTCCAAGTATACTTATGTCTCCTCCAAAAGATGCTCATCATGAATGTATTTCAGTACTTCAATAAGTTTGACATCTAACCTTCATCACCAAGTATGTTTCTTCTTCACTCCAGTACACAAAAGGATTACTCCTTGTGTAACAACTTTTCATGTCCTGGGAGACAATTACAACTTCTCTTCCCCCTCAGTCCTCTCTTTTTCCAGATTATTTTACGGAAACTGACGTTTTGCCAACAATATCTCTAAACACATCAAACATGCACATAAAGAATCCCATAAAGATTACTTATAAAAGATGGAAGTGCCCTATTCTATGATTTATTGTATTTTTAAATAGATGCAAAACTTTAAAAAAACCCCAAACCATAAACTAACCAATAATAATTGTTTTTAGTAATCATAATTTGTTTTTGACATTTTGATCAACTCTTTCTCATATATCATATGTTGCCTAGTTATATACTAGCACAGTTATAATGAATATTACATTACAATTATAATGACTATTGGGCAAGATTTCACAGTCCTCATCACAAAACACGTTTTACTGCTTGGCCTATTTAGAAACACTATCTGTAGAAAACAGATGAATTTTGAGGAATATATTAATAATTTTTCTATTATTTCAAAAGTTACACTTTAAAGGTGATTAGTAATGCTGTATAGCAAATAACAAAATATTATTCCATAAAAAAGATAATTCTGTAAGCAGTTTAATTCCCATGTGACTCTCTAAAGTCATTAGGGAGCAGAAACCCTCTTCCTTTTCGTTAATCTTAAATCATGTATAAGGACAATCTCAGCAGCTTTATGCTTTCCCTGAAAGTTAACTTCCTCTACTTTTTCCACAGTGGTATCTACACTCTAGAGAAACAAACATGTACTTTTAGAAAGAGCTCTTTTGCATGATAACTAGTTTTTAAGAACCTGTGACCATGGAAAACACTATCTTAAATAACCCACAGACTGGAATTGGCTCCCACGTTACAAAAACACAGGTATGAACTTGTAATTAGTTAAATTAAGACACTCAGATTTAAGTAGATTCTTCTGCCAAGCTAAGTAGAGTTGAGCAGTTCTTGAGCAACCACCATGCAGAATAAACTAGTGGGACACATTCCAAAGGTTGGCCAAAGCATTCACGAGCAGAATCATGAAACATGAAGGAAATTAAGGTCTATGACTCAGACTATGTTCTTTAACATTGCAAATAATGATCTTATTTATTTTATATAGTTTCTTACTGTACTACTAGCTCCCTGCTTTTACTAGGAATGGCAATTTTAAATCAATATAATGACACTACAAGCCTAATTTGTTTCTTTTATGCCTACAGGTGTTTGGCTGTGATTTGGGGTTTTTTTTGTTTGTTTTTCTTTTTTATAAGGGTTCTTGCTTCTGTTACTATAGAGAATGGATGATGCTCAATCAGAAGAAATATTATTCAGTATTTTTTTCTGTTCTTGTTATATGCATGGGCATGAAATGTGTAGTATTCAGTCTGTGCTCTGAATACAGAATTAATGTTTTCTTTTTTTTTTTTATTACAATCATTGCTATGATCCCACACATATGACAAATGTTACTTTAACTTCATAAATGCTTTTAGAGTGACGTAATGCTTCCTACTTTTAAGATAGAACCTTTTCAATGTAGCTGCTAATGCATTCATGGCTGCCTAGGACATGATTTTACAATGACTGCTATTACACAGAAATACATAAATTCAAAGCAAAGCCCATCCTGGCTTCTGTGAAAACTGTGGACACTTATGTCTTCCTCTTCACATACAGAAATGACCTGAGAAAGAAATCTACAGAAAAAAAGGTTTCAGTCTGAATGGTAAACATTTTCCAAAATTTACAAACTGAAAAAAAGCTCTTATGATAGAAAACACTATCATTTACCTGATCTACAATGTGGGCGAATTTTACTGTGTGAGAATTGATTCTTTTGTCTTGCTTCAGAGAGAGAAAAGTATTCTTTTCACATTATACCTGAAAATTTATTCTGTTTTCAGCAGATGGTACAATAATGTCTTTCAACAATACAGCATTTATCTGACAGAAGCACAACCCACTAGTCTAATTTTGCTATCAATATTGGAAATACTAACTGGAATTATACACCATTTACGTTTGAGAAAAACATACCAATTTTCTAGAATGACTTCTTATTTTCAGTGAGAAAGAGTTTTCAAGCTTAAAAGTGCCTTGCCCTCTTCAGCCCCAGACTTCTGGTGTTACCTTCTCCTGGCTACTCTGGAGCTATGAATCTGTGAAAGACATTCAAGGTTTGGTATGTAATGAGGTCTGAGAAGTAAAAGGAAGGTAATTGTGATGGGGTTTAGGTGGCTGCAAGGAGGTGTGGTAACACCAAAGACCAAATAACACAATAGTAGCAAACAGTGAGAATATCTAGATGGATACAGAAGGGAGGTTAATCACAGTGAAGGATCACCATGTTGATGACTCCTGCTCCTGGATGGCAAGCATTGCTCTAGATGTAATTTGAGTTTCTCAGTAATCACTGGTCGTTTACCTGTTCCCTCTGCATGGCCTAAACAGCAGCACTTTACCTCCCCCAGAAGCAAAAAGAATGTACATTCTCTGACATGAGTGGACACAAAGAAAGGTTCATCAAACTTACCATATAAGCTGCACACTTCCCAACTAAACTACACATTCAGATGAAAAACAAAACAGATCCTAAAAGATCCAAGTATTACAGTTTCCAGATAAATAATTTGCTAGCTTGCTCAAGTTATTCAAGACCCTTCTTAAAATCAGGCAAGTTCTAAATTAAGTAGATAGAGAAGCTAATGTTTTGCTTTCCTTGAAACTGCTTCCTTCATTAAAATAATTTAAAAATAACTAGAGAAAAGATATGGAACATACTTAAATATAATTAGTTCTAGCTGTTATTCAAGGTCCCTCTGAAATATCTTTCAGCCCTAGATGGCTAAGGGCTAATTTAATGGTTATGTGCTCTCCTCCAGGTTTCTTAGGTATATGAAAGGTTTTCTACAGCATGTTTGAGAAAAATGAGGAGTTTCAGAGCTTGTCTCAATATTCACCTAATGTCTCCATAAACTGGTAATTATTATCTTCACTAGTCTGTAACTCCTAGATTGTTACTGAAGCTCCTGTAAGCTTTCCTGAACAGTATTACTCCTTCATAGGTAGAAAAATGACTTGTCTCTATATGACTTAACATCTTTTCTTTTAGGAGCTCAACCAATTTGCAACAATAATCTCACTTCTAGAAAATTTATCAAACGCAGCAGGTTTAGCGATGATAAACACTTCTGCTGTTGAGCAGAAGTGATGGACACACCAGAGGATTGTGCTACCATTCAGAATAATCTCAAAAGGCTAGAGAAACTGGCCAAAAGAAATCCTGAGTTGCAGCAAATGGAAGTGCAAAAAATGCTTTGAGCAGGTTGTTATTTCAGCAGCTCATTTCCAGATGTTGTTTCCAACCTTTACTTTGACGATCATTCAATGAATTCACTGTTTAAGTTAATCTACAGGACTGAATCATAGTTAAAATAATCAAATTGTGTAGGAAGAACTCAAAATGGTTAACTTATTCAGTTACTCTAAGTTTTTTTATAACTTATTCCAATAGGCAGAAATACTACTTTAATTTTTAACTCTATTACTCCACTCTCTCATATTTATCATCCACAATTTGCTATAGTATTCTGTATTAAATGTTGTAGCTAGGCTTAGTAAAAGAGCTTTGATTAAATGATAAGGCTCCACAAAGAGTTCTTGAAAACTGCAAGTTCAGCTAGAAGTTTAATAATCTGAAAACTCAAGAGACACTAGTACTAACTTTTAATGAAAGAATTAATTATGAAGATGAAACAGAGCCCAAACGATCTTGTTTCAAGACAATACACCCAGAGGTTTAATTGGGCTTTGCCTACTCAATTCCAGGAATGACAGATGCCAAGAAATTCAAAACATACAAGCTACATCTTCAAAGTCTGCACTATAATCATGCAACCTGGGATGTCATTGTCTATGAGAAAGGACAAATAAACATATATTTTTCTTCTATTTTTCTCATTTTTTTGCTATATGCATTTGACTTCTCCCAATGTGAATTGCTATTGGAATCAAGTGAAAATAATCCTTTCTTATATAACAGGAAGCTAAATTGGAGGGGATTCAAGAAGGTTATTTTCTAAAACTACTTTTCATTCTGTAATGTTGGTGCTACATGCATTTCAAATGTACAATTCGGCAGAAAAGAAATAATTCTACAAGATATGCAATACAAATTATGCTGCCATAAATTCTTCTGTAGTAGTATATGTATGCAAGTGTGCATTGATAATTGTGGTCCAACTCAGCAGGGCTATCTGGTTACCTGCATTTCATACAAGTCCAAGACTGCAACGAGCAATGCTGTAATCCTTAATCTAATCAAGCCATATAAAACATACATCCTGCCTGAGAACACTTCAACTTCTCTTTCAGGAACACCTCCAACTTCAGCCAAACGTCCTCTGCTGTGCAAATCCTGGGCACACAAGCCTTACATGAATCCAGCAGCTCATATAATTAACATGCAGATCTAAACACACTTTGCTGCTCTCTTTTTCCCTCACCACAAACCTAGTCCAGTATCCCATTCCTGTATCTCCAGAGCCCCTATGAGTCCCCTCACTCTGACACTCAGGCCCAACACATTAGCCTCACTGAATCAGTTGTGGACTGAGGCTACATCATCAGTGTCTACCTGAAAATGAACCCCCAGATCCGTAAGTCCTCAGCACAACAACCTAAAATCTATCTCTGATACTTTCTACAAAGATGTTCAGTTTTAGCTCATCCCAACCTAGCTCCCTAAATTAAATCTATATCAGAAATGCTGTCAATGTAGCAATGAATAGGAGTTGCTGCTGATACCATAGTGAAACCCACTTTCCCCTCTGGGCACAGAATTAATAGTGGTGTGCTGTCCTGTCAGATCAAACCTTAACCAGCCAGAGAGTGCTGTCACCCAAAATATATACTAAGTTTAAAATATGCTATGGAACCAGATTTCATCTTCCACATATCTCAGCCATGCAAACCATAATTCCAATCTTAGCTACAAAGCAAACTCTATGCAGCTAATACTTTTCATCCCAGATATAAACCTACCCTGTTAATAACTTCTGCATCAGTTAAATCCACGAGAGACAAATTCTGCTCGTTTCAGAGCCAAACTTGGGACAGCAGCTCCTTCCGACTGTGGCGGCAGCACTTGAACGTTTTAGAAAGTACCAAACAAACATCAGTGAATCTTCCTGGTCTTTAAAATAGTGATGGTTATGCATAAGCTCTATAGGTAGATAAAAACAGCTTTAAATGTATTTTTAGCAAAACCAAATGAAACCAACAAAGGAGGTCCCAATGGGGCAAGCTGATGTTCTAAGTCATTATGTACAGATCTGTCACACATGTTTAGAGAGAATAGTGTCTGCAAAGCTAAGAAATCCAAGATATTGGAGTGTCCTGTAAAATGAGAAGAATGTTTTGAAAGAAAGATGAAGTTATGATTTTACAGTAGTATCCTCTATAATTCCATAGTTTCCATTTACATTTTACCATATGTATCTAAGGTCTTAGAGAGTTTTAATTATAAGCTGTAGTTCCTCTTTAAACAAAAAATTTTATCAGTGATTCCCAGTTAGAAATTCTAGGACTACAACTCTTTACTTTTCCATTTTATGAAGATGTGGAATACTGAAGCAGCAAATAGAGCGCAAAGCCACTGACACAGGAACTGTGCATTTATAATGTATCCCAAAAAAGCATTTAGTGAAACTGTGTTAAAAGCATGCATAATGAAGATGTTAAACAATTCTCCAAAATCAAAAGCCAAAGGTAAATCTGTAACAAAATCTGTTACCTTTCCTGGAAATTGAACTTTTAAGAGCACATCTGGCATATATGCTATTCACATAGACAACTGCAATACCCAAAAAGCATTAAGGAAGCAGTGCTCAATTTTCTGTAACATCACTCCTTTTGCAAATCATTGTCTGTAAGCAGGAATGCTCAATGAGGAAGGGAGCTTAACAGGAACATTAAAACTATCTATTTGAAGACACAGGTTTAAGTAAAAATCAAATAGTCTTCCAGACTAGCAGGTATACCACACATGCCACAAAAATCTGATGCTTTGTCCTTATTCGTGTTCTGCTTTCAGGCATGCAAAAGAACTAAATGAGCTGTAAAGAAAGCAACAGGAAAAGGACAGTATTAACACTGAGAATAAGGAAGCAAAAGCAGCATCAACCCACATTTAAAAAAAGAAGGTGTAATGAAAGCTTAACTGCATCAGAAATTCAAATAGGCAATTTCATTTAATTTATAATCATGTTATTTTTGGTTTTGTTGGGTTTTGGATTTGGGGATTTTTTATTTTTGGTTGTTTTTTTTTTAAGCCTGAATTTTGTGCACAGTTTGAAACAAGAAGATTTCCAGAAATATTACTTAGTAACATTTTGAGATATCTTTTGGTATCTTTAATTAAGCATTTTTCCTTTTCCAGTATTATGTTTCCATGAATGACATGATTCACCAATATTAATAGTAATAATACCCTAGTCGACAGAGTTCTCCTCATGTAATCGATATTTGCTGCTTCTGTTCCCAAACACACCTGAGGTTTTCTGATTACATGTCATCCTCAATTTTGCCAGGCACCTAACTGTAGTCAAAGCCCTGCTACCTTTTAGTTCTGTAAGAACACTTCTAAACTCCTTTCTCCTGAATGCTAGCATTTCAGCATAATATGAGAGGGAAGAGAAAACCACATGAAACATTTGTCATTTTCCAGTTCTGTCTGACATGTAAGCATCTTAAAATCTAATCTGTAATAGGGGATGACATATGCAGCAAAAGCAGGTATGCACTTCAAAGGTATGGCACTCTTTTGGCACATACCAAGTCTTGCCTGATTCTTTCATTCCTGCCTTTCAGGGAAGAGATTTCCATATTCCTAAATCCTTATCTCCAGACTAGGTATATAAGAAAAAAATGCAGACCCACTAATTATTCTATCCATCCATTATTTCCTTTGTTATCAGTAGCATCAGCAGTTGCACAGAATAAAAATTACATTATATTTACTCAGGGCACTATTTTGCGGCATCTTTAACAATTCACAATTTGAAATATGCTCCAATCTCTGCTTACAAGCATAACAAGGAAAGAAATGACACCTTAAAAAGGATGAACAGATGTCCAGATACAAGTTAAATTATTTTCACCAATCTCTTTCTTCTTACCTAGGTGAAGTATTATTAATCTAATGCATCAGCAAAAGTCAACAGTAGAAATTACAAAAAGCCAAATATACTCGATAGCCATTTTAGTACCTCAAACAACAGCAGACTGCAAAAGGTATTTAGCTTCTCTAGCCACATAATATTATCAGTCATTTTTTTCTTATTAACTATTTTAGCCATTTTCTACCACAGCTGGGAAAAAATAGTATAGCTTTTTTTTCTAACCTATAAGAAACCTTTATTACAATATATATAAACTTATGTTTGAAGAGATTAGACATACTGCATAAATGAAGTAAACTCCTTGGAAAGAGGAGCTTGTCTGAAGAATTCTCTACATCACATCAGACACACTTGCCTTTGGAATAAAGCTAGTGGTGCGTACCACACCTGCCCAGAGCAACCATTGGATACAGAATGGATGCATGGAGAAAGGCTTATGAAGACAAGCTCTGACATTAATAGCTCAGCTCTCAGCACTTTAAACCTTTTGATCATCTAGCTACAGGAAAACTCCGTTTTCCCTGATGAACTGATTACCAACTGAGCTAGTCCAACTAGACATTCACAATGTCTCTAATTTGCAGGCCAGCTGGGAAAAAAAAAGGGCTCTCCAGCCACAGGAACATTTCAGCCTTTCATTTGCTTCCATATAGAGCTGTTCCTGTGCAGTCTGACATTCCAGTGACATGACTGTTAGCTACACAGTGCTGAATGGCAATGAAAATCCTGGGAAATACTCAAAATCATAGCACTCCTGTGCTCCCCTTTGTTCTTTTGCTGCCTCAATACATTGCCTGCATAGACCACTGGTTTTACAGGTCTTCCTGTTTAGAGATACATGCATCAGACATACCATAGCTGAATGCAACTTACAAGGAGCTACAATCCACATATCCTGTTTAATCTATCATCATCAGTCACCAGCCTCTTGTGGACACTAATGGAATTTGAATACCTGGTAACTAAGTTAACTTATTAATTACAGTAACTAAAATATAACTTATTCCAAACATCTAATAATGTTACTTACATAAGTTTATCAGTGTACAGACAGAAGTATGCTTTGCATGACTACCTGTTACAATGTTCTGCAGGATCAGGTGTTCCCTCAAATAACATCTCTTGCTCAGATCTTTCAAAAAGACATTTTCGTAATGATATTATGGGAGTTTCACCCCTTAACTTTGGAATTTTACAACATAAATATCTTCATTTCAGGTTATCAACTTAAATGTCCTTTCTCATAGCCACACACCAACAACTCTAGGGCAAATTATCACAATTATATACAAGAAATTACTTTTTCCCTCCCTTGACTACAAAGGAAAGTTAAATTAAGAAAGACAGATGGAAACATCATAGAAATCTGAATTCAAGTGAGACAAATCCCACCTTATGTCTAAATCCTTTGGCTCTTTCGAGTCAAAGCTGTTTTATTGTAATGAGCCCGATTCTCAAGAATTTATGTAACATTCAACAAAGGCTTGCATGACTATCTATCTTCATGTTGGCGAATTTTTGGTTACCTTAGCTGCTTGGTTGACTTTTACAAGAAGCAGACAGCAAGGTCTACTACATACACCTAAACTAAAGAGGATTAATCTCACCCTTCATATCCTGTGTCGTTCACTTCAGGTGAGAAGTGAGCACCCACATCTGAATTTGGACTTAATGCTTACAGATAATATTGAGAATTACATATGACTTAGTGTTTTGATTACAAAGCCCCAAACAACCAGCTATTCAGTGTACAGCTTTTGTGATTAAACTATTTTAAAGTTTTAAAAAAGTAAAAATGGTATATAGAAGGTAATGTGATATAAAACTTGGGTAGTGCTACCCAAGCTATGCATCAGCAATTACTGAATAACAGAGCTTTCCGAAACCTCACAGTATGTCTTTCTTTCCTATTTCAAAGTCTGTCTTGTGGTTTCTAATTTTCTTCTTCAGAATTCTTGGAATTAACACTGTGGGGGTTAGAAATGAGCAGTAAACCCAGTAAACCACTATGTGTGGTAAACCACTTTCCATTTCTGGCCCTCTGTCTTTGAAAGTTATCATAAAGATCTGCTATCATGAGAGGAGTTCAACATTTGAAAAATAATCCATCTTCCACAGTACCTGAAATCTTCCATTCTGAAATCTTAGTATCTTACAATTCTATCTGTTCTGCAGTAGGAATCCAATTTGGGATCAGAAAATTTCTATTTCATAGTAAGTTAAAGTTCAATTACAGCATTCTTATAAATTGTATTTATGAAGCATGAAAGGTTCCTATTATAGATAAAACTCAAAAGCCTGTATACAACACCTGTAAAAATAAAGAGATCCAATTGAGTTTATACTAATGTGCTTTCACCTAGAATTCAGCATGCTGGTGTTAGCAAAGCACTTAAGTATGAGCTTTATTTTGAGCCCATGAGGAAGTACTTAAAGAAATTAAAGCAAACTACTAACTTGAGAATTTAGTAACATAAAATTTATCTTAACTGTGTGGAAAATCAGGATAGCTATACTGTTTTACATGCTCCTTAATTACTTTTTCTTTCCATATTAATATGTGGAAATACTGTATACAAAATTGTATGATTAATGTATTTGACGTTAATTTGCCACATTGCAACATTAAAGGATTTAACCAATTAAGCAACAATATAAAAATATTCAGAGTAATCTCTGTACTTTTCTGTTGTAGTTTATTAGAAAAACTCTCCAGTAGACAACCTAATTTTTTAACTTGTAAAGCATGGGGCACAGGTAGCGCTTTAGAACTCTGGGTCATAGACTGATAAGCTTGTTCCAAGAGGACACAGTTACAAACTCTAAAATCAGTCAGAATTCAAAAGTAAAATATTTTCAATATTTATCAAAGATGTATACACAAACCTGCAAGGGATTGAGCTGAGCACACTTTCTACTGAAGACATGATGGAATATAAAGTTGCATATTCTTGAATTCATGCATTTGACAAACTATTTGGAACTTAGCTCAAGTCTTATTGAGGAAGTTAAAACAGAAATGTTGAGCTATCTAGATGATTCATTTAGAAAAATTAAAAGGAATGTTGTTTTTATTCCAAGTCAGTGTTGAAAACATCTTCAATTAAAAAAAATATTACTATAAAAAAATAAAACAGAAATTTGCTTGGATGAATAAGCTATTTTTTTCAATTCCTGTTTTCCATCAAATGTTCAAAAGTTAATTACAAACTAACCTGGATACATGCCTTAGATAATTCTTTATTTCTCCTATGTGCCAACAACAATAAAACTAACTATCAAAGAAGCAAAACAAACTTCATGTATTTCCACATCTCTAATCATAACTAAAGTTCAGAATCTCTAATTTGATTGTTTTAAATGGGAGATACTCTTTGCAATTAACAGTGGTTTTGCTTAAGTAACAAAACACAATTAGGATACTTCTCAGCTAATGAAGTTTGATTATATGAAGTATTATCTTTCTCCAAACTCTAATTTAAATATTTATGAAGAGTTTTTTTTAAAGCTGGCATTTTTTTTATTTCAAACTGATATTGTATCATTAGATTTGATTATAAAACAAGAAAAAATACTTTAATCCTTTTTAGAATCATACCTACCAGAAGTCATGCTACACAAATTCAGAAACATTTGGAAGCAGGTCTGTAAATCAGGCCATCAGAATAGAGTCCTATTGTGATATCTTTCCAGAATATTATCACATACAGAATATATGAGGGTTTGTAAATGGACACAATACATCTACTTGGACTAAATGCAAGAATGTATGAACTTTAAAAACACTGACTTCACCACAAGCTAAGCAAACCAGAACTTCAGTTACCTTCCCTACATTTACTGTAGCTTTTCAAAATCCCACGGAGTGTTAGCTACAGATTGACAGACGCCCAGCTCCTGAGGCTTCACCAAATATGAAAATAATGAAAATAATTATGGTATGGCAAGGTTAAGCAGTTCCACAGTAACTAACTCAGCAAAGCACAATGCTCAGTATGAGCTTGACATCACTGAGGAGCACTGAAAGGTTCTGCGTTGCCACTGGCAAAACTCTGAAAAGAAAGATGACTAATTCTGTTAAACAGGTGAGATTTAATAATGTTAAGAATGAACAACTGCTTTAAACTTAAAGANTAATAATGTTAAGAATGAACAACTTAAAGGAACAATTATTATTTTTAATTACACACTTCCCTATCCTTACAGTTGTTAAAAGTCTGTTGACTTTCGGCTGCCATCAATAAATCTTGCATGCTAACAGTGATCTAAAATAAGACGCAGCTCACTGTCTAATTCTTTCAAAACTGGCATTTTCAGAATATAGTTCAAATACTAGAAATTTGGGTTGGCAATTACCTACTACCTCTCCAACAGTCCAAACTTACTACTGCATCATATCCTAAAGAGAAAAAGTTAAGACTGCTTGAGCAACACTTAAGCCTTTTCTTAAATTAGACCACTGCAAAATAAATCTATGGTGAATGTTTTTGATATGTATCAATAAATTTATTTTCCACAAAATAAAAAGTTTTTAGGATAGTGTAAAATCAAGTTGCAATCCCAAGCGAAGCTGAACATTTTGCATAAAATACATACCAACACATACAAACATATGAAAAATCTATGGAACCCCTATTTATTTCATATATCTCTTTTTCAAATGTTAAAGGAACATCCATTCTCTATCTTTCCTCTATAGTGTACTGGAAAAAATTTAATTTAAGAATAAATTTTACCAAAAGTTCTATTCTGCTCTTTACCTCCGACTCATTGTAACAAACTAAATACAATACTGTGTGCTGGATAACTTTTGCATCATGAAAATTAGTTATTGGAAATAATAATAATATGAAACATGAAATCTAATTCTCAAATAAATTAAAGGAGCTGACTTTTCAGTTTTACATGAGCTAGAGAGAGAATACCAAAGTTGTATTGTGTTCAGCTGAATATCAAAGTTGTATTGCCTGCACAGTCAACAATTTATACATTGCACTGTCTTCTAACTCATTATTTCAAGTATTTTGCAAATTACATAGTATGATATAAAAACCTATGCAGTCTATTTATTATCCAGTCTGATACTTTTACCTTTCCATACGGAATTTTCTCTAACTTTATGCCTCTCTTTTTGAATTTGCTGTTTAAGGTAGTTCCTAGCATTTTCTTGGTTCTTAAATCTGAATATTCTATAGAATTATGTTTTTTTTACACTTTAAGGAACAAATAAATACAGCCAAAACACTCCCCAACACCACTCTTTGGCCTCTCTTGAAAAGAAAAGATGACAGTACCTGTTGAGCCTGCAACAACTGCTCAGCAAACTGACGGACTTCCGACAGGAGAAGGGATATTAAAGAATTTCTCAGTATGTTGTTCCTTCCTAGCAAACCCAGCGTTTGTGATACAGAATGCAGTGCCTGAAACTAAAGAGAAATAACAGTAAATTCAATCTTTCAAAATGCATCTCAATCTTCTTTTATCCCAAATGATTACTTTAAGTAGAAATGGGATTTACATATTAAGATGTTAAAGGAGAAAGTTCAATTCAAAATTTTAGAGTTTAAAATTCTATTGATTACAGACATATGAGATCTATGAGAAATCGACATCCATCCTCACAAGATTAACACTACAGGAAACTGTCAGGTGAACAAAATCCTCCAAAAGTGTGAACTCCCCAGGACACTGCTTTTCAGCATTAGATGTCATCATATCCTTCCTTCTCACATAGCAAATTGGTGACTACCCTGCACATACAGTTCTGCTTTTCACAGCTAGACAAATAAATGAACAAATTCTTTGAAATTCAAACATGTAAGCTGAGAGCTGTACTAGGGTGTTCTGTCAATATAGTTATCACAAAAAAACTTGATTAAATGCTAACTGCTAGAAGACACACTACGCATCTGTATGTGTTTTCAAATTCAAACAATTCTCTTTCATATTGTTCTTTAACAATGCATTTCTCCTGAACCACAAGAGGAAAGATGTAGACTTGCACGAGAATTATGTTAGTAATTTTTTGCCACAGTTTCTTCTACTAAAAAAAAAAATGAACTTTTTTCTTTGTTCCCTGAAATTGAAATAAATAACTACTATGTAAAGAAGCATACTGCTCTACAAAGTACATGAGATTTTTTCTATATGTAAATATAATGGAGTTACTTCAAAGGAAAAAGAAGTAAGACACATTACATACAATTACTATAACTTGTATTTTTATACAAATGCATATCCCCTACAACATTAATACTCAGTAACTCTCTGTAAATGAGTATCTTTGACTGACAAAAGGATATTCTTACACAAATTTGTATGCCTAAGAATAACTATGATGTCTCAACTCCTTGAAACAGTTAACAATCTAGATTATACCTCCAGCCAACTCACATGTGTATACACATTCAGACATATATATATATATATATATGAATATATGAATAAAAATACTTGCCCACCATTTAGAAGTTTGCATTGGATGAATCCTGCTGGGAAACTTTTCCAAACACGTGAAAGGCAGGAAGGTGTTCTAGGAGCAGTCAGCATGTTTTTATTTAGGGGAAACATCTACCTCGACTTCACCATGGTTTTCAACACCATCTCCTGTAAAATTGCCACTGACCATATTTTGGGCTAGGTAAGTGGACAGTGAGGTGCACTGAAATATTTTGCTTTAAACCCCATTAATTAAGCTTTGCATTTACAGTTCTTGCTTGACTGCTTGATCAGCAGTTGATGCAGTACCTGTTTACCAGCCTCTTCCAGCTGAAGAGTTGCATCAGCTTGGTTATCACCTGCCCAACATGAGACTCCTACAGACAGTCAGAACAATCCAACTTTAATAAAACTTTGCCCTCAATCATCTCACTTCTGCAGGTAATCCCAAAATAAGTATCAAAATAAATCTACAAAAGACACTCAAGTCTCAAGTTCAAAATCAAACCTGCATGCAAAGAAAGATGCAAAGTAAACTCCTATTAAAAAGAATTCATAAATTGTATACATACAGCTTTGAAAACCTGTGTAATTAAAATCATTCATCAACATATGCACCAAAGAGTCTACAAATATGAAATGTGAATGAAGATGTGATAAAAATAGGTTTCTGAACAATTAAAATGATATGGAGGGATAATGTAATGCATGCACCTACCTGTGCTTTGAGGATATATGAATTAAAATGCGACTTTCATATACCAGAAATATATACCCTTCCAAACAAAACAATGACTCCTCTTTCTAAAGATAAAGTAGAAAATACAATTTTGAAAGTCTTCCACAATATCTACTAGAAACAAGTTTGCAAAACCTGGATAGTTCTGCCTTGACAGCACCCATGTTGCCAAGAGTACAACTGCTTCAACTCAAGGTTTAAAAAATGCTTAAAAAATAGCACATTTTTCAGTAAAGTTGCCATTAATTTTGATTTCTTTTAATAAATTAAGGAGGGATGCAAATTTTACAGTTCTATATTTTCAGAGCCTAACATTGAGTATACTTGCTAATTTGCCTCTGGTGAGCAAGCAAACTAGGCAATCCAGAGCAGTTTTTCAAGGTAATCTCTCCCAAAGATCACAGTAAAACATGAATCTTGTTCTTGCTTAAGCTCTCTTCTATTTGCTTACATAATTTTTTGATAGATAATGAAGCAATAAATTTTTTTTTGTGCAATTATTAATGCTAGCCGCTACAATTTAACTGAAATAGGATCTTTTACAAAATTCCTGTATCTTTCATTGTTTGGTAAGAGTTGCCAATTTCTGTTTGGAATTTTTGAGGACTAGATAACAGGGGACCTTAGAATTTAAAGCCTCAGCCTCTACTAAGAGAAGTATATGGGTATTTTGTATTTTGTAATGATGCCACTTAGGGTACTTGAGATATAGGTATCAATGGCACTGAAAAATCCCATTGGTGAATTTATTAATATTCAACAAATATTCTTATTAAAAGTATCCTTATAACAAAAATACTTCCCAGTAACTTATTATAGAAAATATATAATGATATTTAATAAATATTAATACTGATTTTTAAAATTCTGCTGATTTATAAAAGAGCATTAGTTTTACTTTGTATCTTCATGGATCTCTTACATTTCTATAAGAATATTTTAAGAAAATAAGAGACAACAAAGAAGGTTAAAATAATGCTCATAGACTGTATGCACCAAATGCACGCAGAACAAATTTATAGCATATAAGCAATAAATCTGCAAATAGCAAACCAAAGTTTTTGTTGTACAGCAATGCTCATGTATTGCTAATTATACTCTGGAAACATTCAAACTAAAAAAAAAAATTAATAGTATGCAGTTTCATTAAAGATAAAAGCATATGTTCAGCTCTCAAATCTATCCAATGTTAAAAAGGAACAGAAATCTTTTAATCCCTTGGGCTTGTTTAATGTTGTAGATGAAATAAAACCAATGCATTTCAGGAGTCCTCAGGTAAAAGCAGTCAGAAAATTAGATTGCAAAAAATATACCATTAGAAACAGGAAATAATGGAGCCTGGTTCACTGTTCAGGTCCTGCATCACCTCTCCCTAGCCCTCCTCCCACACTCCAGCTTCTACTGGCTTCCCATGTCATTCAGGATGCAGAGCAAGAAAGGGCAATTCTGTGACAGCAGCTGGGAAGGATGTGTGGATTGTCAACGTGTCTGTTGCCAAAATGAATATACACTGTCAATATTCACTTATCTCAGGTATACTAACTTGGTCTCTCCTTCACCCAAATACAGATTTTAAAGCCTACTTGAAGGTATTATTGACCTTTCACTTCTTTCCAAGTGACTTCAAGCTGGCTATCAAAAGTTACTCTCAGAGGAAATGACTGATAACCAAAGCAGACAGCACACTCCTGTAAGCCCTGTTTCCCAGGAAACAGCATAAGAAACTTACAAATTAGTTTTTTAGAACTCATTTATCAGTATGTTAGATTTTGTTTAATTGTGGATATCTAAAATTTGTGAGTTTAATTCCTTCATGAGTTTCATGATTCACTACACCACGTGACTGTGAAAAGTGAACCTTACTTTCTGTTTTGCTAATTTACAGCTTTTGTCCCAAGTAACAGCTCTCTTTCCCAATAAACTGACATATTTGGCGATACAGGACAGGCAAATAATTATTGCAGGTATCCTCAAATTGTGAGGTGTTACAAACAAAACTATTTTCACCTTTGATTTCACATCAGCCTTGCCCATTTAGTCCAACTTGACTTCCACTCCTAATCATCAACACCAGTTGAAAAGCTCTCTTTTACACAGAGAACATTAGCACCCCTTTTTTTATATTCACATTGCTTCCTTTGTTAATCGATGGTTCTCATGTATCTCTCTCTTCCTGTTTACATGACAATACTTCTATCTATCAGTCTCGGGAATTGATACATATTATTTCAACTCTTTGCTCTGTATGCCACATCTCAAGCCCTTACTCTACCCTTACCCCTTCATAGAATCATACAATCATGGAATGCAAAGGTTGGAAGGGACCTTAAAGATCACCTACTCCCAACCCTCTCTGCCATGGTCAGAGACATCTCTCATCAGACCAGGTTGCTGAAGGACTTATCCAGCCTGACCTTGAACACTGCTAGGCCTGGCTCATCCACAACTTCTCAAGGCAACGTGTTTTAGCACCTTACCGCCCTCACAGTAGAGAATTTCTTTTTAATACCTGGGCTAAATTTCCCCTCTTTCACAATCTTGTTAATGCTTTTCTCCACTCTTGTTAACCTGATGTTCTCCACTAGAACCATCAGTTGGCTTCACTGCTGCAGGCTGTCATTGTGAGGCTTGTCCCTGTAGGGTGATATGCAAAGATTAGATCCATGGGGTGCTAGTGAGGATCCTCTGCTGCTGATTCTGAAATGTGCTAGCCGCACTGAAGCACACTTGCAGTCTTAGGGAGATGAGCCAGGGACTCCGGAGGTAACAGAAGCTAACGGGGAAACACTGGGGAGGGAGATGCCTCAAGGGAATTAATGGGTGTTCCTCTAGGAAGGTGACATGACTG
The DNA here is from genome assembly GCA_013398275.1 of Promerops cafer. Taxonomy (NCBI): domain Eukaryota; kingdom Metazoa; phylum Chordata; class Aves; order Passeriformes; family Nectariniidae; genus Promerops; species Promerops cafer. The sequence continues at coordinate 3,604,805 of VZSE01013056.1, read as the reverse complement.
ACAACTCAGCTGAGGTGCCTTTACACCAATGCACACAGCATGGGCAAAAACTGGAGGAGCTGGAAGTCACTGCGCTGCTAGAAAGCTCCAGCAATGTTGCCATTACTGAAGCTCATGGGACAAATCCCATGACTGGAGCATGATGAGTGAAGGCTAAAGAGTGTTCAGAACAGACAGGGGAGGAAGGAGAAGTGGAGGCATTGCCTTCTGCATCAAGAGCTGGACTGAGTGTGGAGAGTCGTCCTGGAAGAACAACCATGAGCAGCTTGAAAGCCTGTGGGCAGGAATCAGAGACAAAGGGAACCTTGTGACTGGGGTCTACTACAGGCCCCTGATCAAGGGGAACCTATTGACAAAGTCTTTTTGCAGGAGGCATTAAGCTCACAGGCTCTTGTCCTGATGGGGAGCTTCAGCCCACCCAGCATCTGCTGGACAAGCTACCTTTGTCCTGTAGTTCGTCCATAATTGTAGTTTTAGTGTATGATCTGCATCAGCTGAAGCTGACTGAAAGGGGAAGACAGACAACATTTCCTTTCATTCATTCTTGTCTAGTTACTTCTATGATCCACTTTACTGAAGTAAACTTTACAGCCAGTTTGGTGAGTGCTTTAGACAGTAGTAATTTTCAAGACAATGGATTTTGATTACCATTTGACTTAACTAAACTACCATTTAACTTTACATAAGGACAACAGATTGCTGAGAAAATTTAATTCAATAATCAAGAGATTCAAACATTGACTCTTACTAGACCTCAAAATCCAGGCAACATGTTTTAATATTCATACAAATGAAGTGCTCTTCCCCTATAAAACCAAAATCTTTTGGCTGATGAAAATGCACCCATAGTATTCTCCTTGGGACTCAATTAATTAGGAAAATTGAAGCCTGCTTGTGTTACACTTGAAAACCACCAGTGACATGAATAACCATTTTTAAATCTTATTTTTCCCTAAGCATGAAAGACTCTTGCAAACCAATGAGTTAAGTCCTGTCCTGGCTATGGCTGACAAAAGATACTGCAAACCTATACACAACTGGGGAAATTTATTGTCACCCACAACTAGCTGCAGCATGTATTAAATGCATACTGTTGCATGTATTCAAGCATGAGAGTAAGTTTATGATTACTCTCTTCTGGGAAAATTCAGTCATTAATGAATCACGCAAATTGCATCCTAGATAAGAAAATATTCAAAACCATGGTTTTGATGAATGTGTGCTGTTTCAACTGCACAAGCACACATATACATTTCATTATATAATTGCCACTGAGATTTAAACATTTCTCTTTCTGCTTTTCAATGTATTACTTTTCAACTTGTTATTTTCATGAAGGATTGTGAATTCTTTCTCACACAAATACCCAGTAAAGGCATTAAACTACTACTCGAACTCCTTCATTTGCTTTCCTGTTAAATGTTATCAATAGTAGTATTTTGAGCACTGGAAAAATTTTACATAAAGGCTTTTAGATGAAACACAGGAGAAAAATTAAAATGGGCAGTAAAGTCCCAAACAGGATAAGAGAAGTTCCTAAACCTATGTTGATGTCTCACTGTCCCTCCAGATGCTGTTAATGCTAGTAACTTCAAAACAACTACTCTAAAGGTAGTCAAGGTATTTCTGAAAAAGAAAAAGGTTAACAAAAAGGAAGGAAATATCACATAACCTTTTTTTTTGTGTGTGTGTCATTTGACTGGAGCAGTAATTCATGACTTAACAGCATCTTCAAAGTCAGTATTGATGTTTTAAACATAGCATGAGAAGAAGCAAACAACAACAGAGCACTGAAACACACCTCTCTTCCTTCTGGGTCTTGTTTGAAAGAGATTATGAGTGAGATGGGCCAGAGAGATGAGGTATTTTTTGAACAGGAACTCAACACAGCTAGCTCAACGTTAGAATCCCAAAAGTAGTGTCTTTGTGTTTTAGTTAATGCCTTAAAATATGAGGTCCAAGAAACAGACATATATCTCTGTAAAAAATCCAAGGTGAAGGCCAAGATCTTTTGGCCTGTAATGGATGCATTAGCCAGGCTCTGAATTACAGTATCAACTGCATCTAAAAGAAGTACAACCAGTGAACTGAATTGTCTACAGTGCTGACAAACTGGTGTAACACCACTAAGGATCACATCACAGAAATCCCACGTAATGCAGAACCGTGTGACATACTTGGCCATGACAGCTTTGAACACAACTGAACAGCACTGAAAGAGGCTAAAGATAAACCTATTTTTCTTCTGCCTCCAAAGTAATAAATGAGACTCTGGATTCCCTCAAAATAACTGTTTTGAAGTTTCAAACAGCTGTATAGACAAGAGATGTAAATATGACACATATAAAGCGTCTTAATTTCTGTTAGACAGATTTGACTTTTAAAGCTAATTCCATATATTATGAACCTACAGCCAGCCCAGATTCACCACAGGAGGCTTTCAGGCAAACTCCAGGATGTCATCTCTGAACTGCTCTGCTGTCATGAGCTGTCCAAAACCTTCAGCAGAAATACAAAACACATATGCTACCCTAAACAGCACAGGGAGTTGGGAATCCCCAGTGCCTCCAACTGTTGCATTTTTCCGGTATCGGAGAAATGATCCCCTGTTCGAACACATTCTGGACAACAGATACAAACGTCAACAGAACAGGCACATTTCAGTGCCAGTGAGTGAGTGATGCAACTAGGAGCAGGAGAAACATACATTTGCTGTATCTCTGTGGAGGTGGGTGAAGACAGACTTCGACAAATCCCAAGCAGGTAGATAAGCAAAAAACAATGTTTCAGTGCTTCCTTTCTGAAGTTTCTACTCCACTGGGGCTGTAATTACGTGTCATAGTTCCTACCAGTTTTCCATGCAAAATGTTTCCCATATTTTGTCAGGTAGTAGAGTCCATTTGAAAGCCAGAGCCAGTAGCTCTGCCAACTGAATACAATCTCACAGAGTTCTATAGTACACTTTGGTCTGCTTAAAGCAGGACTTGCAAGGAACCTACAAAAATATAACAGTGGTTCTGCTGACATAGCAGAGTGTGTCAGTGGAGTGACTCAACACAAATTAACAATTTGCAAACCGAAAGGCAACACACACCCCTACAAACCCCCAAAGGTCTCAGTGCTGAGGACTCAGAAACTGGTGATGAACAACACTGCCCCACAGACCAGCAGTGACTGACACATTTTGCTGCATGAAAGCATCAGCTCATGTGTACTAGAGTTAGATACAGGATTCTCACAAACTTTTCTGTGGCAGCCATACAGGGATGCAAAACCATGCCAGCAGAAGGTGCAAAGTCAGGCCTTGCACAAATGGTTGAAGCTCTGAACATTCATGCTTCACCCTGAGCAGCTGTGACTTGAGGCTCCTTTTTTGAGATATTTCCAGAAGGTTTATTCCAAAAGATTGTGTGTCTAACAACTAACTGTGCGCATATTCCTAAGCTGCTCTCCAAACGTGAAGGGAAAGGAGGAAATTTTAAAAAGAAAAATTCAAGAGGCTATTTTTAGATTTTTGATTTAAAAACTTTAATATTTTATGTAAAATTAACTTTTCTTTTCTGTCACATACCTTAATTGACAGACTTATTTTTTTTTTCCTTTTGATACCTATGTCAGTTTGGAGTTTCAGGTCGGACTCTATCCAAAGAGCACAGCTTTAGGCAGCTGAATCCAGGAAAAAAATCTCTGAGTACATGTCTTTGCTGGTTCTTACAGGTTCCAATGCTTTATAATTAGAAACATTTCAAACAATACGACTCTACAGTTACAGCAAATAATTCTGCTGCCGTTTTTCTTCCTTTGCATCTAAGGTAGTGATAATAATTCCTTTTCCAATTCTCAAAGATTATTTAAATATTATTTAACTTGCCCTGAAAAAAGCTGAGATTGCTTTTGAAGATGTAAGTAATTAATTAAGTGTAATCCACAGCCACTTCTCTCTGTGAGCTTTATGAAGGTGTTTCTCACAGTCCTTTGTCCTTCTTGAAAGTTCCTGACAGTTTTAATGATGAGGATGGTAAAGCTGTGTCAAATACTACATCGCTGCATGGCTGTCTATACAAATGCTTTTTGACATTAAGGTTAGATACAATAAATTCTTATATATTTTTATGCTGGAGGGATTTAAGCATTTTCCTGGAACTGAAATTCATACAGTTTGCGACTCTTTCCAAAACATAGCCTTGTAAATAAAGGTAATTTTTTTAAAAACCTATAATGTTGATATTTCAACCACCACCTGTATAAAGTGCTCCTGGGAGATATCTGGCACACAGCATATGAAGAATTAGTTATACAATTTACACTACTAATTCTGAATGCTATGTGTTTATTTCAATTTTCAATTCAGTTTAAAGAAAACCAAGCCCCTAATCTGGAAACCTCCAAGATTATCCCTTAGTAATTGGTTTATATAACTTTTAAACTCTTTTAATCTGTTTGACTGAAGTAATGGCTGCCAGTAGTAACGACTCTTAAGTCAATATTTTGGTGGAAGCAAGATACAACACCTCTCATAAAAAGCCATCTGTTTTAGTGAAGTTGTTCAGAGAAAATATGTCACTTTCAAATTATGTGGATGTACTCCACCTCTCCTGAATGATTCATAAAAATACTTTGCAGACCTGAAACACCCCTGATCTATTAGTATTTTCACCCATTGAAGATGTGACACCTTTCACTTAAACTTTGCCAGATTCCTCCAATCAACAGAAAATCCATTTCCAGATAATCTCTGGATTGCTCTTTCACACTTAACCTTATTTTAATTATTGACTTCCCATTCAGGAAGAGGATGGGAAACGGTGGAAACACTGAACATCATCAACTATAAAGAAGTCCTTAATGAAGGACTGTTCAACCTTTTTGTTTTGTATCCAGTGATCACACACACACACACACACACACAAAAGGAGTCACACCTGTATAACTCCATTCCTGATGCCATAAAAATGGAATGTATGGTCACATCCTTTCAAAACACTGACCAAGGACACCTCTAATTAAAAACTAAGTCTTGCACCATGCTGACACTAAAGTGGAAATGTTTCTGGCATTAGAACCACAAGGTTCTAGTCCTGGAAAGATTTCAGTCTGAATGCTTCCTAACCAAAATACAGGTACATCCTTTTCACCCAATGCCCTCTTAATTTGGTCACAATATTTGTTTGATGTTCATGTTCTGGGGTAAGCACTCAATACACAGTGAGTTGGACTCATTTTAAATTAAGACAAATGGGTACATCCATCCACAGGCATACCAGATGTCCAGGCTCTCATTTTGAGAGAGGCAACTTTAGAATTTATCCTAAAAGAGGGACCTAGTACCCAGTAAGCATTCTTTAGGCTCCAAGGATTACAGGGATAAGATCTTCATTTGCTCTTATGATAGCATAGTTACCTACATAGGGACACTAAATTGGCATATCTAAGTGTCAAAAAATACCACCTTCGTGTCTGTTTCAAGATGCTCTAAAAGCCAGAATGAAAACCAAAAATCCTAAGACAGGCAATGAAATTCATCACCTGTGGGGCATCTTGTGAAGACAGACCAGGGATATTTCAGTTGAATGAGGAAATTAAGAAGATGATAAACGGAACAACACACACTGATGAATACAAACAAAATGCAATTCAGTCCTATTTGTTGTTTGTGATGGGGACATTATTTTTTAACTCTTTGCTCATTTGCTCATATATTTTTAAAACATATATTTGCAAGTAGCTAGAGAATGATGGATATCTGAAGCAAACAATTTTATTACGATGCTCAAGAAAGAATAAAAGTTCATTACATATGAATTAATATCTACAGTATATCTCCATATAGCATGAGAAATAATGTGTTTTTCCTGCATATTTTCTATAAAGTTGCTTTAAACTGCATTTTTATCAGTTGCTTTAAAAAGCATTTTTATCAGTTATTTAGAAGTTGTTTACTTGGGAATAGGCTAGAAGTTCTTGCATGCATGAGCAAGAATTTTTTCAAGCGCTTCAGAGCATTTATTATCCATACTGCAGAAAAGAACAATCACAAAAATCTCTGGGTAGTACTCTTCAAAATATAAGACAAACTGGTATTTTAAAAGTGCACAAAACCAGGAGAGTATTACAGTATATGGAAGTGGGATATGAAAGAAGGAAAACATTTTAAACTTACCCTATTGACACTCCTATTTCTTAAAATAATTTGAATTAGATTTTTCTTAAATTCTTCCATCTTCTTGAAACATTTCTTCAAAACATGGTTTGATAATTTAGTATCAGTTATTAAACGGATCAAAACACAAACTCCTTCAGTAAGGAAACTTGGAGCTGGGAATTTAGGACTGTTGTAAAAAACAGTCAGTCCATCAAGCAACTGAGACACTGAATTGGATATGGTGAAAGAATCATTCTCAAGCTCTGAGAAGTCTGCTTGAAGAATTCCTCCTTCTGACAGTTTTCTTATTTCAAGCAAACATTGCAAAAAATGCAGTGGAGCAGTCAGAGATTGCTCCTTGCTAGCATGGCAAAGATTCAGTGGCGGAACTCTGTCCAACCAATATTCGGAAGTGTTGACGTTATGCTCAGATTGGTGAAAATCTGAAGCTATGCCTAAAGAATCAAATGCAGAGTCATTACAGGCATCACATCCAGAGTCCTCTAGCTGGCTTGAGTAACTTGTAGGGTGGATAGATTCCCGACCCAGAAGAGTTTCAGCAGAGGTATCCTGTTTTCCTGAAATGCAAACATGAAAATTACATTTGTGCAATGCTTAAATAGATACTTATTGAAAGTGCCATATATACTTTCTCCTTTTTGCTTCCATGCAAAAATCATGTAATACATGTGTATGTTGGCTCCCCAAGAATGCCCCATGACTAGAATTTAGCTGTGGAAGAAGATATTTTTAAATTAAAGTAAAAAATTTCAGAAGTTAATGTCTATTTTTGAACAAGATGTTTTATGCTTATAGTAATATGAACAGTAATTTTGAGTTTAAAACTATCAGGAATTTTAAGTTTTCCTATATATAATTTAAGTAGACATAAACCAAACAATTTAAGTGAATATCTATACTCTCATTAATTTCCAGGAAAGAAAATGCATGTAAAGTTCTGGTCCTCCAAACATTTTCACTGCTTTTATTCTCAAAAACTCAGACTGCTTTTAAAAGGCAGTGGAAGTCTGTGACTATAACTGCATCAAATAAAATATTCTTCTTTATGTGTACTCTCTCTCCCCAGTCAGGTAAGAAATTCTAACAACAGTCTAAGTTGAACAGAACATTAGGTTTGATTTTTTCATTATTTAACAAAGAGGAACATTCAGAATCAAAAGCTTCTTCGGTCATCACTTATCTCATACCACCTCCTTCAAAGACACACAAACTACATTACAAGAGGTATACATTCACATCAATAAATTACTGTTGTGCGCTACTGCAGAAGCTCTTTCATCCCATTTCACACATTAAATACATTTAAGGCAATGCCTCTCAACATAAACTCAGCTCTAGGTGACAAAAGACAGCTGTTATACATGCTACCTATGCCAAAAGATCACAGTCAAAACAAGCCAGAGAAGTGAAGTGGAAGACCAACACACAAACATCTCAGTGCCACGGGGCAAGGCTAGAACCTCATCTGACCAACTCCTGCTCAGCCCTGCTTACTGGGGCAGAGTCACAAACTGCTTCCCCTCTCACTTTTGGAAAACGTGCCTACACCATTCATTTTCCACAAGGATCCAATGCAGTACCATACTCCTCTTAAATTAATTAAAACAAATTATAGGTGGCTTGGCCTCACAGGAAATAACTGTTATATTTATTTACAGCATTCTGTATGTTAATAAAACACTACTCAAAAATTTTAATACAGACTTCATTAAATTCACCATTTCAAACTAAATTTTGACCATTAATTCAGTCTCTGAAAACATACCAGTACCAATAAAAGTACTATTACTGAGATCAAAACTGGAAACGTGGTTTATTTATTTGTTGTTGAGTTTTATGTCTTTAACATTTAAACATATTTGAAATTGCACAGTATTGGTACCAACTGACTCAAAATGAAAGGGCTAACTGTAGGGAAATCAACTGCCATTTCCAGGAGGTAGAAAAAGCTGGACATTTAAGGCCAGCCTAGCATTTTATAGATTAACACTGTTTCCAAATGCCCTGCATACCCAAACTTGGAAAGCAAGCAAAGAAGCAAAGCACAGTTCCCATGGTCTGACTAACCAGAACAGGAATCCATCTTTCATGTCTTCTCTCCCTAGGGTTTTGAGCAAAACACATTTCAGAAGAAAAAAATTGAAAAGTTGTTCTTGGTGCCATTTAAGGAAAATAAGCCCTTCCAGGGAATCCATCTACTGTGAGTTCCACTATGTGGTTATTCTGTTCCTGTTCTTAATCCCATGGGACAAAATGAAAATTGCTCATGAGGATTTAATGTCAGAAGTCAGAAGAAGCAAAGCAAGAACTATGTGCAAAAACCTCTTATGTATGTTTGCTGATTCTCTTGTGGAAATAGAAGAGGTGAGAGAAAGGTGAAGAAAAGAGAAGAAAAAGGGAAGAATAGTACAGCAATATCCATAGAAACCAAACTTAAGATGTTCCCAAATAAAAGAGGTAGGGTATTCAATGAAACACTCCTTCTACTAGGAGACAATGTTGCATTTACAGTTAGGTTCCTATCCACTGCAATATCAAACTCCTGTTCTGGGATGAGCATCAGAAAACCCTGTTACAGTAAGTCCCCAATATCAGTGTATTTCCAGCTAAATGAGTTATACAAAATGCTTAAAATTGTTAAGCCATTTACATATTCCAGTCAATTTGGGAGGAGATGGCAGTTATGTTGTAAAAAAAAAAGAAAAAGCACCAGGAAATACTCATTATTTCGCTCAAAATGTCTAGAAATAGCTTGTAATTTATTTCTTGAAAGAAGCTAAACTCATCACTTTGTACTCACCTACTACTCAAATTAGAAAGCAGTCTTGATGTTCACTCCATGTGAACAACTTCTTTATCAAGTAAAAGAAAAAAATAAAAGGAATGGCATTAAGTCTGCCTCAGACTAACAAGAATCTTTAAATACTAATTTCAAAAACATTTGACTATAAGTGTATTGGAACAAGAAATATGAAAATTTAGTGTGTGTGATAAAGTGACCACAAATTTTACATCACAAGTAATGAAATATCTGGTCATAAACAATTTTACAGTCTCCTTAAATTTGTCACATCAAATTCAGGAAATATTTAAGTTCTTAATTCTTCTTTAGGACTTTAGCTCCTTACTAAATTAAGATCCTGAGCTAAAAAACAAAGCAAGATCCTGAGCCCCAAACAAAGCAAGATGTGGTCCCACAAAAAGCCTTGGGGTGCTAAGGCTGAAGAACTCACATCCCTCTACACATATCCACTACTGCAGAAAGAGTATAGCCTGAAAATCAGAAGCCACTGAAGGGATGAGGGAGTGACTTACATACTGTGCAGCGTGTCAGCAAGGTGTGCAGGCACTAGAACTCAAATATACATACTTCTGTGGGACCACAAAACAGAGGCTTTCATCAGGGCAGTGAGATGCCAACCAGCCCCATGACTGGAGAATAGGGAGTCTTCATCTTCCTTAGGACTCTAAGGAAGTACAGCTCTAGAAAACAGCAAAGTCAATCCCATCTCCCACATTCATTCTCTCACTACCCAACGGGGAGTAAAAGAGGCAGCTTGTATAAGATCCGTGTAGTAGGAGCTGGGGTGGTAGGAGATGCTTCCTTAATACACTCTGCGGGTGGCTGCCTCAGACTGGAGAACATTTGAACGAGAAAGGCCAAATGCTACATGTAGTGCTAAATTTAAAAACTGGAAGAAGGGTCCTCAACTGGTGAAATTGCTGTGAAATTGTAAAATGATCTTCAAGTCTTTTGAAAAACATAATCTACCTGCAGTTCCACCACCAACAGGGACTGCAGAACAGGAAACAGGCTTGAAGGTGGCAGAGGTGAGAAGCAAAGTGAAGACATGATCTGAATTCTGCAAAGAAAAAATTACTTCTGTTTCAAACATTAGACATTGTTTATATTCTCTCATTTCATGAGCAGACATATGGATTATCTCTTGAAAATCAAAACCACCAACATCAGACATGTAAAGTTCTCTTAAAACTCAGTTACAATTGACACTCTTAGTTCCACTTCTAAAAGAAAAAAACAAGAGACAGCTAAAAATGAGACATTCATAGAAACCTCTTTGATGATATAACATTCTGCTTTCCAAGTAGGTGTTCAGTCAATAACCTTTAAAAAGGAATGAAAACGTAAGTGAAATTATGCCCATGTCTACGTTTTTCAGGGCTCTGTTATTCTTCATTTAATTTTCATTGATTGGTTTGTTTGAAGTGCACTTTCTATGAACAATGAATCAAGTTTATTCTCTTATTTAAAAACCATATGTTTTCTTTGCCTTTCATTCATGTGTAACTCAGTCTCTATTCTGCTGTTTTCATTACTAACCAAGCTAACTGGTTGAGGAAAATACAACTCTCCCCCCTTCACGAACTCTTATGTGCTTAGCACCCCATTGCTGTCCTGACCTGAAACCAAGCCAAACTTCTATTTTCATTATTCCATAATAATAGTGCCAAAATATTATTATAGAATATTATTAGAATTCTCCAAATAAGAAGTCTTAGAAGCCTTGTATCCCACACTTTGCTTCTGCATCTCCATGGTGGTTTTTTTTGTAACTGGCTTGGAAAAGAAAGGTCCTTTGTTTAAATGCAAGGTGATTTTTTATGCTTTTTAATGCTAAAGGTGCATGCTGACATATTTTATCCCATTTAGGGATAATTTCACAGAAATGAATATAGGACTGAGTACGTAAAATTCTCAAATTGTTCAATGCTAGGATTTAAATGCTTCTGTAAAGGCTTAGAAGCATATACTTCAATTTGTTAGGGATTTTGCTTACATAAAGCACCTAAATGTTTAGAATTCAGTAAGAACTGAGAAGGATTTTGAGGATATAAACATTCATTTTTAAGGGATCTCTGTAGATGACAGCACAAATCTTCTGCAGTTCGAGTCAAATAAAGCAAACTTGCAGTAAAGATATGAAAGGATAAATAATCAGGTGACAAACATAGAGATTTGGATCAGTTAATGCTCATCAAGCAGCTTTGACAACAAAAGATCTGACAAGCTTTACAATATTGGCCATCTCAATGACGTGACTGAAATTTGAGTTCTAAGCCAGATAGGGGATATTTCAAAATAATAAATGAATTAATGTTATCTCTAAAGACTACCTGGCTGAACTGGTAGTACCAAACTGTAAGCATCATGTCTTATAAAAATGCTCTGCATTATGAAACAAACTGAGCTTTTCTAAGAGACAGGAAACAGCATCCAATAAAGACTGCAATGATCTGGATGCAACTTAGTAAGATGAAGCCTAAAATGAGGTGGACTCCTTAAGAAGTAAGCTAAAGTGTGCCTTCCTAAAAACATTGCTTTTCTTGAATACAACATGGTATAAACGCTTGGCTTTTCTGTCTTTATATATCCAGAAGGATGCAAACAAAGATCTGCTTGAGGAACTAGATTCCAAGTTTGAGTTGGGTTAAGGTTGCCCAAAAGGATTGTGAAATCTCCATCCTCAGAGATACTTAGAAAATGTCTGGACACGGTCCTGTACAACTGGCTCTAGGTAACCTTGCTTGATGAGAGTCTTCGACAAGATGATCTTCAATAGTCCCTTCCAACCTCCACCATTCTGTGATTCTGTATTTCCAGGGAAAAAATTGACTGATTCTTAGCTTCCCACAGAAGACATAAAGGCAAAAGGATCCTAATTGCCATGGCCACACTTCTTAACCTGTTTTTACCACATACATTCAGTTTTCCCCAAAACTATCACTCTGTTACCCAGAAGAAAAAAAAATAATCTACACTAAATTATGAATCTCACTTGCTTTTATCTTATTCCTAATAATCACTATACATCTTATAACAAATTAATAAAATAATAACAAACCCTTTCTCTTGCTGGAAAAATTGGGTTGGTTTTGCCTCTGAACAGATTCCTTAGAGAGAAGTCTGGAAAGAAAAGGATGCTTCTTGGGTCCCTTTGCCCCCAGAACAGCTGTAGCAATGCCATTGGATAAGATAGGCAGCACCTGCTTTCAAAGGGAGAAAGTTTCCACAACCAAAACAGACCTGTTATCCATGGGAGGAGCAGTACTCTGAGATTTCAGTGAATCATTACACTCCAGCTGGTGCTTTTTACAGATTGCAAATTAACTTATTTCATTATCCTGAAAAGGCTCAGCTTTCATAAAGTTCCCCATTGTGTCAATACAATTATGGAGAACAGATTTATCTCATCATCATATTCCAAGAGCCATATTCCTATAAATCTGTGCTAAACACAATTTAACTTCATTTTTACCATCTCACAGATCTGATCTCATTTCTTTGTTCTCCTCATGAAAACATAAAATACTTTTTAGGTTGTGAGACATTCCTTGCCATGCTACCTACTTGCGTTATTACCACTGGTAGATGCACAGGAGTACACCAGCACACTTTAGATGTCAAATGACATTTCTGAAGTACTGTTTGTCTGACACCCCTATGCCTTAGAGAAAAAAATGTCGAGATGACACACTGGGCTGACCTTATGGATCTGAATGGAGAGAAAGACACCTATTTTTATTTGGGGGGACGGGGAGACAAGAAGTAGGGAGCTAGAATGTCTTTATGCAGAAACATCACATCCCTAAGCACCTGAAAAAAATAATCTGAACTGTTTTCCATGGCAACATCAAGAGTTGACTGCTGCCCAATGGAGTATACTGCTGCCCAATACTGCTGCCCTCTGACCTTAGAAAAAGGAAGATAGAAAAACAAAGAAGTAAAAGATACCCCTCAGAGGCTGACAGTTCCTCTCCAATTGTTGTGCTTTTGTACTCCTTCCAAATACCAGGAGGGGAAAGTGATGACAGGACACAGCAATCTGTAACAGCAGCTCATTTAAACACACCAACCTGAAAAAATGGCTTTTCCTTAAACACACTATGATAACTTGGAAATTCTAGTCTGTAGTTCTCTACCTTACTACCATGTAATAGGAACCAAAATTGTTGCTAAGTGCTATTTACAACATATGTAAACACTTCACACTATTTCATCTACCTTCTGAGGAGGGAAATAATTTCCCCTAATAGACAAATGTGTATCATTACTATTCAGTCAGATGTGGACTGCTGTTATCCCCACCAACAAGGAAGACTCCTTTATGAGGCTGCAGATAACATATCCACTGAGGAAATCTTCAGGTTTTGGTCTGACCTTTCTGAATTTATCTGATTGGTTTCGCTTTGAAAATGAGCTTAAAAAATCTATTATCAATTATGTTCTCTCACCACACCTTTTAATGTAAGGAGGCAGAGGAAACATCACAACCTACATTACTTGCATCATGATGGAGAGTTTGCCCTTTCAGAAGCTTGAAATCCAATTATTCAGAAAATATTTTGACTGGCCATCATTTTTCCTGCCATCATCAAAGCAGGACTTATCCGATCCTGTCTTTGCCTACCAAGGAAATCCTGGGGTGTAAGATGAGCACCCAGAGTTTCTGCCTCTCCCTTTTGAGCAAGAAAATTCCCAAGCCATGACTTACATGGAAGTGGAAAGGGAAGAGAAGGCTGAATTCTGTGGCCCAAAGCAAGGCTGCTGGTAAACTGTAGCTATGTAATGCTTATAATCAGTTATACTTCAGCTGTTGAACTAGCTGGTTCCAGTTCTATAAGCTCTCAGTGAGAAGAAATGAGACTGAAGTGTCTTCATTCATACTAATCTACAAAGGAAGTTGTTCCCTTTTTCCACACGTACAACTAAATGCCTCAAGAAACACATGAAGTTAAGGAGTGAAGCAGGAGATAAAAATTCCTTTTTTCTCTGGGTGTTATTCCCAAAAGAGATGCAAGTTGCTTCTTCAACACAGGGAATAGAATTTAGGGGACAGTATCCTGAAAGGTGAAACAGAGCCCCAGGATACAGTTAAAAATCAGACATTCAGGTTAATCACATTGTGACTCAGAGGTCAGCATTTCCCTGAACACACAGACAGGCTGGCACATGTGCTACTGTGGAGGCTAAAAACAGGAGGGAACTCCAGGCCATGGCAGAAGTAGTTTTGCTGTAAATGATCTATAAAAGGAAGAGTAACCTAACGCTAAAAAGGTATGGTTTTATGGAATCTGGTTTTTATTTAATTAGAGGAGCAAGCAGTTCAGTAAATTCCTACCCAGTCCATAAGAAGGGAATAACTTGAACCAAGTTTGAAGGTGAAGCTAAGGAAGAGGGAGCACATACTTGAGACAAGTTTTGCTGAACATAAACCCTGGATAATCGATTTGGAACCTTCAAGAGTATCAGCTGGAAGCAACCAAGGTAATAAACATCTATCCTCTAAATTGTCATTCCTAAAATACATGCTTGGCAAAAAAAAGAGTAGGATACTGCATTTATGCCTTCCTGGGCTGCAGTAACAGCTGCAGGCTTTTCAGAGCTCTTTAACACAGCATGCCAAGAAATAATATGATCATTGATTTTATGAACTGATAAGAGTGAAGGAATTTGTCTTAGAGGACAGGTGCTTCAATCCATGAACCTATCAATTCATCAATGCTTTGTAAGACCCTTTATCTTTTCTTGTTGCTCAAAACAAAGTGAAGTGACAACAGAATGCTCAAATATTATAACTGCTTATTCTTAGAATAACACCAAGAAGTTTCTATCCTCTTTTCTGTGAAATTTTAATCTGAATCAAAGAAAGGCATGAAACTTTGATTTAACATGAGATTTTAATTTCTTTTCCTACCCATGGGCTTAGTTGTCAGGATAATACTGTCAAGGTGAAAAATAACAGATAACTGCAAAAAGATTTGCTTCTCCTCCTCTTCCTATGATTGTCATACAGCCAAAAGCACCAAGGAATAGAGTCCTTGTATTCAGAAAGACATCTGAACAATAAGTCAAATAAGGACCTTCCAGACACAGCACATTCAGTGAATACTCACCACTGCACTTTCATAAAAAACACATTAATCTGTAAGAACTCATACCACCAAGTAGTTTACCTGCAGCAAAGCATGCTTCTCCCCCTAAGTTAGGAACCCACAACTTATTTAGTGTCTCTGAGGACAAAGAACTATTCAGGTTGGACAAAGAAATTTAGGCACCATTTCTTTTAAAAATGGATTCTCTCTTCTTTATCCTTCATGTATTTGCACATCTATACTGTGTTCAACTGTACATGGAGAGAAAAAACAGGTACCACAGCTTCAAAGAACTCACAAATTTCTCACATCAGGTAAATAAAACTCCATGGGCAGTTTCTAATCATTCCTGAAGTCTCTGAAAGACCTACTACTATTATTACAAAGAGCAGGTGGGAGAGGAAAGCTCTCACATTCGGGATGCAAAGCAGAGAAGATATAGCTGCAAAGTGAACCCTGGCTGAAGGACTCAAACTCTTCAGTTCTCAAGAGGCACCACCAGGAACAAATGCAGTCTTACTGCATGAGATTTTCTGGTGGTGAATTTTGTGAAACCCAGACATTCCTGTATCTAAAGAGTTGTTAATCAAAACAGAAGAAAGCCATAGAAAGGCTGGGGCTTTAAAATATTTTTAAGAGGCTGCATTATTTTAAGCAGAACACCAACTCCAGAAATGAGGCTGGAGAAATGAGTGGAGGAGGAAAAGGATCCATGATATCTGCAGATTACTTGGTGCTAAGAGCAATCCCAGTTATTATCCTCAGCCCTAAAGAGCATACCTCTGGTGTGGCATTAGGTGGTAAACCTGGGAAACTATAACGATGGCTTGATGGACCTATAGTAGTTTCAGCTGAAAGGATGAAACACCACTTATTAGCACTTTTTGTCCTAACTTAGATTCAAGCTCCTTGTGCCTTTGTGTCTCAGCAGTAGTCACCCTTTAGCTTCTACTCTCCACAGGCTTGAAAAATCTCAAAACTGGTCCACAACACACAAGAAATGCGTTGGTTTTTTATCTTGGGGCAGAAGATGTCAGTGATGTAGTGGCCCCTATTTCAGGTAGGCCTTGCTTCTACAACCATCTTCCCATGCCTGGCAACCAGAGATGTTCTACTACTAATATACATCATCAACTTACTATCCCAAGGAGTGCACAGATGTCACCAACAGATACTCCATCAGGTACCAGTAACAATCTTTCTTTACTCAAAGCATAGACTGACCATTTGTCTCCAGTGGAACTGTAATCATGAATGCACAGTCAGCCAAAACAGTGCATGTGTAAGACATCTAAAATTAGAAATTTATCACATTTTAAGTCTGTGAACAAACTTCAGTGTGACTAGGGTAATGAAATTAACATCCTTTGCAAGAGGTGTTATTTGCCAGGGACAGTTTTCTCTGACTATCTCACAATTAAAATTTACAGTTTAGAGGATCTCAAAAATTAGACTTAGAACACAGAAGTTGCAAGTGAAATGATCTTGTTTGTTATGTTTTGCTAATTGGTAGTGGTTGCTGTGTTCTAATCTACAATTAGAATATCCTCTCCAGACATTAGATGTTTATAAATTTCTCCTGATAATATGCAACCAGTTCTTCAAAACATAAGACACGTGTTGGAAACTGCATCTTGAAAGTTACTTTTAGCCTTAAATGTCATGTTTGCAATTGGTTGCAGAAAATAGACACACAGACAATAAAAAAGTAAAAATATTCATTAAATCAGTTCTCTGTAGACAAAGGTCTATTATACTAATTAAATACATAAACCATTAGAGCTTCTAGCAGAAGTCTAATGATTCCCCCATCAGTCAACATTACAAAATAGAGATCTTTAGGCATGGCAATAAAGATGCTACTGTTTCAGTACAAAAGCAGTGTGGTAAAGCCTCATCAAGTTTACCTCCAGGGAACCTTCTAAAAATCTTACGTCATAAAGCAATTAGCTATACATCTTGATTTTAGAGATCCCCTCAACAGTGAACTTTCTCTCTCCTTTAGCCCAGAGTGTTTTGACGTCCATCTCACAGGAAAGTATCTCCCCAGAGCCTGCAGAAATCCTCCACTGCCTGCTTTCCAAGCTCATACAGTGCCACCAATATCTTGAATTGAGCATGACTTACTACACATGCACAAGTCAGAGAAACAGTGCTGTTTGAGATCATCTTTATTTTTTTTAATCTTCTTTGACTAAAAGCTTTCCTGAATTCAATAATATCAGACTCACAATACCTTATCATATGCCATAAAAACCATTCACAGTATCTACAATCTCAATACACTCTCAGAAACAACAGATATACAGTCCCTTGCCTGCCCTACCTTCCTGTTACACATATTAGGGATTAGTGCTTCCAATACTTTAGGCTTAAATTCTGATTTTAAAGTCTGTAGGGTGGTTAAAAAAGATGTAATATGTCTTTAAGACGTGTTCCAAATGTAAATACAAACTAATTCTTACAAACTAGTATTTCCAAGGTTATAGAGTAACATTGTGTATTCACAATTTTTGTCTGCAATTATTTTGTATAATACACATTGATTCTGAAGGTTAAATATCAAAATTCTGCATAAGCATCAAATTCTCAAGCGCAATCCCATTACAAATGAATTAAGTGTTCAACGACCTCAGAACTTCAGGAAACCAAAAAACTGTATACTGAAGACTCTCACATCTAGGTACAAGAAATGATACAAACAATATGAAAGCTGTTTGATTCCTTGCTATTGCAACATAGCCAGAAATTATTTGAGTAATTGGGTAACTTACTCTTTTCCAAGCAGAATCTTGGAGAGATCCTGTTCAAAAGAAGTTCCTGTTGTAATCGAAGAACTTCAGCTTCCAGAACTTCCACTTTCCATTTCCATCCAAAATCTTGTTCAGATACAGCTCTGGCAAGGTACTCTGTGTACTCTTTGGAACTCTTCCCTGGTGGTTTTGAGTGGATAATTGCAAAAGCCAGTGCTAGTTTTGATATTTTCAAATACGAAGTTTGATTTTCTCTTCCACCTTTGATTTCTATTGCATTAGAAAAACAGAAAACAAAAAGGTTACTTCACTATGACTCCATTAAGGAAATGAGGCACAATATTTTCTTGGCTTTGAAAACTGTTCAAGAGTGAGACCAATTCTTTCATTTCTAGTGCATTCCTAAATCATCAAGAACAGAAATACAAGCATCTGTGCACAATGTGACAAAACATACATGAGCTGCACTCAGCTATAAAAATAAAATTCAGCCAGTGTTTGAGAATAACTGTGGAAATAGTAAGCACTTCAAATAGGCTTATCCTAGCAAAATTTTCAGTCCAAATGTTATCACCACTAAAACAAGGATAAAAAAAGTAAAAATACTAACCTCAAAAAACCCACCCTGAAACTCCCTCCCCCCCAAAAGAATTCTAGACCCATGACAAAAGAATTAATTTGGGGCTATTTATCCTTAAATACAATACATACAACTTCTTGAAAGTGTACCGAAAGGTCCCAGTGCTCAAAAGATAAAACTTTGAGGTTGTCTCTGGTTTTGGACACCTGGTATTGGTGCTCTTGAAGTTTTAAGTCTACATTAAGCCTCACGCCTGCAGAAAGCTAAGCAGACAGCTTCAAAGTGATACAAGCGGCTAGTAAGGTAAGCAAAGAAGACAGTTTTATAAGCTTTGTTACAAACAGTGAGGATAGGGAAAAGGGCATTAAAAGAGTCAGAGAAATAAAGTATTTAAATAGATGATTACATCATGTGCAATAGCACAGGGCTTAGGAGTAGCGAAGGAAAAAAATGAAATTAAAACCAACTAATATTGACCAGCCTATCTAATTAGCAATGCTACTTTTTTTTCCTAATTCCACACCATTTTGATTCAGTTGTTTGATGTATTCTTTTCCTGAAAAAATATCACTCCCAAAATAATAATTTAAGAAAAAAAATAACTTCCTACATTTTTGCCCTGACCCTGACATCTACACTTTTTTCACAATGCTGTTTTTTTCTTGTTATCCATCAAAACTGAAGGTTAAGCACTAATAAGTTGTGTTGAGGAGCTCTGATATAGTCACAGCACAGGTTTGAAAAAGGTACTTTAGGTCATCCTTTCACCAGATCATCTTCTATTACTAAGCTGATTTCTTCTTCTGGTTCTACTTGACTTTGGATAGTAAGTCATAAATCATCATATATTCATTTATCCATCAGGGACACTTACAGAAGGCACTGCTTTTTAAGTATTTCTTTCACCTTTCAAATACTTCTGAAATGCACAAACAAGCCCTGTGCACTCCTTGCACACTGTCCATTCAGACACAGCAGCCACTTAACACTTTACATAGTACAGAGCACAAAGCACAAGAGTGCAAAAATTCCTTGGGATCTATTTACCTACAGCTATATATTAAGCTACTCTTCTCCACTTGAAACACTCCATTCCTGTCATGTGTCAGGGCAAAATCACCTAATCTAAGCCACCAGTGCATTCTTAAAGCTAACTAAATAGTAAACCATTAGAAACTGAACTATACTATATATAGCCCTTACTTAAAGCAGTTACACATTAAATGGTACTTTTGCAAAATTTCTGATAAAGAGAATCTATTTCACACAACTTTTCAATTCGTATCTAGAATTTCAGTGAAAAGCAGAAGTTGAGTCTCTCAATCTCGAAGGATCAGCACCTCTGTGGGACAGCTAACTGGTGTAAGGCTCTTGCTTGCCTTATACATCAGAGGAAATGTTTACAAATACAAAAGCATGCAAGTAATTGAACTGCCTTCAAAACTGTGAATAAAATGAAATACATGGAACCACACTGAAAGAAGATTAAATAGTAACAGTAAGGTATCCAAAATATTTGGCTTTGAATCTGAAAGGTGCATCCCAGATAACTTCATCAATAGAAATTTCACCCAGATATTACTCAAACAGTGTCTGTCAAGCTCCATTCTTACAAAGTCCCTGTGCAGAGCAGAACGATAAATTAAGGTAGGCAGAAAAATGTCTTACACTGCTCATTTAACATTTTGGTACCTCCAGAGACTACTCTGCCAAAGCCTTCTGATTCATCTTCCTTTTAAGGACAAACACATATTTACTTTTGCTTCATAACATGCTTTCTCAGTATTAATATTTTTCTTTAAATTACATTCACAGAAGTTGCAAAATGACCAACATTCCAGTATGGGCTAGGGAGTGGTATTTATTCCAGCATTTCATGAATGCTCAGGTGCTTTTTATCATCAGACGTACCACCAATAACTTATTTATCATATTCTATTTCTCCTTACAGGACATAGTTACAAAGAAAATACAAATAAAATAAAAAGTTTGCCGTCTGACCACTGACGCATTACTGCTATACTACTAGTGTGAAGTGCTACTTTGGAAGCATTTTTTTACCACCCATTACCAAAATAAAGACAGTCACTTTTTCATTTTGTTTTGAAAGGGTTTTAAGCATAACAAAAACTTTAGTGCACAAGGTAACAGTCCAAGTAAAAGGATCTTTCAACTGCAACATTACAAAATGATATTTTCTAAAGCAGATGTATCCCTAGTAAATCACATAAACCACATAAACCATTACCTAATTTTGCTTTGAGAATCTTAAATAGCCTTCCACCTTAACACTTAAGACATACATTTAATTAATGAATTAATGCAATTTGGAGTTTGAGGGAGGCCTTTTCCTCTTTAACATCTTATACAGACCCACTTCTACAGTAGGAGTGCCTTACACGGAATGAGTTTAGGGAGATATTCTCACTCTGGAGGAAAAAAGTCTTTCCTTTTCTGGAAAAATTACTTGTAAAGATGCTGTCAGAAAAAAAACCCAACAGCGGGAAAGATCACAGAACACACCTGGTTCTTCTTAGGAACAAGATACAACGCAGTTTTTGGAAAAGTCATTCTGTTGGAATCACAAAATCTCTTGTTTAAAAACAGATAATTAATGGTAAATAGCAATACTCCTGGATGCATTTCCGGAAAGAATGGATTTCTTAAAGATTTTGTGGAGAATATACAGCTCTTTCACTGGCTTTCTGTTACTGACACTATTGCCATCTCTCTTTATTTTTTTTTCTGATTAGGAAAAGAGAAGTTTGTGTATCGAAAAGCAAAAGTTCTAAAAGTTGATTGAGGTTTTTCACCATTCCCCTAAAAGGGACAACCACTCTCTCAGAAACTACTATGTAAGTCTTCTAGAAAAAACCACGCCGGATGATACTATTAGAAATATGGGGATGCTGGCCAACTGTGCATTAGCAAAAATTGCACAGCAATCTGTTGCTCTCAGGAAGTGCTGAACCACCAAATATATTCAACTGAAAGCATACTGGCAGCTACAGAGTTTTATCAATAACATTTTTGCTCCTATGAGCACAGAAATTACACCACTGGTTGGGCAGAAAAAAGGTTTAGAACCAAACCAAAAACCTTCCCTGCTTAAGAATCGTACCCGACCAAGAGCAGAAAAGAATCACCAGTTTCATTCTAGCTGCTAATGCCAAAATATGTCTGACATAAAGAGAAAGGTTCAAGAATTATCCAAAGCTTCATTCTTGTGATTACTCAGTGTTAAGGAGAGAACCAGGAATCCCTTGCAAACTCTGCTGGAAGCAGGGCTCAGCACCCTAACAACAGATACCAGCTGGTGACAGGTTCCCTATGCAAACCCCTCAATGACCAAACTGATATTGGAAGAGCAGCACTCAGAGGGCACGATGGGTTAACAACACTGTCGAACAGGGCTAAGTCTACAGATTTCCAACACAAGAATGACATTCCGTGCTTCCAGCTCTCATGCAGAGAGAGGGTACTGAGAACCCACAGACCTGCTGAGATCCTAGCCATGGAAGACTGCTGAGCAATTATTCACCTGCTGAACTAATTACAAAAGAAGCGATGAACTGTCCCGTACAGCCTTGTGTAACATAACCAAGAGGAAGTGAGATATGGTGCAAGATCCATTGAAGACCTTTGATATAAGCAGGAAACAGGATAATGAAAGAACCAGGATAAATCTGATTCATAAGCACTACCCTAATCCACCAGTCCTGTTTTGCAGCTGCATTCAATGCAGCAGTTCATATGAATAGATTGAAATGTTAAGGGTTAATGACTTAAAGGATCAGCCATTTGCAAAAGAAGGTGAATTCTCAGCTCTAGAGGTTTTAAGAAGTATTTCAGGGATGTTTATAGGTATAGGAGGTAATGTTATATAATTTACTCTTTTGAGTGGTACATACAGTTTTCTCACTGACCTTGGAAACAGATAAGTCACACAGAAATGGGGGGAAGGTAGCTAAGTTATGCTATGATTTAAAATTATAGGCTACCTCAAACCAAACCCAAAACCTAAACTCATTTGGAATAATTCAACACTGGAGTAATACTCATTAATGCCAAGGAATTACAGACCTTAGGTGTGATTTCCAAGTTTGGCCACAAAATTCATGGCTAATAATGGATGAAACTGCTGCAAATGTCATAGACAAAACCTTATTGATAACATCAGGACACTCATTTGTTATTCAGAGCACTATCCTATGAATTAAAAAAAAAATTAAAAATTAATAGCATAAGATACAAAAGAGACTGTAATTCGTATAACTTCCAGGCTATTACAGGGCTAGGTTTTCTCCACATGGGAAATTTTTATTTAAAAATAAGAGGATTTGTCAGGACAGAAACAAATTGCCATTCACTACTACTACACAGCTAAGAATCTTCAGACAGCCCTAAATATTAAAAAAATGCTTTTCCTTCTAAATTTAGGAGTATAGTCTGTCCCTAAAGGTACAAACATTCAAGGAAAAACTGTTTTGTTGCCATCATTTTTGCTTTAACGAGTCTGTCTATTACACAGTGCAAATAAGGGTGAAAAAATTACCCACATCTTTGTAACCTCATCTGCTTTATATAACAGAAACCAAGATATTGACTCTTTATGATGCAGCACAAAATGCTGCAATTGCTCTAGCAGAACTGGGCTGAGCTAGGCACATCAGGCCACAACATTAAGCAACAATAAAATAAACTTGATTTAATTGGTATGCCTAGCGCAATGTCATTTGTGTATATAATAAACAATGATAATGGGACAGCTACGTAATCAAGATGAACTGAAGTATGCCTTGTGCTCCAATTAAGCAGCTTTTATTGTAAAAATGTATATTAAACCAAGGCTACTTCACAGTGTCATCTTTGAACAACCTACCCTCAAAGTACACAAAGATATGTAATGTGGACATACTCAATGAGGGAAGAACTTGCTTTTCCTACAACAAGCCTAACAATAACTCCAGCATATTTTTTTCAAACTGACTCAAAATGGTAAATCAATACTGAAAATAATAAACATTTAAAATACTTTATGTCAAAAGCACAAGGAAACTTAAATGTAGCATGATTTATTTCTTCAAACTCTAACTTTTAAATAATTTTAACTTCTAAAATCAAATCTCATAAATTTTCCAAATGCAAATAACATGAATGAGTTGGAAAAAAAAAAAAAATGGAATTTACTAATGTTCCCCAATTATAACCATTAAGCAAGCATAATCCCTCAGGATTTCAGTAACATTTCTGACGTAGGACTTACCTCGTCTTAACTACAGAAACCCACAGTTTAGATGGCTACAACTGAGCTAGCTGTCTAGCCTTCTTTTATTATCAATGGGCAGAAACAGAGATTTCTAATAAAAATAAGTCAAGCCATTTGTACATTTTCTGGCAAACTCATGACCCAGAAACATTTTTTCCCCCCATGGACTACAAAGAGTGTTAAGATGACTAAATCAGATTCCCACGTGTATTGTGGACAGCCAGCTGCACTGAGATGAGCTGGTGCACCACAGGCAGCTAAAGCTGAGACCTTCAAAGACCTGTTTAAGGTACCTAACTAACAAGAGAAATTTTGCAAGGTTGAGAGCAGCACTCCTTAAAAGGAGTTTGTAATTCTAGATCTTTTCAATACCTCTAGAGGGGAAAAAAAAAAAAAGCTTTCTAGAGGAAAACCCAAAAGTCATGGAAAAAAGTTTGTGAGAATAACCCTGTGAACATATCACAATGCACAAAATAGCAGACAGGTGCAGATTAAAGACATGAGAAACATCAAGTACGCTCAGAATTATATGAGCATAAAAAGCCAGATTGGCTCCTCTAAGTTTCTTTGCCTCACTCTTCACCAAGATGATTTGAAAATAATAATTTAAGTCTGAGTTTTATGGTAGTTTAAAATTGTGTATATATTCTCCATACAAGCTGAGAGATCTTCCTTTTGCACTCCTTCTTCTCCTCCAACAGGCCTTTTTTATGTGTCACTCACAACAATATATAGTGAATCTGGCACACAGTACCATTACCATGTTTCTCTTTACTATTCTGACTACTAAAGACACGAATGTGTTTCCAGAATAGGGAATTTATTCTATAAAACCTGCTGTTCAGAAATTAAAGTATAACTCAGTGGTGTAAATTTATCTGTTCTTATGTCAGCACAGATTTCTTATGCTACCAAAACAGAACTCTGCTCACTTAATCAGCTGGGTGTAAATCCATTTGGTTTGGGAACTGAGGATATACTTTTCATTATAGCTTTATGAGATGAAATTTAGGAAATCATGAAATTCAGACCCTTATTCTTTCACAAAGCTTCACATATGCTAATAATAATTAAATAAAGAGTAAATTTACAGTTGGCATTAGGGACTGTGGAAAACAATCCCAGTCTTTATATACCAGCAAGTTACAACAAGAAAGCAGCCCTTATCTCCCCAGTTTTACCTATTGCAATGACTGTATTAGCTTTTGAATGCAGAATTTCAAAGCAGAGTTCAAAAAAAGGCAATCATCAAGAGTTTGGAGGATTATACGAAGACTATTTTGCATATCTCCTCTTCCCATGTTAAAATATAGTGACTAAAATATCACCATAAGTTCCTTTTCAATTTTACACTTCCAGCCTTTACCCAGTTCAGTTTCCACAAGTTTTTAAATCTACAAGATCAGTATCTTTCAGTGATACTGATTCATTCAGGTAACTTTCCAGAATGCATCCACTGTATTTTAAAAACCTTGGTTTTGGGCTTCCTATGGAAAGTTAATATAGACAGAACAAAAGATGAGATTGTTCAGAAGAAAGGAAATGTTTGTAATAGAGGACAAGGAAAGAGGGAATACTGCTAGGAAACCAGTACTCTAAAAAGCATGCAGCATGCAATAAAGAATGAATCTTTACATATACTATAGATACTAACATAACTATAACCACATTTAAATATGTAATGTCTAATTATTAATTTATGAAGCACTGGAGGTTGTAAAAGACAACAAACCACTGAAGAGACTTGCCAAGGATTCACAGCCAAGTCCATAGACAAGTGCTTTTTTATACTTTAATTTGGGTCAGTTACTAGTTTATTCAAATTAAGACAACATCTAGGCCACAAAGATGATCAGAAGGCCTGGAACACCTCTCCTCTGAACGCAGGTTGAGAGAGTTGAGGTGGCTTAGCCTGGTGCCTTTCAGCACCTAAAGGATATTACAAGAAAGCTGGAGAGGGACTTTTACAAGGGCAAAACAAGAGGAAATGAGTTTAAACTGAAAGAGGGCAGATTTAGATTAGATATTAGGAAGAAATTCTTTACTGTGAGGGTGATGAGATGTTGGAACAGATTGCCTGGAGAAGCTGTGGATGCAAGTCTTGGTTTTAGTTGGGAGATTTTCGTCTTAGTAGCTGGTACAAAGCCGTGGGTTTTGGACTTAGTATGAGAATGATGTTGACAACATCCTGATGTTTTGGCTGATGCTATGTAGTGTTTACCGAAGTCAAAGACTTTATAATGTTTCATGCCCTGCTACTGAGGAGCTGCACTGAAAGCTGGGAGGTGAGCAAGGCCAGGACAGGTGACCCAAACTGGCCAAAGGAATACTGGGATCTCTGTTCAGAAATGGGCTGGGCATTGGTTAGCAGGAGCTGAGCAACCATGTTCATCACTTGTTTCTCTTGGGTTCTTTTATTCTCTCTTCCTTTCCTTATGGCAATTCGTCTTATTAATCATATTAGCATACTTAGTGTCACTTTTTAAATATTTTATTAGACTATTCTTATCTCAACCCATTAGGTTTACCTTTTCTTTATGACTATCCCCGCTGTGGTGGGGGGACTGAACAAAAGGCTGTGTGGTACTTATCTGCCAGCTGGGGTTAAACTACATCCCTGGAACTATTCAAGACCAGGATGGATAGGATTTTGAGCAACCTGGTCTAGTGGAAAGTGACCCTGCCTATGACAGAAGGGTTGGAACTAGATGATCTTTAAGGACCTAGAACTGCAGGCCATTGTGTGGTAACACAAAATTAATCATTAATGTCTTCTGTCAGTCAATGAGAGAACTGCAAGTGACTAAGCCCTATGATTCCTGAATTTCTAAGGCCAGAGTGATCAGAAACTATCATTTGAATTCACTGACATTAGAAATAATCAGGTAAAAATATTGATAACTTTGATAATTCTTTGATACTCTATTATATCTGTGTATTCACATAACCTTTTTTTTTTTAACAGGAACACTAAAAACATTATTGAATCCCAGCATCCATCCAACAAAACTTCACAAAAACAGTGTTTTTCTTTATGACTTAGGTAAAATGGACAGGAGAAAACGTCAGATTTGTAACTTATAAAAACAGAGACAAGGACTTAATAGCTGATATTCTTCATTATTAATAACCAAAGCAGTGCAACTTCCATGAGAAGGCTCCCATTTCCTCCCAAACAAACTCAACCTTTCCTCAGGAAATCACTCTTGGATCACCTGAGGCTGCCCACGTAAGGCCTCCCGCATGGAGACGAGGCAGGTGTCCCAGGGGAACCAGGTGGTTGTTCCAGGGGAACCAGGGGGCTGTTCGAGGCAGCCCCCAGACCCGCGCCTCTGGGCAGAAGGTTTGCACATGAGGGATGTCCCCAAAGGCCACCGACACCGCGGGGTGGGGGCATCTCCCGGGCGGTGCTCCCCTCCCGGCGCCCTCTCCCAGCCTCCCTCAGAGCCTCCCCGAAGCCCTGGCGGCCTCGCGCTCCGACCCACCTGCGGCAGCGGCGGCCGCGCCGCGCGGGCCGCGCCCCAGCTCCATGGCCGTGCCGGGACGCGACCCCTCCGCCCCGCTGCGGCCAGGCACGGCCCCGGCCCCGCGCCGCAGTGGTGGCAGCTCCTCGGTGCGGGCCCTTCGCTCCCACTCGTGTTTATCTGGGCCGAACACGGCTGTTCCCTGCGGGAGTCGGCAGAGCCCGCGAACCCGCGGGCCTCGCTTGCCGCTGCCGGGGCTGGGATGAGAGGGAAGCGCGAAGGCCAGCTGGCTGCAAAGGCCGCCTCAGTCGGGAAGGTGCAGGAAGGGGGAAGCGGGGATTCAGGAGACATCTGAAGGCCCCTGGTGCTTCCGCCAGGGAAGGAAGGGAGCGGAGCTGGGAGCAGGCTTTTAGCGAGCGTGGCCTGCCTGTGCCAGCCCTGGAGTCCGGCCGCACGCTGGGCCTGCTCAGGTTCCGGGTGACAGAGCTCACCATCACCAGGGTCACCCGAAACCACCCCACACGCTTTACACTTCTTATTGCTATAAATTGCAGGAAGGTCTCTCAAAGTATTTTGCTGATTAACTTAGGCCTCTTTAAACTTTTCTTACCTATAACATAGCCCCATACTAGCAACTGTGCAGAAAATTAACTCTATCTCAGCCAAAACCAGCGTGATATCTTAAGAGGAAATGGGATCATGAAACTTCTGAACAATATTTCTTTAACACTGCACTGGAAGTAGAAGCTGCCTTTTAATGGAAACTCTGTGAGCCAAGCTCACCAGTTAAGAAATTATCTTTGTATGAAAAATTATGTTCTCTACACAAACTGTGCTGAAAAGGCTGTGATAAGGCTTCTTGGCCAGAAGTGGAGTCTATAGAGGCATAGAATCAGAATAATTTTGTCTGGAAAAGACCTTTGAGATCATTGATTCCAACCATTAACTCAGCACTTCATAGTCCACCACTCAATCATGTCCCTCAGTGCCACATCTACACGTCTTTTAAATACTTCCTGGGATGGTGACTCCACCACTTCCCTGGGCGGCCTGTTCTGATGCTTGACAGCCCAAATAAATTTTTACTAATACATGATTGAGGAGGCTGAGGAGGGAGGACAGGAGAGATAAGACATGAGTAATGAAATCAGATGCATTTGGTGCAGTTAGGCTTATCACAATACATCAAGTTTTTAAGTAGAGGAGGGTCAATCTTTCTGAACACAGAAATATTCAGATGTGACAATACACACTTTTAAAACTCTCATCCCCATTTCTTGGATAATCTAAGCAACATTGTTTTGATAACGTTCTTTTCTTCAAAAAACTCATTTTTATCAATATACATAGTGGAAAATTTCTGAGCTAGTACACATTTTCTTTTTTTTTTTTTTTTATTTTGAAAGATTTACCTTCCGAACTACAGAAAACTGTTAACACACTGGAACTTTGATTTTAGACTTCAAATGATAAAAATAAATTAGATGGAACAAGTTAGAGACCATTTTCATTCTGACAGTACTACTTATTTCTCAGTGAAACTCAAGGGAAAAAAATAACAAAACATTCTTCAGTCTTCTATAACAGTGACATATTGGCAGCTATACTATCATTTTCTGTGCATCTTTTTTGCATGTAAGTGATGCGGATGATTTGCAAACTGGACACTCATTATGTAGATTAGAACATCCGTGTTTTCATTTAATCTTTTCAGCTGGGACTGAAATAAAAGATTCAGAGACATCAGTGCTTTTACCTGCAAACCTGTGACCTGTATACAGAGAGATGAATCTAAATAGTAGAATTGGGCAGGGGTAACATTATTACTGTTCTAAAAAAGAAAGTGGCTTTGCTTTTTCTGGTAGTACCAGTTCTGCTTGCAATTGTAGGCTTATTGAGAGGCACCGAAAAATCCTGAGGCCTTCTACCATTAGGCAGCTGCCTGAAGGGATGTTTTTCACTTTATTGTTTTGTACTTAAACTACATAAATAAATTTAAAAAGAAGAGCTGTATAAATTCAATTTTGGATGCACAGTTCCCTTTTTTATATTTCTTTAATTTGGAGCTAGTAGTAGTTAGAAGGAATATTTCTTAAACTTGCAGTTACTGTGCACCAATTTCAGAATACCAACCAAAGTACAACTTAGTACAGTTTTTAGGTTTGATTTGAAAATACGTTGAAGCATCCCAATATTTTCAAGGTGGAAAAAAGCTGGTTAACCCCCACCATTAACAGAGCATCTCTAACAGCTTTTTTATTCATCTGAAAGCAACAAAATCTGGGCACAATCAACTGCAGAATCACTGAGATGTGTGTTCCTGTTCTATTGAAGAACACCTTTCAAAAATAATATGTAGAACTTGCATTAACTTTATTCAGTGAGTATTCCCAGTGATTACATAGAATCATAGAATCATTAAAGTTGGAAAAGACCTGCAAGATCATCACGTCCAATCTTTGACTGATCAGCACCCTGTTAATTAGACCATGGCACTGAGTGCCACGTCCAGTTATTTTTTGAACACCTCCAGGGACAGTGACTCCACCACCTCCCTAGGCAGCCCATTCCAATGCCTGACCAACTTTTCAGTGAAGAGTTTCTTTTTGATGTCCAAGCATCATAATCTAACATTACTTTTTCATAAATGAACAATGTGTATGTGCACATGTATTGGTGTATGGTGCAAATTCATGTTATATCCAATAAAAAATAAGCTATCCAAACATGGGGTGATTAGCACTGTATGTAATCTCAATGAGACAACAGTGAAATGAAGTTTCAGTTTGAAATAAGCAGTTTGTAGTTTGTGAAGAAAGCTGATTCTACTAGTTGCACATAAATTCTTTTGATCTTTTTATGAATGTCTTTTGATCTCCAGAACAGTCAAAGGATATCTTTGTGGCAAAAGGTCATACAAAATAATTAGCTGCTTTTGTTATTAATTAATTATAAAAGCAGTGAGATGTTTAATCACATTAGAGGTCATGAGTTCTCAGTATTTAACCAATCCACATGCTGAATGATTTCAAACAACTGAGTGGTCAACTAAGAACAAGCCCAAAAAACACAAGCTTCATTCAATTGTTAAAAGTAAAAGGATAAGTAAATGGACAGTAAATTACATTACTGTCAAACAGGCATGCCCTGCTCTTACTGGATGGTTACAGTATCAGCAGCAATTTCAGCATGGAAGAATATATTTTCATTTGGAGAACTACAGTCTGTTAGAATTTATAAGACATCTTTATATTTTAATGCGTGTCTGTTTACCTGAGAACTGGAAGTATCTGAAAACACATATGAAATGCACTGTCTCAGCTATCATAGCTGCAATTTTGTTTAGCTGAGGTGGGGCAAGAGACACTGTTTTTAAAAAGCAAGGGAAATCATGAGCAGGAGCATTAAAATCTTCTCATTTGAGCCTTTTTTTTCATGTGTTTCAGTGCTATATTTAATAAAAATTAAAAAATTTGGGATCATAATTCCTCATTACTCAGCATGAAGCTGTTTTCAAAACAGATTATAATGTGTTTGTGATGGCTCTATTTTCTATGAATTTCTGATGGAACCAGTGTGGCTCAAGCAGTCCCTTTGAGCATAATCTGCAATTCTAAACAAATCATCTGATCCAGGATGTTCAGTGAGATATGCAATGACATCTTTTTTTGTGTTTAGAAACAAAGCATTATCATCAGGAAAAAAAGGATCACATTTCAGTGTCTAATGCTATGAAAACCTTGTTCTATAAAAACAATATAAAAAGACATGAGGAGAACAGGGAAACTAAAAAACTTGCTACCATTTATAGGCGTCATACTATCACTTTTGAATAGATACTTCATAGTGCTTTGTCATCACTTACATAAAATTAATGACAACAGATTCCATTCCTTTCTATACAGTATATCCTAAGGACAGATAAAACCTTTCCCTCAAAGAATTTCACTGCCTGGAAATCAGTACTGAAAGAGTCTCACTTCACTAGGTAAGAAAAATGATAAAAGCATGTTAGCAAGTAATCAGACTGATACTTAAAAATTAATGTGACAATATAGCAGATAATTTTCTGTATTTACATTTCATCATTTATCTAAGAGTAACAAAACAGAGTTGCGAGACTTTTCTTGTATACAGCAACAGATGTCTGAGAAGAAAGAAAAATTAGAGTAAGAACATATAAAGAGTTTTCATTTAATTTAGTACTTTTTATTGAAGTTCCACAAGGTTTTCTTCAGGAAGTTCTTAAAAAGGCCAAGAGGTAAACAGGTAATTGCTATGATATAGCTGTCCTAGGATGTAAAAAATACAGGTTACACTTCTATACATGAACTTTAACCAAACAACATGTGAGCAGTCCTTGCTAGCTGCCTCATAGTATAGAAAATTGGGTGCATTAAAATATCTACATTATTGTGATTGAATTCTGAGACATTTTGATTAACATTCCTCTGTGCAAGCATGAGATGTCAGCTGAATCATGGGTTACAATGTCCATTTCTTTCTGTTGACTCAGCTGGGTCAGGCATAAGTTTCAGTGAAATGAGTTTCACTTCCTGGAACTTACTGACTTAATCACACTTCACACTGGAAAGGCCAGGTACTCACTTGAGTGTTTGTGTTTGTGCTATTGCTTCTAGCACCAGGCCTGTGTAACCAGCTTAAAGGATACAGAGTCAATTTTTTTCTAGAGATAGTTTGCACCTTGTTTCCAAAGGAGCATTGCACCCAGCAATCACAGTGGTGTTCTGGAAGAGATTCCTCTCAATACCTTTTGCCAAAAATGCTCTGCTTTGGGTGAAGTTAAATAGTCTTTAGGCTACAGGGAGCTTTAATCTGGTGAAAGACTAATTACCAGGCAGGAAGATGAGGGCTCCAGTTTTGATTCCCTGGTCCAAAGTAGCATGTACTTTTCGTTAGAGACAACTGAAATTTGCCCTATTTTCAGATAAGAAATCAAATTACCTTCATGTGAGGGGTTATGTATGATACCACATGACGTGCAAATGTGGTACTTCGAGAAATGGTTTAGTATTGGACTTGCAGTGTTGGGTGAATGGTTGGACTCAGTGATCTTAGAGGTCTTTTCCAGTGATTCCTGATGGTTCTATGATCCTGTGCTGTCTCGTCCAGAGTAATTTCTTTGATGGAAAAGCTATAATAGCAGTGTTGTCTTGGTGATAGTCTTACTGGAAGTGGGATGTAGGACTGACTAGACACCTTCTAGAAGATCTTTCAAACCAAAATGAGCCAAACCAAACTAAACAAAACCAAACTCAGTGTGCTGCTCTGACATTCTACCTGACCACCTGAAGATTGACTGTAACCTGGTGAATTGGGCTGCAAGGTGAAAGAGGTAGGTTTTAACACTGACACAGAAGTGAAAAGCATTTTTGTGTGTCAGCCCTCTGACTACTGAGTTGTTGGACAGAAACTGGTTAGCGTAGCTATTATCTGTATTTTGTAATAATTTTAGTATTCCAGATGTAAAATCACAGTAGAGTATTTGGAGGTTGTTAGCTGTATGTGGACATACGTGCTCTGATCTACACTGGAGGAAATAGCATGTGGTCTGGCAGTCTTACACACAGGTAAAACTCTTGATTAATGCAAAAATCTCCCCCATGACACCAGTTTCATCCCTCCAAGGATCCTTGGCAGTAGTGCTGAGAAGTCTCCTGCTAAAAAATCCACAACCTTTGCACAGCATAGCAACATGGAGGCTGTTTTATGGACCTGTGTTATATTGTGGCACTATCATGGTCATGCGCTGGCATGTCAGGCTGGCTGCAGACATAAGTAGTGCGTAATAAATCTATTCTTATAGACTGTGTAGTCCAGTTTAGTCTTCAAAGTTATGCTAATGTCTTTCCTCAAAACAACCATGCTGTACTGCTCTTGTAGGCGAGGAGAGAGAGTGCCATCTGCTCAGCCATGTAAATTGTCACCATTTCATTCACTTAAAATGAGTTTTGTCAATTTGCTCTAATTGTAAATATGTCCAACTGAATTTAACAAGCTTAAACCATTAATTCATTCATTTTTCCTAGTGCAGAATGTAGGCTTCAGATTAATATTAAAAATGTAGATTCTTGAAGCCCAGATTTCCTTGTATCTGTCAACTGTGTAAAGATTGGAGAAGAAAAAAACACTCCTCAGAAAAACTTAAATATTTTAGACTAGTAAAAGGAATTTCTAACATAAATGCTGTATAAATAGAATAGGTCATTTATAGAAGTATTCATATACAAATATATATAAATAGACATGCTTTTAGACAGGTGGATAGATAGGTATACAAGTGACAAGGTGACCAGGTTTCAGTAAAGAAGAAAAGAAAGTATTTTTATTTATCTGATGAATATGTTTCAACTATAACAACTGGATTTTTAAGATTTCCTTTACATGAAACTTTCCTTCCCTTAGAAAAATCCCATCACATATCCTGGGTCAGTGGTTACTCAGCTTTACAGCTGAAGGGCTGTAGATAATTCTAACAGATCAAGGTAGCTGTAATCAATATTGTATCTGCTTTGAAACTCTTAACTTGTGCTTTCTGTGGCTCCAGGCACTCATCAGGGAAGGGCCATGGACTGACATAAATCCATTCTCCCAGCAGCTGGGCTGTTGATTCAGAGAAGAGCATCTGCTTGCAGCATGAGAGGGTCACATTACCATGGCTCGCATGCCCGATATAAAATGGTGGTGATATACAAATGTGAGCCCCAGTAGGTACAAATGAAGATGCCATTTAAAAGTTGCATGATGTGACTCAAATTATAGAATTTAAAACTCAAATCGGTCTGTACAAGTTATGTCCTCATGCAGCTGTCCAGAAATCTCAAAGTCCATATGTGGGACTCAGGTTGTACATTAGAACTAGAAAGATTGGGTTGTGCATATTTTAAGGGGAGAAAATTGCATGTGCCCAAAAGTTGCTACAAATAGCCATTCCACAGGAGGTTTTAAGAGGTAATCACCCATATGCCAAAATATCTGTGTTGTCTTTAATCATGTATCTGCTGAATGAGTAGAAAACATCAGAAAAAATATATTTTAAAGAAACCCAAAACAACAGCCCCCCAAAACCCCCCAAAAACCAAAACAAAACCAGAATTGCCAAACCCTGTAATTATGAAGAAAACAAGCAATTAAAAGGAATTGGCTTTTATTGGCTGCAATAAAAGTGAGCCTAAATTTTATTACATGTGTAATTTTGGGACTAGACATAGTTGTCATGACTTACAACAACATAAAACCCCTGTTAAAGGGAAGGACACTTCATTTAAATCTGTGGAAACTACTGTATAAGTATAGTTCCTAAAATGAACTAAATTCACTTCTAAGTAAGTTCTATTGAGTCTAGTTCTAACTAAATTCTAGACTTTTGTTGAAATAATTCACTGTTTGATCTTTCAGTTACATAAAATAAATGCACAGTTCTTCATTTCAACTGTGACATTCATTTGCTGTCTACTCTAAGCTTGATTGACTCTATAACTTCTTGTCTCAAGGATTTAGGAAACAATGAAAGCAGCAACTCAGCAGAGTGAAATTCTTATGTAGGTTACTTGGATAATTCATATCTGAGAATAAAGAACTATAAGTTATGTGAAGTACATGTGATACTTGATATATGTGCTTTATGTATGATTTCCTTAAGGTCTGTAAGAAAATGAAATTGAAGTTTAATCAGAAGTTTTGCTCTGCACTGCTCTGTGAGAACCTAAGGTGAAATTGGATGAAGAAATGTATTTATGGACATGATCCTCTTGTATTCCCATGCACCTTGCATTTGGAGAGGAGTTGTTTTCCAATAGCTTTCATAATTTTTATTTCTTCTTCAACTCTAATATTTTATTTATGCTTTATTCCCATATCTGACACACAGATAATGTGCATGAATACACTGAGAGCTATGCACATATGAATATAATTCTCTCAAGACAAAGTGTAGCTGTCAATAAATATGCAATGTGGCACATTTGTGACCAGGGCAGGCAGTTCTAAGATGCATGACTTGATTATTTCAAAACCAGATTTCTTTAAACATGCCAAAGGCAGGTATATGTCAAGATAAAAGCTACATGAGTTGGAGTGTAAAAGGGCAATCTAAACATTTTGCAAAGTATTCAGAAATCTGTTTGCTTGTATTCCTTGCCTCAGAACTCGCCAGACTGGATTTTAACTACACTTGGATAATAATTTATAGTTCGGTGATGAACAAACATGAACAATATTAGCACAACAGATCTTTTTCGTAAACCTCTATATGTCATAATAGAAATTAAATACCTTCTCCACTAGA
Organism: Promerops cafer; assembly: GCA_013398275.1. Taxonomy (NCBI): domain Eukaryota; kingdom Metazoa; phylum Chordata; class Aves; order Passeriformes; family Nectariniidae; genus Promerops; species Promerops cafer. The sequence continues at coordinate 3,569,373 of VZSE01013056.1, read as the reverse complement.
ATTGTGGCTATTGCAAGTGAGGTTCTATTAAAAAAGTTTTCCCTTCGTTTCGTCATTTGAAATACTCATCTATAATCATCTATAGCCCCCAGAACACTATTCCTTGCTATTAAATGTCTTCAGATATTTAAAATGCTTCAGCTTTTAAATGCTTCAGACTGTCCAGAGTTTTTGAAGTACTGTCAAAATTTAAAGAAACCCGTGCTGCCACTGGCATTTCTTCATATGCTAAGAAATCATCTCTTCCTCATAAGGTATTACTTCTCTTGTTTTCAGGGCTAGAAGTTGTTCTGCCAATATTCATGAAGATGGGCTTGTCCTTGCTACTTTTATTTGTGGAAAACGGATCAGATAGACCGCCTGAATGCTCTGGGAGTTAGTTCAGTTTAAAGTCAATACTGAGCCAAAGAGATGGTCCCAATGTCCCACAGATCATTCCTTAGACTGTCAATCAATACGTTTCACCTGGGTCTCTCTAACTACTAAGTCAAGTGGCAAGTAACACCAAGGAGGGAAGCACACATTGGAAACATAATGAACAGCTCCATAAGTGGGACCAAGGGTCTATCTAGCCCAGTTTTGTCTATCATAGTGCAGTGGGAAAGGCTGTTAGAATGTTTTTTAGAGTTTACTTGCTGGCATGTATTTTCTCTGTTGTGTGCTGTTACAGTTTGTAGACACTGTTAAGCTCTTCATTACTGCTGTAAATGATCATCCGTCGTTCCTGGTCAGTATTTTTTTTCCTGTACTGCATCCAGCTCTGGGGTCCCCAGCATATGAAAGACATGGGCCTATTGAAGCAAGCCCAGAGGAGGCCACCTCTAAAGATGATTAGAGGAATGGAGCACCTCTCCAATGAGGAAATGCTGAAAGAATTGGGTTTATTCAGCCTGGAAAAGAGAACACTTGGAGGTGGCCTAATTGCAGCCTTCCAGTACCCGAAGGGAGCCTACAAGAAAAACAGAGAGGGACTTTTTATAAGGGCTTGTGTTAATTGGACAAGGGGGAGTGGATTCAAACTAAAAGAGTAGGTTTAGATTAGATATCAGGAGGAAGTTCTTTGCTGTGAGTGTGGTGAGGCAGTGGAACAGGTTGCTCAGGGAAGTGGAAGATGCCCCATCCAAGTCAAGTTGGATGGGGCTCTGAGCAACCTGTCTAGTGAGGTGTGTCCCAGAACATGGTAGGGGTTTTGGAACTATCTTTAGGGTCCCTTCCAACCCAAACTATTCTATAATCTTATGATTCTATGATCCTTCTGTTTTGCTTGTATCTTTTTAGTAAGAATGTGCCATTGCTTCAATTTTATTGAACAGAGTGAGACAGGAGATCAACCACGGAGTGAGGGAATGAAACTTTTATCTCCAGCTTCCCTACTAGCACCCTATCTAATGAGCTCGGTTACCCTATTTGACCCATGTGATTAAGAAAAATACTGATTAGCAACTAACTTGGACTGAAGTTTTGCCAACTTTTTTTAACCTAATTGCTTTCATATGTTCAGATGTTCATTTATTTAGCCTTCTTCAGTGTGGTAATACTTGTTTCCAAGACCCTTTTCTTGAGTATTATGTTCAAAGAAAAAAATGCAATTTATACGCATAGTCTTTACTAATATAAGTAATGTTTTTTAACCATATCTCCTTCCAAGTGTTATTGAACATAGTCAAGATGATTTCAGCTAATTATCCACAGGAGACAACTCACCTGATAGCCACTGGACACTCCATTAGCCGAAAATACCAAACCCTTTTAAATTTAGATAGTAAGAGTAAGAAAGATAGTAAGATGAAACTGTCTTCAATAAAGCAAAAGGGAGGAGTTCAATAAAGCTGACAGAGAACTTGAAGCAACAAAGAATTTGGAGACATCAAAGAGAAGTTGGTTTCCATTAATTTACCTTTCTCAAAAGTGGCTGCTTTCCATTTATATTACCCTCAAAGCTCATCAAAAAAATTTTACAGAGCCTTAGTTCACTTTTTTGCTAGAGGACTTATTCTGATGGGTTGAAATTATGCAATGTTTTTTTTTCTCCTTCTTTGGTGAAATGACAGCTGTAAGGCAGGCTGCAGCCATAGACAGCATCACTATTTATACCTTCAAAAAATATATATTTATGCATCAGAGATTTTAATTCAGTTTTGAAAAAGTGGGTGCTTAGATAAAGTGGTTATAAATTAAATAGGGTAGGTTTTTACATGTGTCCAAACCACTATTCCTCAAACCCAAATTCTTTGCATGTTTCCAGGTGATTTATATTTTTCTATCTGTGGTATCTCAAAAGATACTACACCATTTGTAACTGAAAGAGTTGCTATTGAGTACTGCATCAAATGTCATTCCATACAGGTTTTCTATGCTTAAATTACAGTTGCATGACTTAAATGCAGTTAGTTTGCACCACAAGGCTAAGAAAGTCCCTGTGAAACATCTAAGTAGCTCACAGAAACCTTGCAAAATCCTGTCAAATATGGAAACTCTAAAAAAAATAATTCCGTCTTCTCTGAACTAATTAAATGATGATGTAAATTTCCTAAAAAATAAAACTTTATAATTAAAAAACTGACAGGTCCTTCACTATAAAATCATAAATGCCACTCAAATTGGACTTTTATAGGGGCTTAGACAGTGAGATTTCAAAGGAAATAATTTAAAGGAAATATTGAGTTATTAATATCAGAAAATCACGAACATTGGATTGCTAGGTGACTAAAACAGTTCAAACTAAAATGAAAAAATTTGTATTTGTATATTCAATTTAAAACAAAATAATAAGATCATAAAATAATTTTGAGCCCCCACAAAACCTACAGGGTAAATCTGTGCATTCAAAATTTTCCCATCCTGTTCATTGTTTTCCCCTAGTTTGATTTTTGATTTCTGGGATCACTTAAAAGCTAAAGTTTCTTGCATAAGGGTCAGCACATTGAACAATCTGCTAACTATTTCAAAGAGAGAAAAAAAAGTAAGCAGTCATGCTTGGTAGTGAGTTCTTTAAGGCTCTCGTTATAAATATTAGCAAAGCACATGTGGCAAAAATTGTAAGGGTAAACACACCTTTGATTCTGAAAGATGCTAAAAATATTTGATAGTTGTGATAGTTGAGGTGGGCTGGGTGCCAGGTGCCTTCCAAGACACCCTATTTCTTCCCTCCTTGACAAGATGCAGGTGGAGAAAATAAGAAGCAGAAAAACTCATGATTCAAGGTGAAGGCACTTTATTAAAGCAAAAGCAAAGGTTGTACATGGAAGCAAAGGAAAACCAGAAGATTTCTTCTGTACTTCCCATCAGCAGGTGATATCCAGCCACTTCACAGGCAGGCTTTAGTACGAATAGCAGTTGCTTTGGAAGACAAATGCTGTACTAATGAACTCCCCTCCCCCCCTTCTCTCAGCCTTTATTGCTGAGCAGATGTCCTATGGTATGGATATCCCTTTGGTTACTTTGGGTCAGCTGTCCTGGATATGTCCCCTCCTAAGACCTTGCCCACCCCCAATCTACTGGGTGCAGTAGGGGAGTCTTGGAAGGACAGCACTGATGCTGTGTTATCAACACCTTTCTGGATACCCATACAACCCACAGCACTATGAGGGCTGCAGTGGGGAAAACTAACCCTGTCTCAGACACACCCAGTACAGTAGCAACTCATTTTAAAGTATGTTTTTAATCTGTTGAAACAGGTCATTGTCTTCTGATGTCTAAATAAACCCCCTTAAAATAAACCCCCAAAGCCTCATAACAGAGTGTCTTCTTGTTTAAATAGTCACTAATAATAACAACTGAAATTAACACCAAGACTCTGAAACTGGATAGAAGTAACTGTAGAAACATCTTCTATAGAAACTGGAAACAAGAATTGTTACAATTCCTTTTATTGTTTTCCTTTATGCAAGTCTCTGCACAATATGTTAAGCACAAAAACATGCTACTCATGTACAATTCAACTGATTAAAAAATAATGGTACACATTTGTAAGATCAAAGTAAGCATCCTTTCTTTCAAAAACTAAAAACACTGCTACAAAGACTGAAACATAAACAGCCAGTTGGATGAAAAACAGCTTTTTTGATACCATTTTCTGGGAGGGTGATTTCCAGTCACTTCAGCTATGGGTCAGTGAATAAAAAGGAAATAACTTACTTGTTGACCAGTATCTGCCATGGTCATCACTTGTTTGAATCAGTCTCACTGAGATGGAAATGTAATCCTGAAGGAGCACAATTGACACAGTGGTTTTGACTTCATTTCAGTCATTGAGATACAACACTGTGAAAGGTACCCAGATTTTCTGAAGACTGAGATAATGTGTCCCCTTAGGTAAATATTTTGGAGGTTAAGGTGTTGCTTGTATTATAAGGAGATGAGCAGAATAGACTCTTTTTCAAGAAAGATTTCTCATTGGCTTGATTCAGCTCCTTTCACATATCCCTTAGAGCAGTGGGCCTTTGGGTTAGCGCCCAGGAAACTGGTATGTTTCCTTTTGAGGTCAACAGAGCACCTGCTGCTTTCCAGCTCTTAGCTGGAATCTGTCAGGCTTCTGTGTAGTTTCTGGGCCAGGCAAGCAGACAGACAAGTGCACACTGTGTGTGCAAGTTGTTTCATGCAGTTTTGCACATACACCAAGTCTTAAACATCTGGAATTGGGGTTTGGACCCAGAAGTGTTGGCAGATGGAGGAAGGTGTAGGTCTCCTAAGCCATTGAATCACAGTATATGCTCATTTGGAAGGGACAAAAGAATCACTGAGTCCATCAATGTTCTGCACAGCACCATCCCCAAGAGTCACACTCTGTTCCTGAGAGTATTGTGCAAACACTTCTTGGACTCTCTCAGGCTTGGTGCTGTGACCACTTTACTGGGGAGCCTGTTCCAGTGCCCAGCTACCTTCTGGGTAAAGAGACTTTTCCTGATATCCAGCCTAAATCTTCCCTGACACAACTTCATGACATTCCCTCAGGTCTCATCACTGGTCACCACAAAGAAGAGATCAGTGCCTGCTCCTCCTCTTCCCCTCATGAGGAAGTTGTAACTGCAGTGAGGTCTCCCCTCAGTCTCCTCCAGGCTGAACAGTCCAAGTGCCCTCAGCTGCTCCTTACACGGCTTCCCCTCCCAGGCCCTTCACCATCTTTGTTGCCCTCCTTTGGACACTCTCTAATAGTTTAATGTCTTTCTTACATTGTATTGCCCAAAACTGCCCCCAGCACTCGAGGTGAGGCTGCTCCAGTGTGGAGCAGAGTAAGACAATCCCCCGCCTTGTCCAGCTGGCCATGCTGTGCTTGAGTTAACAAAAGTGAGCTATTACTAGCCATCTTAATTAAATCCCCCTTAAAAAATTCCTTGCAAAATCTTTATGACAAGTAAGGATCAGCAGGGAACCTCCTGTGAAATTAAGAGAAGAGGAGAAGGAAGAATACAGAAATTTGAAAAGTAATGTGAAAATAGGGATGTTTTTACTGACATTTTGGAGGCAAGCCAAACTACTCATTTGGATTCCTACTTGCACTATTTATTTTGTCAGTCTTCTTTTTATATTGCATAAGATAAGAGATTAATGGGAAAAATAAGGACACAGAAGAAAATTTTAACGTACTTAAGCTGACAATCCAAGTATCACAGATGTTGAGTTTGCAGGTAGTAAATCCCTCTTCCTACAGTGGGCAAGTCTTTTTGCCTCCAAAGAGCTTTAGGAGAGTCATAGGATGCATTGGATTCAGCAGGATCACTTTCATAGCCTTCTCTGACATAAGAGAACAGTAATGTGCATTAAATGTAAGCTTTGTTGGTGGATTGGATCAATTTTACTAGTGACATAAACTGAATTTAGATGTACAAACTGTTTAGGAAGTTGGAGGGAACAGCTTCACAGGTAAACCCAGCAGGCCAAATTCTGGGGTTCCTGAAGTGCTAAAGATTCTGCCATGTCTGGTTTAGAGTTTTTTATAGGCTGTGAAACACAAACTGAAGAAAGTCTTCAAGGTTTGATTCACTGTACCAGTTAATATCCCACACCGGTTCCTTTGGCACTGCATTCTTTATAAATGAAAGCTTTCAAATTGAAATCAAGTTTCTGACAATTGCCTTTCTGAGGACAAACAAAAGAACCAATAAGGAGCTGTGCAAGAGCCTTTCAGGAAGTCATTTAGGAGCTTGAAATTCTGCTTGAGAGTTTTCCCTTTGTTATTGAACTGATTGCTTCCTCCTTTGGTATCTCCTCCTCTGCCCTGCAAAGGAAACATCCAGTCCTGTCTTTCTGGAGAGAGTTGATGGATGAAATTGTTTCATACTATGCACTGCTACCCAAGTTCTTTTTATCCCAAATGGATTCTGCATATGGCTGATTTTCCCCATACAAAGTAAGAAGTAAACAGAGAGTGATAGATATTGGCTTTCCATCATCTGATCTGTCAGCTGCTGTACATTAGGAAGTTATCTATGCCTTTAATTGTGAGTAGGAGAGGGATTTAGAGCTTGCAGGAGCGTAATTGTTTCACAGTAAATCTACAGATAAGCCCCTCTTCCTTACTGCCCACACAGTTCCACTGATTTTAGAATATTAAATTGTCCTTTTCCCTTCACACACTGGTGCCTAAAGGAAGATCTATTATCTTGAAGTCTTGTAGCTTAGACTCTAATGGGATGCTGATATTGCAAACCAATAACTAAAATGAGGAAATATTAAAATGAAGCATAAGGCTTCTTTTATTACTGCCATAGTTCTTTACTGCATTAATTTTGAAACATATTTCTATTTACTGTCTAATCACAGTCTTAGAGTTAAAAGTTTTGATAACTGACGAGTTTCTTTCTCATGTGATATATTCCTGGAGACAAGGTGTAAGCATCTGGGGGAGGGTAAGAAAGAGGAAGAATTTCTCCCTTTGACTGTGCCAGACACTGTGAAATTCTCTGTTCAGTTTATTTCAGCAGATAAAACAGACTTGTTTTGGTGTCTCATTCTCAAATTTCAGTGAATTGCTTATTCCTTATTATGAATGGTTTGAATTCAAGTAAGCAAATACCTTATGAAAATCAGGTAAATGGTCCTGTGATTAAATAAATACCTGTGGTCTCTCTGAGTTTCTTTGGGTTTTTTTTTTTTTTTTTTTGGTCTTCATCAATCTTGTCTGTGCAGTGGGGATACAAGAATATGTGCCTATTTAGCAAAGACTACTTGGGCAAATGAGATAATGAACAGCTACAGTTGCTTGTGTTCCCCAACCTGCCTAAGAAGACAACTGATGTTGGTCATTGATATTATTAGTAAGACAAAGGCACAGGAGAAAAATATCCCTGTTTATCCATGTTCCATTCACTGGCAGGAATTTACACTACAATAATATACAATACAATATACAATAATAATACACTACACACTGCTCATGGATGTAAGATGAACTGGTTTTGTATTTAGTATTAGTCTAATTACATCCTTTGAATCAGTGGGTGATGAAAGGAAATCATGATCTAAAAAAATGAGACAAACAGTGCTTGCACCAGCCCCAGGTAGGACTTGCTGTTCCTGTCCTACCTCTCTAAAGAAGCACAAGTTACTTCATGCTAACCTTAAAGATTTCACGTGACAAGAGTGACCAGGTCAGGGGACACAGAGATGTGGACCTGCAGCTGGAACTGGAGCTTCTCTCCACCTGAACTTTGGGCTGCAAGGACTTGAGAAGACTGGGTACCACCAATGAAAGCCCATACAGTTTGTGATGAGGTAGTGCCTCCTATATATCCTTTGTCACACAAAGCGGCTAATTTTCCCAGTGCCAGGGATATTTGGTATTTTTACAGAGAGATGCTGATATACTATAATAAGTAATAAAATACAGATTGTTTTTGCCTTGGCTTCAATTTTTATTTCTATTTTCCTCTTTTTATCCATTCATTTAATCAAAATAAATCTTGTAACACGTATAAACAGGCATGATGAAAAAAAAATGTCAGATAAATTTTGGGAATAAAACATTTTGACACTGTGCATCTTCTTTTAAAATCAGAGAGTACAGTAATAGCATTTGGCTTGGTATTTCCTCCAACATGGAGATAATTTACTTTCACAGCTGCCTTATAGAACAGCATGATGTTAAAGGAATAATTGACAATTTGTGGGATTTTTTGTGCTTGACATTTGTGTTTCCATTTTAATTGAGTTTATAGGATTCTCCTTTCTGTTGTGTATGTATTTCAATAATCACTCAGTGCTAAAATTTTCAGGTAGAACTTCAAATAGATTGGAGTGCCATTTTGTATGATGAATAGTGATGAACAAAACCCACAATTCTCTTTTCCTTTCTTAATTTTCTAAGATGATAAAGTGGAGTGTATACTGTTACAAAACCAACAGAGATTATGAATGTGATCTCAATATTCTTTTGAACAATGCAATCATATGATTCCATGTATGTACAAACCTAAGTAGAAAAATAAGAAGATTTTGAAAATAGCACCACAGATTGGCTTGACTCCTTATTTACTGGCCTCTGAACCCAAGCAATTTTTGTGTGCTTAAGCAAGTATTCGTAATGACGCTACATTTTAAAGATAATAGTATTCATATTATTCTGTGGGTGCTTGGCTACAGGGAACAGAAATACATCTACATGGTGAGAAAACAGGCAAATGGAGGTTCAATAAAGCGTTAAGCAATATCGCTAATGACAACCACAAAATAAGGCAGTGGGAAAAGAAGGGAACTGACCACTGACATTGTTGAACAACCCACAGCAGTGTAAGACTAATCTTAAAACACTGACTTGTGGACCAACCAGTAAATTGCAAAAATTACTTAAGGGCCTTTAATATTAAAACATTTAATGATTTATGTCATTTGCAATGTGCAGCATGTCACATCCTATTGCAATACTCAGTATGTCATGTGTAACCCTCTCTCCAGAATATTGTTGCTAAATTTGCCTAGCTCCTCCTCGGTATATGAGAGAACAAAAATTTCATCTCCTTATATAGTTTAAGGAAGCAAAATAAAAATTTAAAGCTACATGGAGACCATTTGTTATTTTGCCATTGAAATTTCTCCTTTAAGATCCTGTCTAGACTGATGAGTTTTCCTAATCAGACACCAGGGCTGTTGTTACAACTGGATATGCTGACTCACCAAAAAGTGGATAGCTTCTAAAAGTTTATTCCCTTAGCTTAATAGCTTTTCAGTTTTATTGAGCACTGCTAAATTGAGAAAAAAAAAAAGGCTTTTAGAAGAAAATCCAGTCTTCCAAAAGTTTTGCAAGTTTTGGACATTTTAATTTAAATTTCTTCACTAATTCTAATTTTTTTGTATCAATCAGTAATGCTATCATAACTTGATTTTTACCATTGATCTCTAAATTTTTGTAAACAGCTCAAATAAAATCTCCAGATTCTTTGATATTTTCCTCACAAGTAAATGAAATCTAAACTGACAAAACTGGCTGTTTACTGAAGTATTATATGAAACTTCATGCCTCCAAGGCTTTTGTTTAAATCTAGCTTTCACCTACAGCAATTAAAAAATTAATTGATGACAGATAGGAGAGCTCTGTCAGTTTTATCGGTGGTGACAGTAAGAGGAACAGTTTAAAAAATATATCCCCACCTTTTCAGTTCAGTATGGGCATTTGTATTTTGTCAAACAGTCCCTCTTTGTAATTTGGGTGTAGACATTAGGAGCCTGACTGATGTTGCATGTATGTGTTAGAGCATGTGTGTGGATAAGTGTGTGTGTGTGTGTGTGTACACATTCACATTCAGACAATTGTTTTGCATCTTCTGAGATCACAATTTTTGGTGTTTTTTGTTTTGTTTGGGGTTGGGGGGAGAGGGTTTTTTGTGGTTTTTTGGGGATTTTTTTTGTTTTGTTTTTTGGGGGGGTTGTTGGTTTTTTGGGGGGTTTTTTGGTTTGGTTTTGTTTTGGGTTTTTTGTTGTTGTTGTTGTTTGTTTGTTTGTTTTGTGGGGTTTTTTTTTGTTTTGCAACATGCTGAAAACCTTTACTCTGGTGCATGTTACTGGCATTCTGCGTAGAGTTGTACATGTCTGGTACAAGTCTGCCGAGCTGGAAAACTATTTTGCATTTCCACTGAGATTTCGCCAACAAGGTCTGACTCATACAAATTGATAATATACACTCTGAAATCTTTGTCTGTTGAACATTTTTGCAGTAATAATCTTCTTGCAGCAGTAATCAACATAGTCCATGTTATTTCAGAAAACAGTACAGAGGAGCCACTGGAAAAAGCAAAAGATATGGAAGTATTTGACTGAAGAGCTACTTTTCTTCACTTCAATAAATGGTCCCTGCTGACCCAACTCTGTCACCAACCAACTCAAACCTCTCCATCCACAAAACACAAAGTGAGAGGGAGAGTTTCTTAAGGATTTTAAGGAGAAATGGTGGGGTTTTTCACTGTTTTGTCTTAGGTTTTTTTCCCCTGCCTTTGTCTCCTGTCACAGAGAAAGCTTTTATCTTTTTCCTCCACTTCTGAATTATTTGCTCATGAGCAGGGAAAAAAAGGTTGATCTAAATGTTCTAAGAGACATGCTTTTATACTTGTTTCAGGTTTAAGAAGAAAAAACAATGCCTGATCAGGGCTTCCACTTCAGTGAAACAGATTTTTCACTGACTTTTAAAACTGTGACATCAGTCAAAACAGTTCCATCATGAAAAAATAAGGTACAGAAAGTGTATTTGTAAAAAAGTAACTGGTAGTGCTAGAAAGAAAGCAAGTAACTTTTTTCTTTTCCTCCAAAAAGAGCTTAAAATCAATTCAATAAACTGTAAGGTCTTCAAAATCACATCCTGATAAATGTATTTAATAAAATTTTAGATTATTTCATCTTTACAAATGTCTTTCTATTCAAATATATCCTTTACATAGAAGAAGTCAAAGAATAGTAACAGACAAAAACTCAGAAAGTTTAATTTGGCACTAAACAAGAACTTCATATTGGACACTGACAGATTTTTTTTGTACCACTGATTACCCTTGTCTTCTTCTGTGAAGGTTATGAATGAGAAGAGTTTCCTCAGTGGTTCACTTATTTATTGGGAAGCACTTCACATAATGAGAGCACAGTTCTATGCTATATGGCTTTTAATTTGACTTATACTCACAGGAATTACTTATGTAATATTACCTTAAAAATGCTGAAATATAAATAATGTGATTTTCAATTTCCCCTTTGTACTTAGAGACATAAATATACTTCCAGCAATTATCTTTGATAAATATACATAATTTGCCTCTACTTTTCTTGGTTCCACCTTTAATTTTGCTCAGGTAATGTTAGTATTGTTTTATTTATTTTATTAATTTTCAAAAATCAGTATTTGTAGTCCTTTTGAGGTAACTTAGTTTGCACTTGACCTATTGGCAAAATGGTTTTAAATGGTTTAGAAAAGTATTTCACTAGCTTCTAATGATGTTTCTTCATCACTTAGAAAACTTTTTGTTTGTATTGCTCTTGCATTTTATAATCTGCAACATTTGAAATATTGGGCCCAAGTACTGGGAGCACCATGTGCAGATCTTTCCTTATGTAGAGCAACGTGCTTGCCAAAAAAGGTTCTGTTAATGCTAAAATCATTTTGGTGCACATTAAGGTCAAGCTCTGTCTCTGCAAGCTCTTGAGACCTGGCAATGCCACATGCAGTTAGCGTTGGCCAGCTGATGTCCCTGTAGGTGCAGGACAGACACCTTTGGAGAGCGATGAGGTCCACCCAGAGAAATCTTGGCCAGCTGTTCCTGTCTCCTTCCATTAGCTGGGAAAGCAATAGAGTAGTGTCTGTATTTCTAACCTTTAGAAAGCTGAGGTTAGGTGAGAGGAATTGCAGCCTCGGTGCAGACACTTGACTGCACTCTGGGGTTCAGGTGCGGCCAGCAGTGTGGCGGTACCTCAGAGCAGCAGCTGCCGCGGCGCTGGCCCGAGCACCGCACGGAACGGGCACAGAAGGGCTCGGGTGAGCACCACAGCTGGGAGAAGAGCTGCAGCTGAGTCACAGTGAGGGATGCTGGGGAGAGACCTGGGGACACAGACTGTGTATCAGCATGAGAGATCCATCACCTGTGGGTGAGGAGGGAAAGGACAATGACGCTTTTTTCCCTGCACGGCCTGACAGAACCCGAAATTGCTGTTATTGGCACCTGAAATACCTCCAAGATACCTGAGCAAATAAAATTTAAAATGACCTGCTATAATATTTGCCATGTGCCTCTCACTCCCAGAGTACACATTAGGACCAAAGTTCATTTTCTCTCACTGAAAACTTGTGACACATTTGGGATAAAGTACCGCATACTAAGATTTCATTAAATAACGAAGAATTCATTGCCAGAGCTGAAGTAATTATTCAAGAGTTTTGCTCTCATAAAAGGCTTCTTTCTTGCCTTTAAATCTTCTTTTAATGGTGTGCTTTTCATTTAGTTATAAGGAAATTACTTGAATTGTCTCAATAAAAGTTTAAGCAGTCTTTATTCTGTAACTAAAAACATGCACAAGAACAAATAATTTCAAAGATATATATCAAATATATGCAAACTTCACAGAATCATTTCTTCTGAAGCAATTTTGTGAAACCACTTAAAATCATATAGTGAGACATGAGTTATAAACTGAAGAGGAAAAATGCATTTAAAATACAGAGAACAAACTTAATTTGTGCTTGTTTGTGAACATTTATTACTAGAAGATATTAAAACAAAATTTTTAACTGACTCACTCTCACCCTACCATGTCCAACATTGCTGTAATGGAGACAATTTTCTGAAAAAATCTTATTGTTTTGTAATTAGTTGTATGAATATAGAGGAAAAAGTGGTTCCTTTATTCGCTCAGTCATAGTGTGGATAGCAAGATATTCATCTCTATGTAAGCTCATGTACCTTATCAGGGCCTTATGGAGAAATCTTGGCCAACTGTAGCATTGTAGCTCTGTCTGTAGTTCCCAAAATAATGGGAAATATGGATGCCCAAAATAATGGGAAGTATGCATGCCCTGTAATATAGCACTGACATAGTCAGGGCTCCCTGCTGTGGAGGAAAGTCTTCACATAAACTCAGAGAAAGACAGCCTGGGTACCAGATATTTTTAAATTATTTAGAGACTCAGGATTCACTGGTAATAGGCAAAGGAGGGATGTTTGAAGTTCTTTGTTGCTTTATAACTTGTTTGGTTTAGCCCAACATAATAGCACAAACCACAAACCCAATACACTGTGTTAAAGCCTGAAGATTTTTGTTGTACTGAACTGTGAGAGCTCTCAGGAAATTTAGTGGTACCCCAGACAGAGAACAGAAGAAACCAGAAGTGTCAGCAGTGCACAGGCCAGTGTAACAGCAGTGGATGGGTACCTGTGCTGGGCAGCAGCTCTCATCTGCTCCCATTCCTCGGGAGAGTAAGGGATAGTCCAGTGTCTTCCTGTGCTAAAAGTGCTTTTGAATTGTGGAGCAAGTTGCACTTGGAGGTAAATGGGCATGAGTGGCACCTACAGAGAGCATACAGGTCATCCCTGCTGTAGCCCCTGTCTTGAAGGGGTCTTTGGCAGCCACATCAAACCAGGTTTTGATTTACACATAGCTCATGAGCAATGGCTTTGTCACTTCCAGCCTGAAAAAATCTCTCCAGCTGTGGCAAATGCCTTGCTTGCCCCAAGACCTTGGTTGATTTTTCCAAAGAAAGAGAACACCCTCCATCCCTGTGCACTCAGGACCATCTGTCACATCTCTGCAGCCTCAGACATGTCTGTGATGTTGGCAGTGCTGCACACGTGGCCAGCTGCCCTGTGCTGCCTGGTGCCCTGGTCCTGTCCCTGAACCAGCTCTGTGTCTTTGTGAGTATGGCCAGCGTCATTCTCAGGTATGACTGTCTCCCTCACAAAAAAGAATACAGAGGTGGGAGTTTAATCTCTTTGTACTGAAAAATTAGGACAGGCACAGGTGATCTGTTAGGTGCTACCAGGAGGTGAACAAATTAAAATGTAGGAGTAATGACCGTGTCAGACTTTTGAGTCTAATTCTTGCCTTGAGCCAGTATGTGAGCAATAATTATACTCTCTGGTGAGCTGCTCTATGGACACGAGTAATTATAGCCCTCGATACACAAAAACGTGTATCTCATTATAATGAAGCACAGAAGTAAACAAAAATAAATGGACTAGAACGAAATGTTAGAATGCCATTTATATGCTTGGCTTTAGACAGTCACCCCAAATTTTAGATTCAAAGGAAATCTGCATGTGGAATTCTGGTCTTATGAGTGGAGCTTGTGTGAAGAGTATTTGTTAGAGATATTTGTGCGATACCTGAAAAGAAAATGGTTATTCAACTGAAATATTTCATTTGGTAGTAATCAAAGCGAAAATTGTGCAGAGATACACTACTTCTAAAGTTAAAATACAATTCTCTGCTCACGTTTCTGTGGTAACTAGCTCAGTAAAACTAAATAATTCAGTATGCCAGCCCCATTTCATTAAAACCCTAGAGTACTTACAAAGTATAAAAGTATGAAATTCATGTGACTAATTGTAGTCAGTTACTCTTAAGAGTCAGTGCAGATCTAGGGAGTGACTCAATTCATCCTAGAATAGATGTCTTAAATATACTGTGGATATATGTATTTAATCAAAATAATCTAGCCTAGGAATATACAAAGTTTAGACATAGAAATCTGATCTCCTTGTGTTCAGATTTCATTAAAGTAAACCTGCTACCAAACTCTCTAGATATCCACAAAGTGTATAAAGCTTACCGTGCAAAAAGCTGCAGCGGAGACCCATGCTGGCCATCCAACTTTCAAGACAGATTTGGCTATCAGTTACATTCAGTCTGATTCTTCTACTCTTGTAGGGGAATTGACTACATGGCTACAGAAATTCATGTCATTTCCAGCACTTCAGTGTTTCCTTACCTGAAAGAACATGGCACTGAAACATGTATGTGGTGGAAATCCTGGTTCCACGGAAAGAGAAAAGGGAAGATTTCTTTGATTTCTTTGACTTCAGAAATGCCAGGATTTCACCCAAGGATAAGGATGGTTGTGCCATGTCACCCCAGGTGTTCACAGGAACTGAAGATAATTCCTCAAACTTCAGAAGAAAATTGAACAACCCGCCCTTGTCTGGCAGGCTCCTCATTGCATGTTCCATCAGGGCACCTGCAGGCAACTCTGCGGTAGGGAACAGGTTGTCTTGTGCTTGAAAGGTTAGCAAAGAAACGAGTGCTGGAGTTCAGCAATGACTCACATGTGGCAGTGCATTTTCCTGGCAATTCTGAGTGGCACTGCCCTGCTCTGCTCCACAAAAACATCTTAAATGATGTGGGAGATATTTAATGTGGGAAAGCAAAGCATGCTGTATGGGACTCAAAAGGATCTTGTTAATATTTCATCCCTTATTCAAATTACTCTTTAGATAAAGATTGTATTAATGCTCATAATTAATTTGGCCTTACATAATGCATGTTATCCAAGTATCTCACAACGCTTCTTGAGCATTCTCTAATTAAGCTAGTCACAATCTCTCAGTGAAGTACTCAAGGAATCTGTGTGACTCGTTTCATCCAGTGCCAAGAAGAGGTCACCTCTGGGGTCAAGTAAGGCACAGCAGCATGTTCAATAATGCATAGCAGCATTGTGCCACACTTTGGGAGGGAAGTGAGAAGTAGAATCCCTAATTGGAATTACAGGGGGTTTAAGGAAGGAAAATGTATTTGTCTGTAATTTCAGATTTAAAGGTGCTAACTTGTTCTTTCCTCTGAAGATTGTCAAAGGCCCTTTCATGTCCAGTTGGCTTTTTTAGTTCACGGTCTGAGAGGAATGCCTTACTGTATCATGATTTCATGACCTATTATACTTTGAAATTCTGTATCTACACGTAGCATTTACCTGCCCAAAGTAAATAGCCAGTGTGATTCTTTCATCAAAGCTGTAAGCAATTGCCAATATTTAACATTTCTCCCTAAAAGGCTTATTTCAAGCAGTTTTATTATCCCCACCATACAGAAAAAAACTGAAGCATTGGGAAAATAAATTATCTTCCTCTACATACTGAGAAAGTCAGTGATTAAAAGGTCATCAAATCTTGTTTTCCAAGCCTATATTAGTTTGCTAAGCTCTCACTCGTTGTTCTTTCTGCCTGTTAAAGCATCCCTGGCATTCAGTCTGTCTGACACTATTTTTGATACCCTTAATTAAAATACAGCTTGAACACAGAGTCTATAATATTCTGCCTAACAGGAGAGCTTTCACATATCCATTCTCATTTGTTCCTCAACAAAAAAACCGCTTTAAATCCCCAAAAAGCTACTGACCCCACTGATGCAGAAGCTCCCCAAGTATCTTTTGGACAACTGCTCCTCAAAGCAGGAGCACCCCTTTTGTGCTGCTGGGGCTTCATCCTCATGGAGAAATGCACCAGGCACAAGTCACCCAGGCTCCTCGGGGCTCCACAGGCTGAGGCAGATGGGACACAAGCCTCAAGGGTCATTAAGGGACAAGTGACTTCACCTGCAATTCCCCCATGAACAGGATTGTCCCTGATAACAGCTCTGAACTTTTCACAGGTTCTTGCAGTCAGATCAGGCTGTAGTGTTCTCCTGTAACCTCTTCTCTAGCATGCAAAACAACAGATTATCATAAAGGAATTTTTACATAGGATAAAAACTTGTAATTAATTTAGATCCTGAGAGTAAAAGGATCTGCTGTGTCTGTGGCTGAAGTATTGTAACAGAAAATTACACTCACCACTGAATAGCAGAGACTTTATTGTCTCAGTTATAAGAAAACATGTCCCATGTTTCTAAACAAGTTTGCTGAGACAGGGGAGGAGCCTGAAAAACATAGATACTCTTACCAGGGTCCAGAAAAGCCAAGAGGGCTAGAAAACTCACCTTTCTCCACGCTGCTCGTAGTGTAGCAGGAAAATTACATATATATATACTTTTCAAACCATGACTTTCATGTGCATACCTTTTTTTTTAGTTCTCTGTAACAGCACGTGTATTCCTATGATGAAAAAGGAGAAAAATTATAAGGAACATGTTAAGGATTTCAGATTATTATTAAATTTTGAGAAAGCAAAGCCACTACTGTAGCACATGAGCAATACACATATTAAAATACATAGAAAACAATGTAAAAGCATCTATAAACACAGTATTTTTACTATGCAGTAATTGTATTATCTGCAGTGATTTATACTATCCTCCATTTGATGAAAACTGTGAGAACAGATGTACATTATTATTGTCAGGGGAGCAGACAGCCAATATGACCATTCCCAAGATGAAAACACATTTGTGAGATGACACTTTAAGTAGAGCTCCTATAAGGATTAAAATTCCACTTTCTGAATGATTTAATGTCTTTCCAAATCTTGATGCTTCCAGATCTCTTGTGCAATTCTCTTATGAAAGAAACATTCTAGGAAAAGAAAAATCCATCAAAGTTAATTTTTCCAGTTTTCTGATCATAGAATTATCACAATTATGAAATAATGTTATTCCTGAAGGTAAAAAAAAAACAGTTTCACATTTCACCAGAACATCTGTCAAAGTTTCAATGGTGTTCTTTAAACAACTTTACTCAATTTGAATAATAATAATGGAGAAATTAGGCTTTTCATTTCAGGAAAAATTCTTTAAAAAGGAATTTATATGCTCTTTCTGATTACACAAAAAAGTCCACATGTTCTTCACAGTAGAAAATAAATTCCAAATGACTGAATCATGTTCACTATGCTGTGCATCATTAACAGCTGTAGCTACATGGTCACGGTAGCTGAACTTATATTTTCTTTGTAGAAGATCCATGCACTTTCTCCTCAAGAGAGAAAAAGAAGTAGTCTCTAGAGTCAGATACTAATCCTGAAAAATACTGAGTTCATCACATTGCAGGCCAAGGAAACATATGGGAACAGGGTAACTTCAAGGAATTAAAAGAGAAATTAAGATTGAGCTCTTCATAGTGATGAGGAATGTGGGCTCCTAGGTGATACACCTCACTCTAAGTGAGGTACCTAATTACACACTTTCTCTAGGTCAGGAAAAATTACTTCAAATTGGAAATTCCTTGGAATCATTTGCTGACACTAAAGGGAGTGAAAGGTAACTAACTCACTCTTTGATAGCTAACTGTATCTGAATTTTGGCAACATGTTTCTACTCTAAGTGTCTTCAATTATCGTCAAATACTAGTTTTAAACTGTTTATGATAACCATTCCTAAAACCAACAGGAAGCCTGGGAAAGTGCCAGGGTTTACATGCCTAAGGGTGATGCTAGGGCAGTGACATTAGCAGTGCTAAGTGTGCAATGGGGTGTCATAAACTCTTATTTCTTGTTTAATTTTTCAAACACTATTGCATTTGAGTGAATAAGGGAATGTGTTGTTTGAATATCGATACAACTGTACTTGCTGCTGTACATAAAGTGGGTGAAATATCAAAGAAAGCATAGTAGATATAAAAACCCACATTGCTATAACCAAAACACAATGACCAGATGTCTTGACTTGGCTCAGATTTGTAAATACTTTGCTATATGCAGAGCATAAAAGACCTTTGACCTTATTTGCATAAATTTATACAAAGAAGCGAAAGTATTATTTAGAGCTGGATTTAAGTTTTAAATGTGTGTGTGCTAATGCAAAACTCTAGCTAAAGCCATCAGTTGTTATTAGAAATGTTAAACAAAAGTATTGCTGTGTACCATAGCTCTGTTAGAATTTAGAGGCACTTAGAGGGAAAAGTGTAGGCAGCCAGCTGCACTGATAAAAAGCGACTGAAATCTGCTCTTAAGGGTATTGGCACATCACAGCTGGCAGAACAGCAGAAATACCTAAATTAAAAGTTAATTTGGGTATCTCCGCGTTTTGCGGCAGTCTGGCGTGTTCTACGTTACCATTGGTGAGCCTGCACAGATGTTACTGAGGGGAAAGTAAGCCAGTTCTCATAAGTTTACAGCATATGTTTTGCTGCACTGCTCAGATCTGCTTGGCTTTACTAGCCAAATTCAACATGCATAAAATGGCAGTGATTTTTCTCTAGTTGTAACCATTTATTCTATGGCAAAATCGGATCACTGATAAAAAAGGAAAGAAACAGGCAGTGGGGAAATGTAAACAACAGAAAAGCAGTGGAGATTCTCCTAGAAAAATGTTCAAGAGAGTTATTTGCACTGAAACAACAAAGGGTATCTCAAATGCTAAACAGTTCAATATCCTATCCTAATCATACTTAACCTGCTATACAGATTAAGACCATTATAAATAAATTCAGTCCCCACCCCCATACAGAGTTAATCAAATATAGAATCAAGACAGACGGAACCTCAAGAACAGAAGGAAACATCTCATTTCTCAGTCATACTCAGTCATCCAGGAGAACAGATGGCCCTTAATAGCATGCCCTGAAACGTCTAATTACATGAGAAACTTTGTATAGTTTTTCTGGACTTTTAATTGGTCCCCCAACTGTGTGTGGAGACAGCCAAATGTTTTAATAGATTAAATAATAAATATCAAGATAGACTGTGTTACAGCATGTACAAAACCTGGCTGATTTACTCTTAAGGTGGATGTAAAAATATAGCAATGCATGGAGGGATTCAGCCCTGGGAATCCACACTGTCATGCAGACAAGCTTTACTAATTTCTTTGGAAGTCTTCCTCATAATATGTTGGGTGCCTTGACATCTCACATTATAGAAACAACAAGGTGTGTATGATAACAGATTTAAGAACACTAAAAATTTTGCCTACATAAATGACGTGAATGGAGCAATGGTCTGTAACTATAGCAACCATTAAAACCCTAACAGGAGAGGGGAATGGACATTACACATCAGCATGCCAAGCTGAAATGTAACACTATAGAGACGAGATTCACAATACATTGGAAATATATAATCTACTGAAAAAATATTTTAAATAAATTTCTATTAAAAGAATTAGTGCATATTTAAGTACCTAAAGAGTAGTAAAACCGAAGTATAATCAAGTTCACAAGTGTTTTTCATGAACAACAGACACAGAAACTAAGCATTAAGTGAAGCACAAAAAGTCAGCTGTAGCGTATGCGTTTTTCAGTGTGTACTGAACTCAGAATCTTATCTAGAGATATAGGAGCTATACCTCTATTGCCCAAAATATTGTATAATGTTTCCCTCTAGCAATAAAGGCCATAGGAAAGCATAGCACTTCTGCTTAGTTGGTTGATCATATAATTTAATCCAGGCTGTGATTGTGCTGTTCAACCACATTAAATTTTGTTCTGCAAATAGAAAAGCTGTTCCAAAATGTTGCTCTGATGCTTAGAAACCTTCTTTTCAGGGTAAATTTATAAATAGCCAGTTTATACCCATTTGTTCTTGTGCCAGCAGTGGCTATTACTTCAAATGGCTTTTCTCTGGTGTATTAACATGCAATATTATGGACATACAACATTTTTTTAGGCTGTGAAAGGCAAGTTCCTCTTGGAAGATGGAACCACAGAATAGTTTGGGTTGGAAAGGAGCTTTAACGGTCATCTAGTCCAACCCCCCTGCCATAGGCCGGGATGTCTTTCACAACATCAGGTTGCTTTAAGCCCCATCCAACTTGGCCTTGGACATTTCCATGGATGGGGCATCCACAACTTCTCTGGGCAACCTGTGCCAGTGCACTCACCACCCTTACAGTAAAGAACATCTTCCCTAACATCTAACCTAAATCTCTCCTCTTCTAGTTTAAACCCATTCTCCCTTGTCTTATTGCTACTCACTTTGGTAAAAAGTCTCTCTCTTCTTTGCTATAACCCACCCCTCTATGTATTGAAAGGCTGGAATAAAGTTTTCCTAGAGCTTTCTTTTTTCCAGGCTGAACAACCCCAGCTCTCTCAGCCTGTCTTCATAGGAGAGGTACTCTAAGCCTCTGATCATCTGAAAACTTTCTTCCCTCTAAGAGTCTTAGATGCCTTTCTCTGCTTTTCAGCATGCTTAATTCTCTTGTGTGAGCAGCTGTAATTGTACACCATACTCAAGGTAAACTCTTGCTAGAATACTGCTTAGTACATTTCTATTCATGAGATGTTTTCATATGGCTGCATCATAGCAGGCTATCACAGGATCTCTAATATAGATATAGATATAGATATAGATATAGATATAGATATAGATATAGATATAGATATAGATATAGTATTGTTTCAAAAGGTGACTTGATTTGATGCAGAAACTCTAGATACTACTCCTTAATTCTTGGCCTTGTGTTTTGTGCCACTGAATGTCATCCCATTTCTATTAACTCAGTCATCAACTCAACTCATCAGGGTGCAAAAACCTCTATCCCATCTATGGTTAGCATTTCATTGTCTTTTATTCCTGTACATGTGGCTATGTTGTAATAACTGAGCTTTATCATTATTATTTATACATGTCCTCCAGCATATACCTGAAAAATTGTAATCACAGTGATAAGAATTTACTGGAACTATAGAGATGTCTGTTCACCTGCCTGTGCAGTATTTCAGAGATTGCCTCAGTGAAATCACTTTTGCAATCCTTCCACAGTGCAACTGACCACAATCCTTTCTGTTTTCATCCATATAATCTTTATTTCACTGTTGGTTATTACCACAATGATTCTTAGTCCCATGCTTTAATCTTGTCTTTCCTGAACAGTTCAAACCTATTACCCATTAATGACTCTATTTTCATCATGCTTCTGGTTGTTGTACAGGAAAGAATCAGCTGATTAAAAAAGAATCCTATGAGCAGTTTTGGTCCATGGACAGTGGTGAGAGCACTGTACATGGAAACATAAGAGGTTTCAACTGTGTTTCGTGGGGAGGACTATGGTACAAGAGGGACTCCTCTCTCCCCTGATGGACTAAGCATTGATTATCAGAGTAGTGGTAACTTGATCAGGACTCCCAAGATTTTTGTCTCACTGTGGTTTGGTGGAAATTGGGTGGGAGGAGGAGGAATGTTTGGAAGGTTTTCATTCTATTTCCTGTGTGTTTCTGATTTTAGTGTAGGTTAATAAAGTTTTTTTCCCTCTCTTTCTAAGTTCGAGCCTGCTCTGCTCTGTTCCTGGTCGCATCTCACAGCAGTTAGTTGAAGAAAATACATTTTCATGGGGGCACTGGCATTGAGCCAGCGCCAAACCATGACACAGTGCTGGGCCTATTACCAGCCAGGAGTAGCCCCAAGAGCTCCCTCTCTGTGTAGAACAGCAGATGTTCTCTGAACCATCTGTGGTGGTTTGTGCCTGAGGTTCCTAATGCTCACTTCCCAAATGCAAGGTCTCTCTATAAAGTCCCCTCCTTGCCCTTTCATGCAAATCCTAGTTGCTACCTGCATATGGACTGCAACATTGCAAAAAGCCTGGATTTCAGGCTCTCCCTTCTCATGCCCATTTCAGGGTGACTTCTACCATGAAAGGGTTAAGTTGAAGTTGCTGAGGTTGTTAGATGAGATGGTCAGACCCCACTGCCCTGTCCCTTTCTGGGGATTTTGTCCAGCTGCAGTTCTGTAAGGCATACCCAGGTGCTCAGTAGACAAGATGGTTCTATACCACTAAACATTCTGGTCCCACCCATAGGCATATATTTTCCTTTGTGCTCCTGAGAATTACCCCTTCTCATGTTTGGATATTAAAAGTAGTGACAAAATCTTTATTTGCTGCTATCAGAAGGTCTGGGATTTCAAGAACTTCTAATATTATAGCTCCTGAAGCACAGAGATCTATGTCTAGCAGTTAGCATTTTTGTGTCCCCAGACCTTTCGCTGGCATCCAGACAACCTACTCATGGTGCAGAGGCTGTAGCATTTACCCCTTTATGTAATGATTTCCAGATGCTGGAAAAGTTTCCTTATATTTCAAAAACTCTACAAAAAAGTACAAGAAAGCCTCATTTAAAAGTGTAAAGAGCTAAAAAGTAGCTTCTCTGCTCTTTAAACATCTTGATAACTGCATTGCTAGAGGCAGAGCTGTACTGGAAGTCTTCCAGGATGGAGAAATAGGATAAGAAACAGGATAAGAGAAATGGCATTAAAGAACCACAAAACCCCATATTACTCACAGGATGCTGGCTCTGAAAAATGTCCAAAGAAAAGTTTGCTGAAATAATGACACAGGGGGAGGTATAGGAAAGTCAAGCTTGGGGAAAAGAAAAAACAGGATCTACAATTCCAGGAACTTCAAAATAGTTATATTGTCCATGTTGTCCTGTTCTTATGCTGAAGGAAGAGTCGGACCATAGGAATTCAAATAAGGAAATTTTGAACCAGTCAGAAAGGGTCATGAGAAAGCAAATTATAGATAAGAAATGAAGAAAGTTGTTTTAAAATACTGTTTTGCATGGTAATGGACAAGTCAGATAACCTTCTGGATGGAATCACCTAACTCAAAGGGGGAAGTGAAAGTCCTGTAATTGAATACGGACCTAACCAAGATGACTACTGATAAGTATTCAGCACACAGGACTTCAAGTTCATAAAAAAAAAAAAAAAAGAGAAAGCACATCCTAGGAAGATGTGCATGTGTGATCACTGTTTAACCGGTCTAGCAGATGAATAAATCAAGAGAAGATTAAGTGCATTAAAATTCTTAGCATTAGATCAGGCAAAGAACATAAAAACAACCAAACCAAACTTGTTTGCAAGAGAGCAGATCTATTTCTTTGGAATGAGAAATATGAAGAAATCTTCATGTAAAACTGTGAAAACAGTTCTAAACTAGCAATACATAGTAAAGCTCTGCAGTGTTGTTCTGCATTTAAATTAGGTGTGTGCAGCAGTTAAGAGTTGCAGTTGAAACAGAATAAGGGGTCTGGGTAGTGTGACATTTTGCTATTTCCTATCTAGCTGTATATTTACTTCACTGTCTTTTAGTTTTCATTCTGTATCTCCCCAGTTTTTGCCTTCTTCAAAATAAAAATAGGTAGATGGAGGAAGAAGAATTGTTTACTGGGAGCTTATTACAGGGTGGCTGTTAAATTGATTAGGGTTTTGGAAACCATCAAACAACTAATCTAGATAATGCACAAGGTCACATAGTCAAATTAAGCTTTGTTTCCTGTGGATTTCAGTGGTTACCTCTGGGGTTTCAAATTAGACTACTAGACAAGTAATCCAGTTATTTCAAGCCTGTCACATTGCAGATAGATATTATTTTAATTGACGTGCCTGTCCACTTAAAGGCACTTTATGCATTAGAATAGTTTCCAGACTGGCACATTCTGAAAAATGCCATTTCTTCTCCATGGAAATATTGAAAATTTTTCAGTCTGAGACCTTGGTAACAGAGGTTCCAAGAAAATAGTTTCATATTTAATAAATTGGAGTCTATCATGACTTGGTATTGTGAAAGCAAAAGATAACATCAAAAATCTAAAGTCAAATTGTCAATTCACTGAAACAAAGGATTATAGACAAATATTTTTAAATTATTTGTTTGCCTTTCCTCAGATTTAAGCAGAGTGATTGCAGGCAACATAGTATGCACAAAATTTTATACACAAATAATAATTTCTTTATATAGTGATTGTAGGTTATAGACACTTAGAACAGAAAATGCTACAAATACTATGACTAGTTGACATATCATCAGTGAAAAAATCCATTATTTAATAGTTACAGAATATTCAGAATGGTACCCATGGAACAGTTATTAAATCCTTTGCTAATAATTCATAATAGGTTTAGGATGGATATATATAGATATGTCTGTGTACACACACACACAAAGTTATAACACAGTTATGATTCTCTGTGTGTGCATGAGGAAGTAGGATGTTCTCATTTACCTTTCCTGTATGTTCTTCATTTTAAAAAATGAAAAGAAAAGGTGAAAAGAGAAAAGAAAAAAGAAAAGAAAAGAAAAGAAAAGAAAAGAAAAGAAAAGAAAAGAAAAGAAAAGAAAAGAAAGGAAAAGAAAGGAAAAGGAAAAAAAAAAGAGAAAATAAAAGAAAAAAGTAAATAGTAATATTCCTATGTACTTTAGGCTAGGAACCTGTTAGCATCCCAGCCATATCTCCCTTAAGTGTTTGACCCTGGCTAAAACTGGAGAAACATGAATTACAAATCATCTCAACTGCCTGGCCAAAATGAGTTTGACCTTTAGCTCACTTTGAATCAATTCAGACTACATAATCAAGATCTCAACCTACAAATAAATAACCAAGTAACAAAATGTGATGACCCACAATTATCTGTGAATTTCCCACAGTACCAAGGAGCCTTTCTGGATTACCCTGTCCAGTTCTCAAGAACTCTCATTTGTGCTACTTGTGGGATAACTGGAAACAGCCACACAAACCTAGTGGGGAAGAAAGGAAATGCTGTGAAGGAGGAGATAAGGTGGGAGAACTCCAGCAGAGAAGCAGAGGGTCAGAGTCCAAAACCAGCACAGTTTTTCCTGAAATTGAAGTAGATCTCTGGTTTGAGAAGGCTACTGAAAATAATAGTGTAGATTTTGAAATGCATGGAGTTCATAAGTTACCTAAATAACATTCCCATGTTCGTATCAAAATACTTTACAAAGTCAATAATATTATAATTATCTGGGGTGGAGGGGGGAGAGAGAGAGAGAGACAGAGGGAGAGAGAAGGGGGAGGAGAATTTCTGTAAGTGAAAATCACTTAAAATGTCTGGAGATTTTTCCCAAGTTCCTGGATGATCTAAGACAAAATCTGAATTAGAAAAGCAACCTATTGGGAGAAAACATAAATGAATCCCAACAACAGTGCCCCATAATGCCAGGATTAAAAAAATATAGTAACTATTAAATAACTTGATCAGTTTCTTCCTTTGGAACTTCTTAAATTAAGCTAAATATTTTTATAAATGACATATAGACTTTATTGGGAGTTTTTCAAAACTGAAACCCAATGAAATGAAAAACTCAAAAGCAGATGTTGAAATATTTCAGCTTGCCACTGGGTGATTAAATAATTACTATGGAGATGCATTAAACAACACTGAGGTGGTTAAGTTTCTCAAAAAACTTACTATGACAGTTGAGTTAGAGTGGAAGCACAAAGACCAGCTCTTCAGGAGTCAGTGCAGCAGCTCAAAATCCAGAGTAAATTAGAGAAAGATGAAACTAAAGGCTTCACTTAAACTCACAGTGAACCCAGTACATGCAAATGTCAGGAAGTTTTGTTTAGCTTAGAATGACAAAACAAAAGAATGGGAAGCTGTGTAAAAGAAGTGTCAATGTTTCTTTTGCCTAACACAGTGCAAATTTTGAAACCCTGGCATTTTCACAGGATGTAAGTATTAATTTGCAGTCAATTATGATAAATTCAAATGCTGCACACTGTTAAGCAAAGGATGTGTGTGCAGTGGAGAGGAGAGACAGGTGAATCTCTGAGATGCATGTCTCTGAGACCCTTGCCTTATGGTGGAGACCAGAAGACCAAAAAGCTCTTTCAACTCAAAGCCAGATTTTATTAAAATATAAACTAAAATAAGAAGCCTTTTAAAGAGAGAATACTAAGAATAACTAAATAAGAGAACAAAAATAAAATTGTGTACAAGCAAATCTGTTCCATCTCTCATATACTCACAGGCAAATTCTTGCTTCTCTGCTTGGCTGCTGCAATCCCAGTATGGTTTGATTTACAACCAACTCATTCTCATCCCTAATGAGTTTCTCTCTGCCACAGCAGGGGTTGGGCTATGGGTGACCCAGGTCTCTCTACTCATTCCAGTACTATCTCTGTGGGCTACAGTTCCTCCCTTTTTGCCATGTCTCTGTCACCCAGAGACACTTTTTTCCTTGCCCTGGGGCCAGTGACCATCTCCCAAGCCTCTGGAGGCACAACCTGAGTCCACCACTCAGTTGAAAGGCACATCACATTACAGGCTATCTGAGAACAAGCTGTCCAGAACACGTCCCACAATCTGTTTGTATTTAGTTTGAGAATCTGGTATTTGGACCACAGAACTATACTGCTTGGCAAGATGACAGCTTTCTGGTTTAATGAGTAGAAAAGTATCATTTTTTTTACTATTAGAGAGAAATTTTGTTTCCTTTTTATGAGTCCATTGCCAATATTAATTAGTTTTTAATGCCTATGAGTGTTTTTTCCTCTAAGAAACTTTTCAGATATAGTCTTTTAGAAATCTGAAGACTTTGTTTAAGCTGTGTTTAATATTTAACAGCTTTTACATGAGAACAATACATTTTGACTTTATGGTGGGTGCTACTTTTATAGCAGCAAATTAAGGGAAAGGTTTAAGAGCTTTCCACTCCAACAGGGAAGCAGTTTCAATTTTATTCAAAACAGCACAAATAAAATTGCCTGAACCAAGTAAAATAATGTAGCTGTATCTGATGTTCATACTGGCAGCTTGGAGGTGATGAGAGCATTGATGAGCACCAATATTCTGTTCTGAACTAAAGACTCAGAGACAGAGAGGTCTCCCTGCAGTAAAGACTCGCCACATGCAACATCCAGGAAGATATCTTGGATCAATAACATCTAGGTTCAGTTCAGGCCACTTAACTACAAATAGTCAATTACAATAAAAGCTGCATTTTTTTCTGAAGAAATTGGTTACATATATTAAAAATGTTTTCTTTCTGTTGTAGATTACCTCAGCAATTGTCTGTAACTCTTGTTCAGAGCCCAGACTAGAGCCAATACTATTGTGTATAGACATCCTTAGTGAGACATTCTACATGCGGTGTGTTTAAATTTAAAAAAATTAAAGTTTCTGTGACATTATTCACATAAGTAAATTTAAATATCTGAGTTCAAAATAGAGTCCCAAACTAGGAACATATTTGTGCAGTCACCAAAATTATTTGCAAAATCTAGTGTTCATTCACACAAATTTCCATTATGAAGGAAAATTACAGTATTTCTCTATAGGAACAAGATCACTTACTTTTGCCATCTGATGATGAGATTTGCATATCTAAAATCAGGAATGTGATAGATGGAGAACTCAGTCTCATTAATATTTTGCTCAATGAATGGACAAACCTTTTTGTGTTTTCTGAGAATATCTCTGTAATTTCTCAGAGGATGCAGCATTAGTTGAATAAGGTACCAGAATTACTTTTAAATAGATTATGAAAAAAGACATTAGAGTATGAAAATGACCATGAATTGTAACAATTTGGTTATTTCACTGTTTTGTGGAGTCATTCAAAAAGAAAATGTTGTGTACCAAGTCCAAGTAATTAAAAGGTATAAAAAATGGACATATGGTGATAAAAATCTCATGATAAATATAAACAAGAGACCCAGGAAACAAATACTGAAAAAAAAAATTGAAAAAGAGCTATCTGTACAGCCATCTGGTTAAAAGCATTAGTCATGTTTAGAATAAATTCAGTATCTGTGATCAGCTTGAGCAAACAGCTAACCTGTGCTCCAGGCAAGCATGTTGTAATTGAGTAAAATGGCACATGGGGATAGATTAGAGAAGCTTCCACTTTTGTTGCACCTAATTCTGTCAAGAAATCCATTATGACAATAGAATTAATAAATAAGTAGCAGTCTTAGCTTAGTAAAAGTTATATTCTTTACTAGATTTTTCTTCTAGTGTCCTTCCACCGTGCAAATCTGCTTTTCTCTGTTAGAATGAAAAATGAAAGTTGATTTAAATTGTCTTTCTATATACACAAAGAAAATCTACACATTGAAATGGAAATGATTTCAATAATAAAAGAGGGAAATGAAGACACACATTTAAAAAATGTCTTTATAATCAGTTAAAACCTCAAAATCCTTAAATTGCTAAAGAAATGTTATTTTCTCTTTGATTCCATTTTAATAATTTTAAAGTCAGAAGGTTCTCTTTAGACTTCCTAGCATTACCTTATCATCTCAGCCCTTATGTGACACCCTCATATTTCTGTGGGTAGTGTCAAAGACAAAATACAGGGACATTTCTGGCTTCTTCTGAGCCTGGATTTGCCATCTGCATCTGCAGTGTATTGCCACAGAAAAGTCTCCGGGCTGTTCTGAATAGCAATGTCAAGCAGAGGGGCAAATTGACATCCTGTGGACAGACACATTGGTTCATTTTCAGAATGACTGTCCCATGAGGGTGGAATGGCCATTATGCTTCTGGTTTTAAGACCCAAGCTCAGGTATCTGTGCAGCACTGCACAATGTAGATGTTTTGTTTACATTCCATGGCCAGTGAGGAGAGAGTTGCTTCCCAAAGGCAATGCACATTGTCTGTCTTCATGCTTATCTCAAGATGGGTTGAATCATCCTCTCAAAGACTGTGCTTCACTCTGGGTCCTCCAGGACTTTTCCAAAGCTTAGGAAAGCTTGTCCCATTTGAAAGAAAAGGAAAAGATGTGCAGAAAAATTATTCATTGCTTAGAATGCAATGGAGTAGAGCTCTTTGTAATAGATGTTCTGGCAATTCAAATGTGGAAAATTTTTAATTGGACAAGAACACAGCAGGGACCTATAGAGATCAGCATACTGGGGTGACACATTTTGACCAGTTAAACAAAGAATGTGAGCATCTGTTTCCCCTTATAAAAATGGCCTAGTATTATAGAGGCAAACTGTAGGCAAAGTGTGATCTAATGTTTTAATTTCCTACTTGGCAATTTGATTTTTGTTTAGTCTGACAATCCATTCTGCCAGTGTTTAAGACTGTTCAAACCAATGGTTTATAGTCATTAATGAAACTTTTTCTAAATCAACACTAAAGCAGAGAGAGTCAAGCATTTTATACATGCCAGTGTGCTTTAACACGTTCTTCAATAGGTGAAGAAAAATAAGAGGCCCATGTAACAACTGAGGGGTCCAAAAGAAAATCTTTGCTAAATGTTAAAGTATTATTTTTC
Organism: Promerops cafer; assembly: GCA_013398275.1. Classification (NCBI taxonomy): domain Eukaryota; kingdom Metazoa; phylum Chordata; class Aves; order Passeriformes; family Nectariniidae; genus Promerops; species Promerops cafer. The sequence continues at coordinate 3,539,586 of VZSE01013056.1, read as the reverse complement.
TTACAAGGTTGCTGTAACTGAAAGAATTAGTAGTACTGAGTTGTCCCTTATGGCTATCTTGTTCTAAAAGATCAACACAACACCATGTGGCATCCCTTTTAATGACTGCACAAATGACTCGCAGAGGGGAAACACCCACTGAATGCAGTAAATTTCCACAATGCCTATATTTTATGTTGCTTTCTAATGAGAAATAAATCAAAAGCATTAAATTTTCAAAAGCTTTTATTTTTATTTATATGTAGTGTCTCACAGATACATATTTCTATTAGAATAATTCCACCTGATCTCCTGGGTGACATCTCTGCCCATGGTGGGGGGTTGGAACTACATGATCTCTAAGGTTCCTTCCAATGGAAGTCTTTCTATGATTCTATGAATTTGTACTTTGTGAATTGGTTATGGAGATAATATATGTCCTTTGAAGCTTCATGGCCATATGTCTCAGTAAGGGCAGATACACTAGAAGAGAGATCATGTCCTCTTACATATTTAACAGTCTTCCAAAAAGCCAGGAAAATATTTATAAGAGAAGGAAAATTAATTTACGTTATTTATTTAGATTTTGAAACTGCCTTTCATAATATTCCTCACATTGATAATGAAATTCAGAAGGATTAAGGTGAGAGGCAATTTGTTGATATGGACTGAAAACTTTCTAAAAAAGGTGACTGCTGAGGTACAACAAATATATTCATAAGATTTGTATGGTTGTCTATGTGTAGCAGTTCTGGGGAGGGTGATATACAGCAAGATAGCAAAATTATATAGGTCAAGAAAACCCAGGCCAAACTAGGACCAATACGGGGAAATAGGCAGTGTAGTGAGGTGGCAATAAGAAATTCAATGCAACAATAACTCTGGATGCAGTCATAAATTACTAATCACAGCTCTCTAAGGATCACTGCATAACAGAGATGAGAATCAGAAAGTAAATATTAGGCTACAAAAGGCTGGTATGAAGAAAAAAAAGATTGTAAGCCCATTATAAATCGAGCTATGTCTGCTGTGCTAGGAATACTGTCCCAGGTTAGTCTATCTCAAAATATAGTTATTCTAAGGGTACAGGTGGGAGTAATAAGAAAGATTAGAAAGAGACTGAGAATTATGCACTAAGAAAGTTGAGAACTGGAACTCTGTGCTTTACAGAGACTTCCTAACCTACATTGTCTTATCCATGTGAAGATTGGTGGCAAGGAAGATAAAAGGAATTTAATCTTACAAGTAAGAGTGTTCCTCCTTTTCATGCTTCTCACACAGATTGTGGAGGAGAAATATGTTTTGTAAACAAATAAAACAATGTGACGATCTATAAATATTAAGTACAGTCTCGTAAGGAAACCAGATTTTTTTGATAAAAAAAATTTGTGCATTTTGTCTTCTGATGAACACTTAATCATTGTCCCTAAAGTAGTAGGCACCATGCAGAGCAGCATTAAGTACGAAATACGCCAAGTCCCTATTAGGATTTCCTTATGAAGTAGCTGCCTATTTGGGAGATTCCCTAAAGATAAAGAGGGTGAAGAAACCAAACTTGGACCATGCAGACCAATGATGTCAGGGAACTGACAGATAATCATGAAGGGTTGCACTCTGCCACTTTTTTACACAGAGCTGATCTTGTATATTTGAGCTAGACCTTGCATCCCTCTTGGGCTTTCCAGTACTGGCATACACACTACTTCCTGCTCCTGGGTCGTGTCTCTGCCAGCATTCCATACAGAGTGACTAGCTGACAAACTCTCCAAATAACTCCCAGGCCTGATTTCCTTTGTAACCTCTCTCCCTAAAACCTGCTTATGTCTTCCAAGCCACTTCAGTTCAGTTTACCCTCACACTTGCCCATTAAAGAAAACCCCTCCATGTTTATTTCACTCGATTCATTTTTGTTTGTTCCCTCCTCAGATAGCACAAAGGTCAGGCTGAGGTGAGTTCTTTTTGTAGAGATGGTCATACTCCTCACACCAGGGGGAATAAATCAAATACAAGAGATCTTGGGGAAGCCATGGGAGGTTAGGATCTCTACTCTGGATCCCATGAGCTGGAAAGGCACAGTTGCTGCAGTTGCTGCAAGTTGCTTTTCTTGCTCTAGTATGGCATCTTGACACCTTTCTAGCATCATATAATATAATCATATAATTTTTGTTATATGATTATATAATATATATATTACATACATTATATATAATTATTATATAATATATAGTATATATATTATATCATATAATATATATGATATAATCATAGAATAGCTTGGCAGTTTTCTGGCATCATATAATTCTTCAATGGAAAAGGAAGCTTCTCCTGAAAACAAACCCAGCTGCATTTGCGTAGTACTTTGGGATAATTCTAAACTAATACTGCTTAATCTTATTCATTTTTATAGCACAAGAAAAGTGAAATTAAAAACATTCCTTTCCCAGACCAAATTTCCAAGCCTTCCCTCTCTGCACGTTCCCTATTTCTACTTCAATTCTCAAATATTTAAAATAGCCTCCCCTTTTCCATAAGAGCAATTCTCCTCCCCAGCCTGAATCCGCACATTCAGATTGCAAAATTAACTGGGAGGAAGATGGTATAAATGACATGGAAAATATAGTAAGAACATTAATGCTAGGACTTGCTACAAAACATCTTTATGCTACATCCCTTCTGTGCTTTGTTTTCCACTGCTCATTCTGCTGTTAACCTTTGTCCTATGCTGCTCAGAAAGTGCCCATATTATCTGAGTAGGGCTCCAAGCTTTAATAATTTAGTTTTTGGTCTGAGTTGGCACAAAATGTGGCAGAACCGATGGCAGAAATAAGACCAAAATAGATTTGATGGATTTAATTGAGTGCTTGTGGACAAAAGTTGGCTTAACACATAAAAGATTTTTTTTACTGGCTTGACAGTGAAATGAAAGATTGTACATACAGAATATGGAGTTAACAGGGACTGATAATATGAAGTGTAATGCAATAGATAAAACCACAGCTACATGGTGAAGAGCTTGGGGAGGCCCAGGACTGTGTAACACTTTGGGCAGTGCTGCTGGAGGTGCTCTGCATAGCGATGGTGAATAAACAGGCAGAGACAAGTGTGCCCACAAGCAGCTCTTTGCTGCAAGCCACAAAAACATTCTCTTTTATTCCCACTGGAGCGTGGGACAGAACAGAATTGAGCTATCCATCCCCTGTCCTTTGACTCAACTGCCCCACAGGTGTGGTGCAGGCATTTGTCTCTGTGAGCAAGAGCTGCAAGGGACATGGGGACAAGGGTGAGCAGAGGACTTCAAAAGTTCCCAGGTGGAATCAGTGATCAGGCATCATGTGGCCCCACACAAACATGGGGAAAGCCTCTGATCTGTCATATTTTGCTTTCTCTTCTCTGTGTGAGGGATTTTTTGTTTGTTTGTTTGTTTTTTTATTTTGAGAGGGAAAGTTCTGGCTTAATTTCTGAGGGTAATTCCACTTTGTTTTGTGGGAACTCCTAAATGCAAGGTTACTCTATAAAAGTACAGCTTGATGTCCAGGTTGCAAGTTCATCCAGAACCCCCCAAAATTTTAATTCTTGTATAGTTTTATAAGTGAACCTGCCCTACATACAGATTATTCTGCAGAGAGACTTCCCTCTTACCTTCTTCCCTTGAGTAAGAGAAGCAAGAAATAATATTTCTAGCTTTAAGGAATTGCAACATATTTCACTAGTTTCAACTTTGACTCCCTGAGCTGCAGCTCCAGGACAAGCAGTACCCAGCCTCCAGCTTCTGGGTGACTCTGCAGCTTTGGATCAGTACCAAAGAGGCTCAGGGATGCTTTTTAAGGCATGAAATCCTCCTGCATGCCACAGTGAGCTGAGAGAAGAAAGGTGTGCTTTGAAGGAGGGAGTTCTTTAGATCTACTTCTTCATAAATCATGCTTTCAGCATATCTTATTCTTCATAACTATCAAAGTAAAAAGGAAAGAGAATAATATAATAATATGTCATTCAGACTGAGAATCTTGAACAAATTCACTTTGGTAAAATACCCCATCCATGCTGTGGCACACCACCTCAGCAGGCTGGATGAAGGGGTGGCCAGTTTGAAACCCAGAACTTCAAGTGACCCTGTTTTTCTGCTTTTGAGTACTCTTGTCTTATTTTTCCTCACTCAGCAACAGTTATGCAGATCTGGCTAAACACCATGGAAACAATTTCGCTGAGGTTTCTCTCAGTGTTTATTGCACACCTATCTCTAATTGCCAGCAAGAAAAATTACTTTGAGCAATGACCACAACATCAAAATAAAAAAACCCTAAATCTAATTTGAGACAGTAATTAAAAGAATTGGAATACTCAAGTGAAAAACTTTGGTTTTATTTTTATTTTCTGTGGAGATCGAAAGCAGGGAAGAGATTCTCCTATTTATTTTTATTACGAAATAGTATTTGGAACAAGACCTTAACGAATGCTGGTTAGAAAGCAAGCAACAAAGCAAATTTTTAAAAATAAAGACTTTTGTTACCAGAAACCAAAGCTACAAACTACAAGGCTTCCAATAAAGAAAACCTGAACTGATGGAATGACAATACCTGGATAAAGCAATGGTTCAATTGCTCCATTTTTATAATGAATGTAGAATTGTCATATCTACCTATTCATACTGATAAAATACTGTCAATCAAAACCCGCAATTTCATATTGATCAAAACATGGCACAATCATGAGTGGTGTGAAGGGATGAAGATTTGTCTTGTAAAGAAAGAGTGAGTGGGAGTCAGTTCTGCTTCTCAGGGAGAATGCAGGTCACCACTTAAAGAGAAGAAAGACAATTAAGAATGGGATGTTAGAAAATAGCTCAAATCAGTGATCTTCCTATTTTATTCCTTTTCACAAGAATCTGTATTTACATTCCATATATGATGTTGAAATTGTTCCTAGCAGACATGGCAAAGTACTGATATAAAAATCTTCCAGTGGACTCAAGGAACCCCGTAAAGGAAGGTGCTGTTTGACCTACCTTATCTCTTTTTATCATCTGGTGACCTGCCTAGTGGATGAGGGAAATACTGTGGATGTTGTCCACCTGGACTTCAGTAGAGCCTTTGATACTGGGTCCCACGGTATTCTCCCAGAGCAGCTTGGATCCCACGGCTTGGACAGGTGCACTCTGATGGGTTAAAAACTACCTGGATGGCTGGGTCTAGAGAGTGGTGGTGAAAGGAGCTACATCCAGTTGGTGGTTGGTCACTACCGGGGTTCTCAAAGGCTCAGTATTGGGGCCACTCCTGCTCAAGGTCTTTATCAATGATCTGGATCACGAGATTGAGTGCACCTGCAGTGGGTCTGCAGATGACCCCAAGTTGGGTGGGACTACTGATCTGCTGGAAGGCAGGAAGGCTGTGCAGAGGGATCTGGACAGGCTGGATCCATGGCCTGGAGCCAACAGTATGAGATACAATAAGATGAATTCCTTCAGGTTCCTGCATTTGGGTCACAACAATCCCCAGCAGCACTACAGGCTGGGGGCAGAGTGCCTGGAAAGCTTCCTGGTGGAAAAGGACCTGGGAGTGCTGATTGACAGAGGCTGAACATAAGCCAGTGTGTGCCCAGGTGGCCAAGAAGGCCAGTGGCATCCTGGATTGTATAAAAAATAGGGTGGCCAGCAGAACCAGGGCAGTGATTGTACTTGGGCCTTTCCCTTGAATAAAGACATTGACACGCTGGACCGTGTCCAGAGAAGGGCAATGGAGCTGGTGAAAGGTCTGGAACAGAAATCCTTTGAGGAGCTGCTGAGGGGGCTGAGATTGTTTATCCTGGAAGAACGGACACTCAGGAGAGACCTTATCACTCTCTCCATCTACCTGAAAGGAGGTTGTAGGCAGGTGAGAGTTGGTCTCTTCTCTAGGCAACCAGTGACAGGGCAAGAGGAAATGGCCTCAAGCTGTGCCAGGGGAGGTTCAGGCTGAACATTAGGAAGATTTCTTTCCTGAAATGGTGGCCAAGCATTGGAATGGACTGCCCAGGGAAGTGGTGGAGTCACCTTTCCTGAAGGTGTTCAAGAAGTGACTGGACATGGCACTTGGTGCTATGGTTTAGTTCACATGATGTTGTTTGATGATCTTGGAGGTCTTTACCAACCTAAATGATTCTATGAATACATAAGCATTTATTGAGCAAGGGAATAGATCAGGAAACAAAAATATGACTCTTCACACCCTCCTACACCCTCCTGAAATGAGAAGAATTATAGGGCCTGTGCCTGGGAAAAAATACCCTTCTTTTGCAGGCTGAGCCTTCTACCTATTTGAGTTCTCTAGAGCTGCTCTAGAGGATAATACTCCCCAGTTTGAATGTCCCTTGGTTCCTCACGAAAAGAGTCTAGAAGGCAGCAAAAGAGAATCCCTCCCTCCCCCTGCCAAATCTATGACAAGGTCCTTTATGATTCATTGTGCTGTGCTTCAGCACAGGTCACAGCTGCGAGGTCACAGACTGAGTCCATACATGCAAACCCCAGGAATATTAATATTACTGCACAAGAAACTCTAGAGCCAGTGGGTTGCCTCATCAGTCATTATTGATTTCTGGTTACTCCAGAGCATTAAAGAAACAACAACAAACAAGTTATGATGTAGGATGAGTTCCCAGCCCTGACCGGAATAAAAGATTTTAGGAAAGCTGAAAGACTTCAAAGGAAGAGTTTATGCCTCTGAGAAGCCATTTGCAAAGTAACTCCTGTAGCTGTCCCCAATTTCGCTGGAAAAGTGTTTTTGGCAGAAAGGTAGGACATATTCAGAGAAAAAAAAAGTGGAAAAACAAATATGATAGTGACAACTATATTTGCTAACCAACAATTTCAAACATATTTTGATGCCAAAATTGTTGAATGCTGCCCAAACCAAGGCATTACGAGGATAAAAAATGCCCATGACAAACAATGTTCATTGTAAGTACTCAATGACTATGCAAGCTAGGGTATTTTTTCAGCAACTGAATACCTAAATTCAGCTTTAAATACACATGTGTACAAAAGCTCAGCAGTCTACTATGTAGAACCTAATCTGCCACTCTTAACGATGAGAGGTAATAGCTGAACACATGAGTGATCTTATGAAATAATTTTTGCTTTCAGTACCAGTTATCCTCTTAGGATCAGCTCCAAAGTTATTACAATCAAAATATCAACAAATATTTATTAAAGTAGAACAGCATACAGAGAATCATGTAAAGCTTCTTGAGTATTTGTAAACTGACATGCAAGGCAAATGAAAATAAACCTAATCCAAGCCCAAAGGCAAAACTGGGTTTCTTATTGATACAACAAAAGCAATGACTAACAAGCCTCTATTCTAGTCTTTCATTTCTAGAGCATGTATTTCTGAAAGCTTGGCATTACTGTATTGCTCACAAAGCACTGAAAAACACTACTTGCCAAGGAACAGTTTGCTGGTGTGGGTTTGGGGTTTTTTCCTTTCTTTTCTCTTTTACTGATGAAATAAGCCTACATCAATGACCCTGCTATCTTGTAATCCTAGATGTGTTACCAGGCAACCATTATATGCAGCAGCACCTGGCTTGTCCCCCTCTAAAAATAACCCAAACCTCCCAAATCCTTTCACTCCATGCACTAATGAAAGTGGCATTTTTCTAGTGCTAAATGCTTACTCAGGTATTTCCTTAAAAATTTCAGTGATAAAATGCTAGTTATCCTTTCCTGAAGGAATGTGATCAGTTAACAGGCTCTAACTGCACATAGTTATATTCTCATTCAGCTATGTACTTCAAATGAGGCTGTATTTGGGAGCTAAAGTAAATTATTTAGAAGCCAGGAACAATGTCAACAAATGTAGCATGAGTCAAAAATCTATGAGCTCTGGGTGACTATGCCAAAAGATTTATCACAAGCCAAATATACTTTTTTATCCTCGGTCAGAGGCAACTCTGAAACAGTAGATTAGAATCATAGAATCATAAAATGGTTTGGGTTGGAAGGAACCTTAAAAATTATCTAGTTTCCAAACTCCCTGCCACGTGCAGGGACGCCTTCCACTAGACCATGTTGCTCCAAGTCCCATCCAACCTTGCCTTGAACAGATCCAGGGCGGGGCACCCAAAATTTCTCTGGGCAACCTGTGCCAGTGCCTCACCACCCTCACAGTAAAATTTTTTTCTAATAGCTAATCTAAATTTACCCTCTTTCAGTTTAAAGCCATGGTCCCTCCTTGTTCTACCACTCCCTGCCCTTGTGAAAGGCCCCTTTCCTGCTTTTTTTGTAGTTCCCCTTTGGGTACTGGAGGGCTGCAGTGAGGTCTCCCTAGAAGCCTCCCTCCTCCAGGCATAGGAGAGGTGCTCCAGCCCTCTGACCATTACTGTAGCCAAAATTTGTATATGGCTTTTCTGAGGTATCACCAAACAATGCATATTTGGCATTTAGATAATAATAATAAAAAAAAAGACAGAGTAATGTTGTCTGTACATTTCCTTAAGGCAAATGTCATGTACTGATAAACTCCTGAATTAGGTGGATCGAGTACAAGAGTAAGCTGAAAGTGTAACTAATGATGCTAGAAGAAACAGCAACTAAATGGTGGTCAACATCCCTCATGGCAATGCAGGGAGTCTTACATACAAGGTGAACTTTGCAGCAAAGTGAAAGTCCTGCAGTTAACCACACATCATCAACGTTTCTACAGATAAACTCTAAAATTTAATGCAGAGGACACAAAATCCATTCCATCTGGGCTTGGCTGTGAGACTTCAGTCAGATTGGAAAATGAGGTGTAAGACGCTTTGGTGTACAATCTCCATCCAACCCCGGCAACATGAAGCCAGTGTACAATTAGCAGCTACCAGCACAGCTGTTCTGATGGAGTCACAGCTAGCAATAAATCCAGAACAAGCAGAGGAACTGCCACCTATGCTAGGCAAAAAAAAATCATAAGAGGAGAGCAGCACTGCTACACATCATACGTCTTTTGTACTCTGAGTTGAGCTTTTTCCATGGAGGAGTTTCTGGTTTCTGTTCCATTAAGGAACCCTTTACCACCTTGATTTAGGATTAGCAACCAGAAGTTTCTAAATTATGTATTAATATGGATTTTCACAGACTTCTGCAAGCCTGAACAAGGTGTCCTAGCACACTACAGAATGGTCTCAATGCTTGATTCTATCCCAGCCTGAAAGGATAGATAGAATTTTACAAAGCCAAAGAAGTTCAAAGCAACAAGCACCAGCTGTGCCCCAGAGCAAGGAATAACAGTGCAATAAGCAGAGTACAGGCTTAACAAAAATCTTCAAGAGAGTTTGCAAGGATACTTCAGAGGCAGTTAAACATGTCAGTGGAATGGCAAGAGGGACTTAAATGAGTGACAGTATACACTTGAAAGCAAATCTGCTTTATGGTAAGTTTAAACTCCAAGGTAGATTATTCAGCACAGAACAAAATTTTTGTTCTCTGAAGACATTACACAGAAAAAAGCCCAAGAGGAATCACTAAGCACTCAAAGCTGCCATTTTTTTTCCACTGGTGTGTTGATTTTGCACGGCCTGATTTTTGGTAGTGGGGGAGCCACAGTGGTGGCTTCTGTGAGAAGCTGCTAGAAGCTTCCAACATGTCTGGCGGAGCCAATACCTGATGGCTCTGAAGATGGACATGCTGCTGGCCAAGGCTGGGCCAATGAGAGAGGTTGGTAATGCCTCTGTGATGACATAGTTAAGAAGAAATCAAAACAAAAGTAGTGGAGCAGTTTTAATTCCAGCCAGAGAAAAGGAGGAGGTGAGAACATGTGAGGGAAACAACATGGAGACACCAAGGTCAGTGGAGAAGGAGGGGAGGAGGTGCTCCAGGTGCTGGAGCTGAGATTCCTCTGCAGGCCGTGGTGAGACCATGGTGAAGCAGCTGTGCCCCTGCAGCCCCTGGGGATCCATGGGGGTTGCAGAGATCCTCCTGCAGCCTGTTTTGGTAGGACTGCTGCTCGTAAGAGTAGACCCAAGCTGGAGAAGTTCATGGAGGACTGCCTCAGGTGGGAGGGACCCCACGGTCTCACAGGGGAAGGACTCCTCTCCCAGAGCAGCAGAAGAAAATCTTGGTGATGAACTGACCAAACCCACATGCCCTGTCTCCCTGTGCTATCTGTAGGAAGGAGGGGGAAGTTGAGGGAAAAAAGATGTTTTTCAGGGCTTATTTTAATTCTCATTATCCTCCTCTGACTTTGTTAGTAATAAACTCACTTTGTACCTCTAAGTTGAGCCTGCTTTTCCTTTGGAGTGTTTGCTCCCAGTCCTTATTTCAACTCATGAACCCTTCATTAAATTTTCTCTCCTCTGTCCAGCTCTAACAGGGGAATGTCTTTTGTGGGTGCTTGGTGTTTGGCCAGTGTCAAACCACGACAACTAGTCAACATTGTTTCATTTTTTTCCCCTCATTAGAACATCTGTTAAGTGGATGGGCTCCTCACTCAGGCATAAACATGAGCAAAATGGGTTGTTTACAGACTGGACTATGCTTGGAGGGGCTCTGCTGTGACCCTGGGGTACCCTGAAAGATTATAGTTGGCTAGAAAGGAAAAGTAGTTCTGACTGGAAGAACCTGGCATCTGGAAAAACACTGCATCCACTGTGTAGAACAGGAAATGTAAAAAATGAAAAATGAGAAATATCTCTTTTTGCGGAACAAAAAACACAACCCCTCTAAAATCTTACTTATAATGAGTAATTTTTCAGCACCAGGAAACTATATTTCCTAGCATGTGATTTGCTGTCACTGAGCTTAGTGACAGCTCCTGATTTATCTTTAAATGACCAAACAACCCCATGAAGGACTTTCCTGCTCTGATGTTCTATGAATCTGTGACAATATTAGAGGTGACTAGCAAGGCCAGTTCTAAGCATTTTGAAATTGTTAGACTTTCTAGCAGCTTAAAATGTCTTCAGTCAAGCTTTTTTGTCTTGAATTTTGAGATAAGAAGTCATTGAAATGAAAGAATCATGAACCCAACAGCAGGGAGATGTGTTACCGAGGGGTTTTATTCATGGTAATACCTCCCTAAAAATTTGAATTAATGTATGCCAATTGTTACTTACACAATAAGAGAGTTATTTAACTGACTAACAGGAATACGTTCATCTAATTGAGACAATGGTAAAATTGTTCACAGTGACATTTTAATCTATGGTTAAAATGCAGAAAATTTTAAGTGTATTTGTAGCTGAGCTGGAGACACAAAATTATTTGTAGCTGAGCTGGAGATACAAAATTATATGATCGACAAGCATAAAATCTAATATGCAATTATCCATTAAATTATCAATACACAATTTTGCAATACACAGAAAAAAAAAGCATTTAGTAGTGGCACAGATTCTGTCAGACCACGCTAACAGTTGTCATACTGTGATATGAGTAGTACAGCTGAGAGAAGAGCTGGGCAATGAGGAGAGTATCACATCAGGTTGAACTAAACTTTCTTACATGTATGTTTTTCAGTAGGCCCAGGAAGCACAATTTGATGGTAGTCCCACATAGCTAAATACCAAACTGTATTCCAGCTGTACTCTAGAACAAGCAGTGCCAGCTTAGTAAAGGTATAACCCAGACTGTTCTAGAAGCCAGCAGAAAATATAGTTGCTTGTACCACTGTGTACCACACTTTGGATTGCCCCCTGAGAAAGCAGGAGTATAGGTCATTTCTGTGATGGAAGACCTCTTGGATCCTTAATCAGGCAGTGATTAATAAATATCAAGAGGCACTTAATAGTGCCTCTGAGAACAGAAACTAATTTACAGTTTGAGGAAAATAAATTATATAAGATGTGCACGCATGGCACACACACACACGTACACATACACAAAGCATGTTCCATGGACATGGATCCCTATTTGTTGATCTAATATCTGTCCAATTATTGAGTTGAAGATCATCAGCACTGTTACAAGAGTATACATTCATAGGCCAAGTCAATACACCATCTAATTTTAAAAGTTTCTCTAATTGTAAATTGATAATATTATTTAGAAAAACTCAGATACTATACTGTCTATATGAGATGACAAAACTATAATGTTTGGCTTCCTGAAATCTAATACCACTTTGTCTCTGTCCAAAGCATTAAAAAATAGATGTACTTGAGAATCTGCATGAGTTTTTTTTTTAGTTTTACCTCTCTCTGACAGTATAGATCTATGGCTGGAATGGTACTTTCAGATATTGAAGGGAAGGAACAATCCCGTTTTATCATGCTTTACAGTATTTTTTTTTTAATCTCCCTGGGACGTTTTTCTAATGCCAAAATTGTTTAAATGGCTTTATATTTAACCATTTAAAAAATGCCTTTGCAGATGGATGGCAACCTGGGTTTTTTGTTCCCCTTCTCATTTATTATCAACAGTGCTGGTCAAATAAGCTTTTGTAGCTGCATATTATGCAATTGACTTTTCTGTTCATGGTAAATGACAAAGAGAAGAAATCACTTCTCTCTCTGTTTTTTTTGAATCAACTCTGAATATTGCTTGAGGAATGGCTATGTATACAAATCTCTTCCAACAGCATTAGCATTAGCTACCATCTGACTTCTGCACAAAATACTCTGATAAATAGGTGTTAATAATTGTTTCCAGTCAACTTTCAATGCTTACAACAAATAGTGTAAATTGTAAAAAGCATATAAATGGAATCCTGTAAATCACTGTGAATGCTATGGAGGACTGCAGATATATTTTAAATAAAAACTATTATACAGTAAACCTACTGATATTCCTCACACAGAATTTCCACTTTGTTGCTGTGATACGTGCTCAAATACAAAAGTTTCAGCATTTATGCCTCTGTATCTAGGACACAGAGGTAAGCACGTCTTGTCTTGTCTTCCAAATAAAATGTCGTGGTATTTATAACCCTATATAATAATTTGTTGGTTTTGCTTCTTTTTGTCACTGTAAATCCAGATTTTTTTAATGAAGATTTCTTGTGAAATACACAACTTGGAGCTTGTTAAACCCAAGGCATGGTTTAGTTATGACCTCTTACCCTGCAAAGACAGGGCAGATACTGAGGAGATGCCATGCTGGCTCAGAAGCAAAAGGCACACAAAATTGTCAATACAATGAGTGGCCATCACGAACAAGTCTTCATAGATTTGGAGACTGAGCCTATCTCTCTACTCAGTGTTCTCCTTTGTCTTAGGTGGTGTTTTGGTGTGGGCAGACACTAAGAAAACTGCCTTTAGCTAAAGGACAATATAGTTCAATTAAGCAAAAATTCCCATAAGAGACAAAAGAATAAAACTCCTCAGATTCATCACAAGTTTTGTACTTTCATCACTGAAGCCATCAGCTAGTCTCAACAGACTGATAGACTGTTATGTGTTAGGTGCCCTGTATTCTTCTGAAGGAACAAATGCTGAGAATGCAAAAATGTGAACTTTTGAAGTACCACACAGAAATTAGGCTGCATTTTTTGCCCGGAGCAATCCCTATGGTTTTGCTAGCAAGTAATTTGTTTCCCCAGATAATACTCTCAGACTCTCTAGGGAGCCAACACTTAACACATCTGCCTGCTTTCCAGAGATAGGGGAATTTCTCTCCACAAAGCAGCACCCATAAATGGAAAGCCACATCTTCCTTGCTTCCATGCCCACACTCTTTGTGTGAGTGCACACAGAATGATAAAGCTGTATTTATTAATGATACTTGTCCAATAATGGACATATGACAAACATTAATATCCAAAAACCACAACATGTCATGAAGAGGAGAAGAAGGAAAAAAAAATAAAGAAAGAAAACGAGGCCAAGAAACTAAGCATAAGGAACAACTAGGTTCAGTGTTTCTAAAAGATAATACTGTAAACTGAGAAAAAAAGACAGGATGCAATTACTTGATGAAAGAACAAAAAGCCTAGTAAATTAAAGAGATGATTAATTAAAGAATGTCAGTGGTGTTAATCAAGTATTTACATGAGATGATGTGAACCTGAGTGTGTGAAAATGAATAGTGAAGTGGAACAAACTGAGAAGTCCTGGGAGCAGTCCAGGGTAAAACATGCAAAAGAGCAGGTTTTTATTTTGTTTTTATATCTTTTATTGCACAGATGCTGGTTACAAATGAATACAGTTGGCTTGTCTGTATCAAATCAATAAGAAAATGCTTTGCCGATCTCTTCCTCTCTAACCTCAGACTACTTAACCTTGTACTTCAAAATTATTAACTACTGCTACATCCAGAATTCTTTCTCCTGCCAAGGTCCAAGTTAGAACAACTCATGTGCTTTCGCTTTGGTGTTACAGAGTTCAAAAAGTTGGAATCAGAAATGGGATAAATGTCACAATGGGATAGAAATAGTCATCCTAAGAGGGACAAAATTCAGGAGAATGGAGATGTGGCACTAGCTGTGGCAGATCTATTCTATGTGGCCAAGTCTATTCCATTTCTATTCTGAAACAGTCAGATATACAGATGGGACCTGTATGTTCTCCTATATATTAATAGCAACCATCAATCTTTTGCAGAGCTGTCACATCATGAAAAGCAGGGAGCATTCAACAAAGTAGCATATCAAGAGCCCTTAGAAATGCAGATGAAGAAGTTTAGGACAAACACACAGCTAGGAAATTGCTTTTCACTTTCAGACTCAGCTAAATACAGTATTTCTAAACAGGCCCAGATTGCCTAAGAAACATTCTATTTCAAGACACTATTTCTAATTCAAAACATTTTATTAACTGAAGTGTTGTTGCCACCAAGTTTGTATTTTCCTCATTTCACTGGTCTTGTGATAATATTTATGACTGTCATTAGTCTAAAATTGAATTAAGCCTAATATTAAATCATGCTTTGAAGCAGAGAGGCCATGGCCCCTCTGGCCTCAGGTGCTCCCTTAGAGAGTAGGGCTGAAGGAGCACCCTGCAGAGCAGCATAAAGTGTTCAACACTCATTGTGAGAAATGGTGAAGACAGATGTGCTTTCCTGATGTGGTGCCAAAGGACAACGCATGTGAGAAGGTCAGCTTTCCTGTAGCGTGTTGGAGAATCATTCCTACGCTCTGGCCTGCAGTTTCTTACTGCTCTACCTAAGGGGGACAGAAGGAAGAACTGACAGCCTGTAAGAAAAAGAAAAATGCTTCCATTTTTGCATTTGTATTATTACAAAGCTGGGGAGGGATAACTTGGATCTGGCAAGGGATGGAAACAGGAGCATGAAAGCTGCCCTCCTTGGACAGACCAGTAGTCTGTCTATTCCTATTTCTCTTTCTGACAGTGGCAATGGGAAAGGTTGCCAAAGAAGAGCGTGGGATGCTGACCCCTTTCAGCAGCCCATTCCAGTGTACACTTTAGGGCACCTTCACATGCTCCTAATCCCACCTGCAGAGAGGCTCAACGCCTCAGATTTAAGATTGAGAGCAGAGCACCATGGCACAGCCGTGGGCACAGCAGCATCACTGACCTCTGACCTCAAACAGCAGAGCTGTCCCTGGCAGCTGGAGAGGACACCCAGGCGCCCACACCTCGCCCTTCAGCTGCAGGCAGCAGACATCTGTGTCTTCCAGCATCTGCAACATTACACGGTGTCACCAGTGTGGCAAACACAGATAAGGCTGTGTAACAGCATGGCCATGCTCCAGTGGTTTCCTAGAGTGGCTGAGAGCTGCGAGTAGAGAAGGAAACACATTTCTCCAGACACAGCCTGGACAGCCCTGTGCTCTGTGTGCTGTCCAAGCTCCACTCTGCTGCCAGGTCATGTCCGTGCTTTTCATGCAGGCCACCACTCCACGTGTGTTGCTAACTAGCTACCGTGGCTGAGCTGGACAGTGCTTGAGGGATGTCAGTTTGGTTCAGGCTGGGAAGGGCCACAAATATCTGCTACAAGAGCTGACTACACCTAACAGGATCTACTGCTGACGAGCTTGATGTAGCTTTCCAGTACTTCAAGTTTGCTTTATGCTGATAGGCAATACTGAAAGCTCTCTCACAACCTGCTCAGCTTCCCCGTTCCTGGGGGTTATAAATATCCAGACTGTGATAACCTGGGAGTTTTCTTCATGGCAATCACTTCTCTGTTGACGTTGGATACATTCGGCACACGCTGTCTGGGTCTTTTCAGTACCTTGAAAAGCAGTATCATGTTTCTGACCTCTTGATACAGGCAAAGTGGTGTAAGGAGCAAGGCTGCAGAAGGTGACTTTGGCTGCTGTTAGTTATAAACACCTTTATGCCATGCCCTTGTAAAGGTGACTCCAATGCGTTGACTTGTTAGAGTGAAATAGGAACTCTGCCTTCCCAAAGGACAAGCAGAGACACTAGGATTAGTATAGGATTTATTGTCTTGTCTTTCATCTGAAAAAAGGAACAAAACTTCCTTTTTTGGACAACTGCTTTTTAACATGTCTGTTTTTCTCTATGTTATAACTAATGTACACCCCTTAAGGCTTACAACAATAGCTGTGTGTACAGCTACCTCTGTTCGTTAAGAGACTGACCTGTGTTCTATTAATATTTATAGATTTAAATTTTTAATACACAATAATTCTGCATTATTGAATAGGTGACTTCCTGCATTTTAATGGTTATAGAGTAGGAGCGGGCTCTTTGTAGTTAACATTGCAATAAATTTTTCATGATTAAATAAAAAGTTCTTACCTCTAACTTCCTCAAACAAAATCCTCTTGGACAACATGTTAGTGCAATGGTGAAGTTTTATGATATTTGTTGCAAATTTTCTTAGGCAATTTAAATTTACAGTACATAAGGATTTTCTGTATCTGGAAGTATTTAATAAGTTTCTTTATAAGGTTGCTGAATCATTCAAACATCAGTTCGGGATTATTTACTCAGTTTTGGAGACAACTGAATTCTTACTTTTAAAATTGACCCTCATGTTTTAGTAGATGCATACTGACAAGAGATTAACAATGTTAATTTGAGTTGCCATCTTGGACTAGGACTGGGATGTAGATTCAGTCTTCCATTAATTTACCTTGAAAAGGCTTTAATAGCTGCATTGTAAAGAGCTTCTATTTTGAAAAACCATGTGGGATTTCAAGACTGTTGTGAATGAGTGTTTTAAGTTGCTCAAAGAATCCCTGGCAAAGATATCAGCAAAAGCAGGTTTAATATAAAAGGGGAAGTATGACAAAGTTCATTCGCAAAGTTCACTCTCTTATACATGATTAAAGCACATAGAGAAAAATCAGACTAAAATGATGAGACTAAAATCAATCATTCTAAACATAAAATCAACCTAAAATTATATATATGGAGGCTGGGGATAGAAAAAGGGTAAGGGTGGGAAAGGGTAAGTATGAACAGTAATAAGGGAGACTCTCCTGTTGAATCATAAGGTTCAGAGTGGACCCCCTTGCCAAACTTAACCCAGGACTTGACCAACAGTTTAGGCTTAGAGGTTTTAACAGCACTCAACTGATAGACTAATTTAAGCAATTTAACAAAAGATTCTTATAGAATTTACTACCACAACAATAACTCACTTATAGGCATAACTTACTTATGAACCTAACGTATTTAAGAATCTGAGATAAACATTCATAGTCCATTTGCTAACACATATTCACCTTTACACTGACCTAAAAGAGTATGTATAAAGTATATTTCCATTATCTGATTTCTTTTGCATCTATTTTTTATTTGTAACTTTTCAATAGAAATAAGTCCAGCTCAGCTTATATAATTGTTGGAATATAGTTATGCCTGTGAGCCAAGGATTCGGCTGATGGATTTGCCACAATAATTCCTTATTTGCAATGTACCACAGCTTTATTTACCCTCAATGAATGTAAAGATAAAATTCTTGCAATCTGTGCAGAGGAGTTAGTGTTGCTTTGGCAGTATCTCACACTAGTTGAAGAAATTTCAGCACATGTAAGCCCTATGAGCTGTATTTCAATATTCAGGATGATCAAGAAGGGTCAATAATTCATTGCCGTATATTCTGAACTTGGATCATGGTACCATCACATAAGGTGCATCACAGAAGATTTCTCCAGTTTTACAGAAGATTTCTCCTTAAAAGAAGAAATGTTTAATGAGGAATTTGGAGACAAGGTAACTCAAACAATTTCATTATCTATCCTGTAGTGAATCTGCATCCTGGTGACAGTCAGATAAATGTACTCGCACATAGTATAGATAATAAACATTTCATGACATTTGATGAAAGGGATTGTACTATTTTAGATTCCTTCCTGATGATGTTCTCATGTTGACTTCATTGAAAACGTTGGTCAGGAGACAATTAAGAAATGAAATGTATTCCTAAAGCAAAACAACAATAGCACTATGCCAGATATGCTATACTTAAAGCAATTATAATTATTAATATAATATTCAGGATGTAATATTTGATTTTAAGTTCTGATTTCCCAGCCCTGAAATCCATCCCATCCTGTGAATCTCAATTTAATTTCATTTTTTATCTTCATTTGCAAACCTTTTGTTTTCCCTTGGCATACAAGTCAATTTAATAAACTGATCAATGATCAGAATTTCCTGTATATATAATAAATTTATGCCATTTTCCTGAAATTTGTATCAAACCAGAGTAACACTTCAAGAGAGGCATGGCTTTATTTCATATCTGAACACTATATAAAATATTAAGAAACCCATTCTCATTACACAGTGATATAAAACAAATACTAGGCAATAACATTTCCTTGCATCCTCAAAAATGCAAGCTGGCAAGCTCTCCTGGGATATGACTAACAGCTTTTCAGCTGGGGGTACCTACAAATGAAATTATTTCTTTAGCTATTAACCTTTGATGGCATCAGTAATTCCCACATTTAGGACGCAACAGGGTCTGGTATTGGACACGGAGGAGGGACATGCACTGACTCACACTGCAAACAGAGTCTTTAGGGTGGCTTTAGCTTCCCTGTCAACAGCTAAGCAAAAGCCATGTTTCCAGTAGCAGTCAGGGGCTTGTGGCTCTCACAGTCATGTTATGAGGAGATTTTCAGAAATATTCAGGCACCAGCTCTTCTGAAAAATCCACTAATTGCTTTAGGTGCTGGAAACAGCTTTGGTCTTCGAATGAGCTGCTCCCCTTGCAGCCATTTCTTAGCGCCAGGGAGCAGCGGTTCAAAGGCGCTGCCTTACTGTGCCATTTCTCTGCCATTGTGTTCCCTCACCCTTTCCCTCTGAAGCCATTGGTGCCTGTGTTACTCCTCTCACAGCTCAATCCCGTTCCAGCAGTACATGTGGACTTTTTTATTTTGTGCTTGACCAACAGAGAGGTATTCCCTTCCTGCTAAAACCCTCTGGGCACAACTCCAACACAAGGAATATCCGTTTGCAAATTACCCTAGTGCTGGGAGACAATGATAGATGACCTCTCACAATATTGGGTGAGGTATTGATGAAAAGTCATTGATCCCATTTTTGAGTGACTGTCTCACCCAGGTAGACAAGTGAAATGAAAAATCTGTCAGTGTCTGCAAAAGCCTGTGCTTTTTCAGAGACATCAGAAGCTTTTTGGGATTTTTTTTTGTTGACCTTTTGGGCTCAACAGGGTTAAAAGAATTCATAGTATTGTTTATATGCATGGGGGGTTTTTGTTTGTTTAGTTGGGTTTTTTAAGAGCCTTCTTCTATGCAAAGAAATTGTTTGCTTGTTTGAGTTTTAGATAGACAAGAGACAACTGAATATCACTCAGCCCTTTACTCGTGAGCAGCCCTCAGTGACAAGGCCACTGCTCCCCCAGGTAGGAAATCCTTTGCAGATGAGACAACAGGACCTGTGAGCATGTTTCTAAGGCTAGGTCTACACATTCCATACAGTTTTCTGTTTTGGAAGAAGCTGTCCTAGTTTTTTTAATGTATGACCACATAAAGGAATCACCTATTATTTCTCTGTGTTATTTTAATGGCACATAATTAGTGTCTTGACATTAACAGACAATTAATACTGGATCCGAAACAGTAAGTGATAAAAAACATATCACCTCATAAGTCAGCTATTAATACTTCCAGATTCACGACCATAATATGTGCTGCTACCTGAAAAGAAATATTGCATAAAAAATGTTTCCATTTCTTTTTGAGCTGCACTGCATACATGTTCTGATAGTATTATAGCTGGTTAGGTGAAGTTATATAATGCTAGTCTATTTCTGAGGGAGCACATAGGAGAATTTCCACCAATGACATACAAATAGTCATCATCAGAAATCTGCCTATAAATAATGGATTTAGCATTCATGCATGCTAAAGTGGGGTAATGAAGATGCTGGCCTTGGCAGCTGAATTTGTGATGAAATGAAAAAAGAACTCTGCATTTCATTCTAGGATCTGCAAAAGCCAAACACATCTCTTGTATCACCTGGGCAGGGAGCTGTGCATCAGAACAGGTTGCTGGGAGGGTGCAACAAAGAGTTTATATATGTATTTTCAGACAGAGAGCACAGAAGTTAATGAGTTGGCTGAGAAAGTAAGTATCAGTTCTGCAAAAAATGTGAATGTTGAGAAAATCTTTTCACACTGAAACCAAACAAACCAATCAATGCTGACTCTGTGCAAAGGGTTTCCTACACAAGAAATGCTCAGTTGCCCAATAGCTCCATCTGCCAAAGGATAATTCTACTTTCCCTCTCATTCAGAGTGCTTTGTGACACTTGCTAAACTGCTTATGAGACATGCTGTGCAGCAATTCCCCATTAACAAATCAAAGAGATAACATTTCACTTTTTATTGTCCTATAAACTTCAATTTACACATTTAGTATGGTATAAGAAAACCTTCTTTGTTAAGGTCAGCAACGCCACAGTGAGCCTTCAGAAACCACTCCCCTTAGCCTTACAAGATAACACTGTGCCTCATTGCACTCCTTGCCAATAACACAGGCTGCAAATCATCACTTAGGTTATCTGAGGCAAACCAGACCCATCTTTGTGTCCAGTCAGCATTCCCCGTTTAGCCTCATCCCTAGGCTTCTGAATATTCTTCTTGATTAGTTGATAACAATTGAAAAAGGAAAACATTCTAAGGACTGAAGCATGTGCCACTGGACTCCTACTTTCTGTATAATACTCCACCTTCAGAACAAAACCAAGCACATCCCCCCACAGTTTGAACATTAACATCTGGAAGTTAGCCATGAACAAGCACAACCTGGTCCAATAGAAGTGCTGGAATCTATATTCTCTCCTCTCCCCTGCTATTACCCCCTAATGCCTGAAAAAAGAGAAGTGTGCAGCAAGTTAATAAAGTTTCTCTGGTTTAGTAAATGAAGAGTCAGGGTTTACTCGTCACCTAGTTAACAAAATGTTAAACAAGGATTTGGGACTCCTGTATCCCTGAAATCCCTGATTTTTAGCCTTGTTGATAAAAAGAGAGAAATGTGGCACAAAGCATAATTGAAGCTGAGCCTCCCCAGCTGGGACACAGGGTTCTCATCTCAGAGCTCTGGCTCCAGAGCAAAGCTCAGACTCACTCATTCTGTCACCTGCAATGCTTAAGCATTAATGCCAGCCCATGCAGCCTGGAGAGGTCATAAAAACTGAGCAAGCTGTCAACTCATCCTCCTTGGGAGCATCTGCAGGCTTCCACTCACCTCTGCTGAAGAAGAAGGAAAGAGATTCCCTGCGTAGGCATCTCCACGGTCAACAAACACATCTGGTCACCTCTCACATCACTGTCAGGGAAATATGCTGGCACCAAATGAAAGCAAAAGCCTCTCCTGATCAGAGCAATAAAGTCTGACAATTGTCTTGTGGTGGATGCCAGATAGATTCTGACAGAAATTCTGTTTTGGCAGAAACAGTGGCTTTTTCTAGGTGGGAATCTGCCTACATAGTATTTATGCAAACATCTCCTCACTTGGTCTGTAACCACCCCTTCACAGTGAAGCAGTGCAGCGTTATCGCCAATTCTTTAGATAGTTGTGAGTTTAAAATACTACCACTGCCTAAAATAAAAGGAATTTCAATCACAGTGCTCCCTGAAATGAAAGAGCTGGATGCCAGTTCGACAATTTAAGCTGATAGCTGAGATGCTGCCTCTCCAGCACTCTTGGCACCTGGCCTAGGGAGGAAGGAACAAGAAGAAAGGACAAAGAGAAACAAGGGATAAAGGAGGAGGAATGTGATCCTGTTCATTTAATATAATGACAGAAATCCATGGAGGGGACACTGATTTACATCTACAGGCACTTCAGAGCCAGTATTAATAACAGGTACACAGTTGTACAACTGATACAGCTGCTCAAAGAGAGAATGTGACCAAAAGAATTATACCTAGCATAATAAAAACAATCAAGCCTGCAG
The DNA here is from genome assembly GCA_013398275.1 of Promerops cafer. NCBI lineage: Eukaryota > Metazoa > Chordata > Aves > Passeriformes > Nectariniidae > Promerops > Promerops cafer. The sequence continues at coordinate 3,517,352 of VZSE01013056.1, read as the reverse complement.
TTCAGAAATGTAATGGAAGGATAGTAACTGCTGAGCCCAAAATTACTACCTTGGTTAGCAGCCAAGATAAAGAGTGGGTCATAAGTTATCTGCAGGTAAAAGTCAGGAAACAGGTATTTCTGCATCCACTCCTGAACTGAAAGCAGCAGTATGTGAAAATTGACCAGCTATGCATGCAGGTACACAAAATACCTCAACAAAGATTCCTGAGCTCTCTGCAAGCAGAAGATCATGCATATAAGAAAATAGCATCAGCATCAGCACATCAGCATCAGCAAAGAAACCTTTTTTTGGTCCAGGTACAGATTCCTGAATTAGGCACTGGAGAGAACTGTTTTGAAAAGCCTCAAAACATTATCTCAAACTGAAGCCGAGCTATGTTCTCAGACTGACAGAAATATACTGCTGCAGGTAGGGGAGTGTGGGGTTATCAAGGATTCAGAAAGTTACTAAGGCACGAAACTTGTAGGCATTGCTGAGCTGCCTAAGCACCACGTGAGTACAGCTGAAGCAAGAACACTGCAAAAGCTGAGGAACACGGAAGCGTATGAAAGCAAACACTTCAAATCAGTATTTAGCTCACACTTACACCCAATCTAGCAGAACATTATGGAGAATTTAGAATGCCAGGCAGTGTTACTGCTCACGACAAGGAGGTTTGCCTTAGCATACTGGATATTGCAAGCTCTCCCCTCAGTGCTAACAGCCCCATGTATTCAAATGGGAAAGATGCAAAACATTCCCAGGAAAGACCATATTTGTAAATATAACCGGAAAACATGTCATTTAGTAAGCTAAGTAAGAATCACTTATGGATTATACTGTTGAGACCAACATATTCAGGGCCAAGATGGCAAACAGGAATCATCTGCAACAGCAATGGTTCCAGATTTCTTACCCTCTGTTGACAGAGATTTCTCATTTCCAATATGCAAGAATTAGAGACAAAACAGAAGGCACTGAAATGCCTTTGGCCAAGATGTAAAGATTGCCAAGTACCAGCTGTAGTCTAGTCTTTCTGTCCTTTAAACAAATGGCCACAGCTAATGCAGCAAGTCATCCCTGGTATTCAGGGCTTTTTTGTGACCAGCTAGTGATGTGCCCCTTCTGGAATTGAAATGGCTCAAAAGAAACTGGCTTGTAAAAGAAAGGCTCGTATATAATCTCTAAAGAAAGATGTTTTGGTTGTCAGCTACTATAAATGTCACTTATTCAGACAAGGTGTGCGATAACAGAGAGAGAGAATATCTTTCAAACCATCGGTTTTCTCCAGTAATGCCCAGGTTTCCTCCGTGATATCAAACGTGTTGCAGTTCCTGTGCAGGTGGTGTGATTTCGCTTGGTTGATAGGATCAACACAGATAAATGCTCGATTCTTCTGGAATGGCCATGGCAATCTCTCTCTGTTCTTCATCCTCACATTGGTTGGGGATTAAAATCCTGGGAAATGCCTATTTACCTAGTGGGTGCTGGCTAAAACAGAAATCTATACATGTTACATACCATGCACATCAATGCCATGGCAAAAAATGGTTCAAAATGTAAACTAAGTGAGAGCAAGCTGCCCACAGAAACGTGATACTGCTTCAGGTCATGGTGCCTCTGCAGACCAGAGCAAGCCATGCTGTTTGCAGTGACTTCCTGTTTTCCATTTGCCATTATTTGTCTTCTGGTAATTTCTCTGACTCTTTTTAAGAAGAATTAATCTCCTTGAACACCTTCCCTTGTTTTTACAAATGCAGATCTTCAGATTCAGTTTAAGCAAGCTGTCTGTGCTCTGTGCAGAGACAGTTGATAAGTTCTGTATCATTACCGTGATCTGAATCACTGTAGACTGGTGATTTAATATTTTAATGTAATCTTGTACACACCTACAATAAGCAAATGCCTTTAGAAATAAAAATTGTTTCAAAGTGCCACCAACTGTTGTTTTTGCAAACTGCAGTTCAAAGAATGTATTTTTTGAATGCTTCGATGTTTTAGCATTTCTGGTGTAGCACACAACTTAAAAGAACAAGTGCACATTATCTTTTTCCCAAGCTAGACAAGCAGTAAATCCCATTACAATATCTCCCCTATGGCTGGGTTTCAAAGGCAACATAAAGCAGTATATCAGACACACCTTTTCTGTTGTTTATAAAATTCTGTATTTCATATTTGTTTTAATGACAAGTCAATTTTCAAAACTTTCAAGAAACCTCCAAAGTTATCTGAGAGAACCAGACACTAGAAGTTTGCATTGCTTTTTAAATATGTCTGTTATTAGTGATGTGTGAGTTCCTAAGCATTAGATGTGTGCTAAGAACAACATGCTCTAGTGATCTGCTTTCATCTCCTCAAACTTCCAGTCTTCTCAACATTTGCTCTCCTAAGCTCCCTCACCTCCTGAATTTTGCTCTCTCCTTGTTCAAGCTGGACTTCCCACAATAAGAAACTCTTTTATGATCTGCTGACAGTAAGCAAAGAAGCAGGATGATAAAGTTTACCAGAAAAGCAGAGTGGTACGAATGTCTTGGTGCCACAAACAGGGTAAGTAATCACAGAAGTTTGTCGTGAGACAGTCCTCCAGGAGACTGAATGGTTACAGCTCCCAGTGAGCTGATCTCCATAAATAGCAGCTCTAAATCAATTCTGTTTGCTTGCTGTGATTTTATGAAATGCATCAACTATTAAACAAATCAATGTGACCCCAAAGATTCCTTGGCTTAATATCTTATTATTTTGGGGTTATAGGCTGATTAGACATTTAAATAATTTTCTGTGATAGCATCTGCATTATTTGAGTATGCCATATTGTGAACACAAACCTTTATATTTCTCCAGTGCTTTATTTGCCAGCAATGATGATAATAAAATTAACAGCCTCCCCTTGCTTTTGCTGATACCATTTAGCTTTTTCCAGAGAGGTCAAAGTAGGCATTTTACTGGTTGGAAATTAAATGTGTCATGCAAGGTTTGAGTTATTCAGCTATTGACTGGTGGGAGCATTCATTTCAGTGAATAGTAAGTCACTCCAATGTTCTTAGTCCAAATTGATCCAACAGAACAAGACCCCCTTTGAAGTCTGAACTCCTCCACAATTTTCCTTTCAAAACTGCAGCTCTGAACCCCTGTAGATGTAGTGGGTAATTGGTGCAGATTGATTTCTGAATGTGCAGATGGAAGAACGGGGAGAGGAATGACGCAATGACATGAGAGGATGCAAAGTTCAAGAACACCCTAGGCATGTGCCAAGGAGACTTTTCCTAAAAGCAAGAATGTGACTGCAAAACAGCCAATGAGGAAGAAAAAAAAAATCAAAATTATAGCTGAAAGGTGAAACAAGGAGATTGTAGCCTGGAGGAAACTGTTGGTGAGAAGGCTAGGGGAAGGAGGAGTTTCCAGCATAACAGCACATGCTTAAATGGAGGAGATGAAGGAGAGTGCAGAATTGTAGAAGTTCCTAACCACAAAGAAAGAAATCTGCTCAATTTGCTGTTCTGAGAGAGAAGGATCCCAAAGCAGCCCATACTGACAAAACAGTAGACATCTGAATCATGTGTCAGTTCCTTTTTCTTAATACAAGTTTCAAAAGAAACAAATTAATAGTTTGATTAAGAAAAGCAATGATTTATGATACCCACAATTTTCCTTACATGAGGAATTCAGGATTCTAGATTATTTCAAAGATTTGAAATATTTTCTGTTTCAAATTAGAAATATCCAGGCTCTCAAATCCATCACTGCCTTATTATCACCATAGTAAGAAATGCCTTAATTTCCATTCAGTGTTTCACAAGTAACTGTGTTACTACCAGCTACATAAATCTCAAGTGCAGTACACTATGACTTCCTACTTTTGGCTGGTCTTACAGGCATAGTTCTGAGTCTGATTACCATTGCCATATGAAAGTATTACATTAAATAAAAATAAGGCTGGAATTTGCAACTTGCATTGCAAAAGCAATCGAGAACAGAATGACAATTGCCAAACAGAACAAAATATCGAGAATTTGCAGGGCAAAATATCAGGTTTCCATGGCCCACACTATTGAGGTTCTGCAGTTTTGTTTTCCTTTCTAGTTTAGATCTAAGAAAACCTAATTATGATTCATTAAATGACACTTCTGATATCAACTTAGGTAACTACAAATAAAGCTTATATTGTTTTCCTTAACGAGGAGTAAATCTGAATTTTGTAGAGCTCCAGCCAAAGCCTACAGCCCCTATTTAACCTTGCTTTATAAGAAATGTATCTTTTTAATTTCCCTTGTTTCCTGATAATTGCTTTGGCATCCTTTCTGCACTTCAAGATGAATACGTCTCACCATTCATTAGCACAGTGTTGAATAGCAGTGCTTCCTTTTGTAACAAATTAGCATTACTGTAGAGTGCAATGTGGGTTGAGTCTCATTTACATTAGGATTCTTTGTATCATTCCGACAAGAGAGACATTTTCATGAGGAAAATCTAATGTCTGCCACAAATATTTAGTCGCAGAGGCAACCAGACCGAGGCAGCCTCCCTGGTTTTTGCTGCTGCAGCAGAGACTCTGACCTGTGCAGCACCAAGTCCTGTGTCCTGCCCCAGCAGAGACTCACCAGTGCAGACCAGGCTCTCCACGTGTGCTGCTGGCTGGATGTTGACCCCCACATTCCTCTTATCAGAGAGACTGGGAGTCTTTCATTCCCACTAATGAGGAGCAAGGCAGGGTGAACAGGTTTGGGACCTCGCTGAGACTCCCACATCACAAAAATTCGTTTTGCACCACACAGTCACATCACCCAGCAGAGAGGTGGTTATCAGACAGAAGCTGAACTCAAATGTTACTTCAAGCTAATTTCCGAGCTTCCCAAAGCCTTGAATTTCTGACTTATCCACAACAAATGAAGCAATTCTTTACTTCATCACTCTGATTATTACAAACCCACTTCTGCTGAAGTGGCCAGAAATCCTTTAAATCCAATATAAATCTCATACTATAAACCTCTTAATTTACCTTTCCTCATGGCTATTTGAGGAGCAAATAAATATCCTTCTGCTTTTTAGAAAAATGCCTCCGTAATTAAACCTTTTATTAAATCCTTAGATTAGTAAGAACTGTACTGTCATATGAATACTCTATTAGCATGAAAAAAAATAATTAGAAAAAAGGAATGGAATATTCCTGCTAAATGAAAATTCTTACGAATTAGGATAGGATCCACGGGGCTTGCCTAGCACAAAAGGAATCTTTATTGAATTGTATTGCATAGTTAATAGAACAATAATAGTAGCAGAATTGCAACACTTTGCACTCATACATGCTAAGGCAAAACTTTGCCTTGATCAGTGATTTAACCAGATTTGGTTTAGTCCATCAGTTTTGCTTTCCAGCACATTGTATCCCTCCTGTAACCACACTTGAAAAGCTTGCTGTCTCCATTCATGCTGTCTGTTAATGTTTTCTGCTGGGGTCTTCCACATTCCTGGCAATCCCTCATATTTCTTAATTCATTAGTCCAATCCCTATTTTCTCTAATTCCTGTGTTTTTACAGTAATTCATTCTGAAAGCCAAACAGCACACTGCCAAGATCAGGTCATCCTTATGGAGGTGGCCAGTGGCATGACAAAGCAGGATCCAAATTCTGCTGGGATTTTGATACATATGGTGACTCTCCCTGCTCCCATTTATATTCAATACTTAAAAGGGCTTCACTGCCTTGATAACTAAAGCTACCTTTCCAAATTCAGTCATCACTATTTATTAATCCCTCGTGGCTGTGTCCAGAAATCCTTCTGCATTAATGCAAAGAAGCAGAGAAATGCTGGCAGGAGTAGGAATCCTCTGGAAGTCATCCAGCCTGACATCCTCTGGGGAGCACAGCGGTGCCAGCGCCGGGTCAGGTCAGCTGTGGCTTTGCCTTGACAATGCAGCAAAGGTAGATGCAGCTTCCCTTTGAAATTGTCCCCTATCTTGTTTCCATGGATTAGTTTATAAAATGATAGAGTACATCTGCAATTTACTAGTGAGCAGCTAGGCTATATATGTATATTTTAAAATAAAATGTGCAGCTCTGATTTTATATGAGTTCATACACTAACCATCATAATCACGAACAATAGATTTTTCCCTTCTTGTTTGTGACTGCCTTTCACATGTATTTATGTATATGTCACACATATATGTTTATATACTTTATCAGATACATAATTTTATTATATATCATACATATAAGGATATATGTGCATACCATACATCTGATATCTATCTGTATCTGTCAGTCTTCTTACACGAGCTTCAAGTAGCATAAGAGAAACAGCCTAGGAGAATGGTGTAGGAAGAATTAATGAGACTGAGAAGTCAAATATCAGAAAATAGAGGCATGAGAGCACAAAGACTTAAAGACAAGAAGTCTGTTTAACCAGTAGAAATAGGTTAAGAATGAACCTTGATTGAAGGCTATAAAGAACTATACTAGAAGAAGTCATTTGATACCGAGTACTCTTTAATTTAACAGACAGAAGCATGGAAGGACCAGCTTTGGACACCCAAGGCATACAAGTTCATGCTAAAAAAGAAGGTGGGACATTTTACCAGATTTTTACCAGCACCACCAGTGGAATAGACTAAAAAGGGATCTGGAAGAATGAACTGAGATGGGTCAGAATATGTGACCTGCTGAAGACCTCTTGTGCCCCTGAGGATTTTTCTGCTTTTCCTCCTACTATCTCAGCTGGGCTGATAAAATATATTGCTTACCTTCCTTCTCTATGACCTGATTCTTGCTACAGTCACAAATTCTTGAGTCAGAGTACTGGTTGGTAAAATTGTGTGGCCTGTAGTTACTGGTAGAGATCCCTAACACTTCTTGGGTCTTTAAAAATCTGTTACTTTTTTCTGCCTGCTGAAAGGTGGATGCTCAAATTCTTTAGCAAGTTTCAAATATTCAAAAAATGCTACCCAGTATGTAAGTAGTGTGGGTGGAATTTAATTGTAAATGTACATAGTTACATTGCTTAAATGACAGCGGGGTTTAGTCCTTATTTTGTCAAGATATGCTTTTGATCCTTGAGATCATTTGCTGTTAATTTTCTATATGTTCACATTTCTGGCTCTTGGAGTAACCCACACAAAACTTTTCCTACAGAGACACGTCTATTTGCAAATCACCTCCATCTGAATATTGTATAATTTAGTGAAGCTACTGCTTGTATAAGCTACTATTATCAAGATGCAAAGACTAAAATTATCTAAAACTGTTTGATAAATATCCTCAAATTTCCCTGTTGCTTTCCTTCATCTGGCTGTGCCCACCAAGTGTTCTTGAAATTACAAAAAGTAAAACTGTGCCATTTAGCTTCAAATATATCCAAATATAGAGACTTTGACCAAAGAGTGTTAGAACCATTTCACCAAGTCTTCCTGTCTCAAGGTCATATTGAACATGCTTATGATTAGACATCCAAGTAACTCGTTTCTTCATTTCTCTGGCTTTTCGGAAATCGGATTGGCAATCAATTGAAAATTGCTGATACATGAGGGAATGTCAGAGGGGCTGAAAACAGTTAACAGGTAGACTCAATGATCTTTTCCAGCCCAAATGATCCTTGATAAGCAGCAGTCTGACCCTTTTAAATGAAAGCAGAATTGAGTACAGAAAAGGGAGTGAGAAGACAGCAGATGATTTTAAAGCATGCTTAAAATCTCCAAAACAAATTTAGCCCACACCCTTCATTAAGGAAAGAAGGATATCTAAACTTGCTTTAATAATTTTCATGAAAGAAATCCAGGAAAGTGAGTGCACACAGCCATCAGCTTCCAGGAACATCTTTCTTCATACTGTTTCAGCCAGATAATATTAGGCTGTCAAGAATGGGCTGACCCATGTTTCATGGCTCCTCAGAGGATGATGTCTCAGAGGACTTTGTGTACTTACTGGCAATCAAAATGTCAAAGACTGAACAATGCTACCAAAATGCTTTTTTTTTTTTTTTTTTAAAGGGAACTACTGAACTCTTGCAGATCTCTCTCAGAACATGAAACTAAAAATTCTTTTTCTCAGGAATTTACAAAGTGTAAATGTAAATGTGAGATGTAGGAAGTGGGAGCACTGCTGAGGTTTTATCAGATTCATATTCAGAATCATGTAAAAGAGCAATCTGCATTACTGGGTTTGTCACTGCTTGTCCAAAGGTCATTGATAGGGCAGCACAGCAGAAGACAGGACTAAATTAACTCCTAATGTTACATATAGTACTAAGCCACTAAGACAGTCTGATGAGGTAAGAAATGTACCCCAATAAAAGACATTTCCAACAATAAATGCCAATATTTGCTCTACAGGCAAAGGAGAGAGGAAGAGGCCTGGAAAGTCACTTATAATAGAAGTCCTGTCTGCCATGACCAGGTGCTTAAAGTTTTATATTAAGTGTATGCATCTTAGGCAGAGGTTAGGCAGATTCATTGAAGATGAATCCCCCAATTCTTATAACCAAACCTTAAGTAAGATATTATCCTTTGGGGAGACTTTGGAGAAATTAATCTTTTAGGGCAGGTAAGAAACAGATGCAGAAGGGAAAGGGTAATCATATTCTCTATTTCCCAAAACCTCAGTCTTTAAGAACAGAATTTCTAGCAGGTTTGGGTGTTTTTCCCCTTTTATCTCTATAGCTCAGAATTCAGAGCTGCAATAGAAGCAAACAACCAAGTGCACATTACATTTTAATAGTCTGCTCTTTTATTTTTGCTTATTTCTCACTACTTGCATAAGGTAAACAAGGGACAATTCTTATCTTTAAAAAATAACAAAACGTATAGCAAAACTGCTTTTCTCAAGCAGAAAATGAGAAACCTTTACATTTTGTAGGTTCTGGTTGGTCGTATTTTGAACTGTCCACTGTGCTGATCATGTCAGTTTATATGGATCAGTCATTTGTTGTTGTATTTGGTTTTCATGGCAAGGCTTCAGTAGCAGGGGGGCTTTTGTGAGAGGCTGTTAGAAGCTTATCCTGTGTCTGGCAGAGCCAGGGCCAGCCAGCTCCAAGAGAGACATGCTGCTGGCCCAGGTGGTGGGTGTGATGGTGGTAGTGCCCCTCAGATAACATATTCAAGAAGGGAGGAAAAACCCTGTGTGTCTGCAACTGCAGCAGAAGAGCAGAGTGAGAGAATATGCGAAACAACTCTACACTAAATAACATCAGTGAAGCTGGAGGGGGCGGAGGAGCTCCAGGTGCTGGAGCAGAGATTGCCACCCATGGAAGTCCACACTGGAGCAAATATCTACCTGCAGCCCCTGGAGGACCCCACACTGGAGCAGGTGGATGCAGCTGAAGGAGGCTGGGACCCCGTGGGAAGCTTGTGCTGGAGCCAGCTCCTGGATGAATCCATGGACCTATGGAGAGAAGCCCACACTGGAGCAGGTTTGCTGGCAGGACTTGTGACCTCGTGAGGGACCCGTGCTGGAGCAGGGTGTGCCTGAAGGACTGCACCCTGTGGAAGGGATCCATGCTGAAGCAGTTTGTTAAAAATTGCATCCCATAGGAAGGACTCACGTTGGAGAAGTTCACAGAGGACTGTCTCCCATGGGAGGGACGCCACGCTGAGTGGGGGAAGAGTGTGAGTTCTCCCCTGAGGAAGAAGCAGTAGCAGAGGCAATGTGTGATGAACAGACCGCCAACCTCATTCCCCATCCCCCTGCATTGCCTGGGGGGAGGAGGTAGAGAAATCAAAAGTGAAGTTGAGCCCAGGAAGAAGCGAGAGGTCGTGGGGAGGTTTTTTAAATTCAAGTTTATTTCTTATTTTCCTACTCTGATTTGATTAGCAATAAATTAAACTAATTTCCCCAAGTTGAGTCTGTTTTGCCCATGACAGTAACTGCTTGAGTGATCTCTCCCTGCCCTTATCTCAACCCACGAGCCTTTCATTATATTTTCTCTCCCCTGCCCAGCTTAGATCTTGACAGTGATTTCTGAACTGTACAGATGAAAAACAACACAAGAGAAGATATTAATAGCTACTATTGACAGAGAGTTTATTCCAAGCCACTCAAAGTGTAGAATCAGGACCCTCAAAGCTATTTTCATAGTAGCAAATACGATGTCTCTGCTCAAATGAATTGCAGTCTAAGATTAGCACTAGCAGAGGCACACAGGTGGGAAAAGATCAGCAAACAAAATACTCCCAGGAAGAATAATAGGTAGCAGTCATAGTTTAATCAACAGCCTGACTCTTGTAAAGTGTGTTTTGTTGGCATCACAGCAAGGGAGGATTTTTATCCTTTATAATGAGGATATCTGTACCTGCTACAGGAAACTTGTCTCAAGCCTGGGAGGGCATGAAGATGTCTGACTGAAATTGAATAATACTCTGGGAGGGCCCAGCATCAGAGGCTAGTGGGAGGCAGTAATTAACCTGAATATGTGATGAGAAGTAGATGAACTACCAAAGGCTTTGAAAGTCATGTAAAGAAAATGTGCTAGTTAGTGAGGTATTAATGGAGGAATGAGATAAGCAAAAGGATGCACAGGGAAGGGATGAAGAGAAAAGAGGGTCATGGCCTCAACAGCAGGCTATGAAATTGTGTGGTAGCATTTAGGTAGGTATAATGCAACTTCCTAGATCAGAAAAACATAGCTGAAACATTATAGAAACCAGGATGGCAGTTTTAGCAACTAAACCTCCCTAGCTTCAAGCTTCTCTTAAGCAGGGGCAACTTGGGCAATGAGATAACTTCACCTGATTATTTTCCAAATGGGGGTTTATGGTTTTGGAGTGTAGAAATCCCCTAGAATTTAGGGCTCTGTTTTAAACATGACAAAGGCTGTGGGTCTTGAGGGGACATGCAAGGATATTCTCCCTTCTCTTTCCCAGGGACAGTAGTGGGACCAGAGTTAGGGAACAAAAGGTCAGGCTCCCATGCAGATGTGTGCCAAGTTGCAGGAGCAAGATATGGAGAAGGCAGTAAAGCAGTTTTGAAATGAGGGGGAGAAAGTTCATCACTAGGATGAAAAGTCATGAACTTTAATGGGGAGGTGGGGACAGATCTGGGACAAGTCCAAAAATGTTTGAGAGTAATAAGAAAACCAAGGAAAACCCAGAGTGAGCAACAGATTTCCTTTTTTTGTTGTTTTTTTTTTTTTTTTTGGTTTTGTTTTGTTTTTAATAATAGATGCATATTTTTATAGTAGTTGGTAAGAAGCAGATTGCTTAGGTCTGGAAGCCTTGGTTTGCTCTTAAAGAGGTGAACTGTGCACCCAGTGTGTACCTTTGCAGAACTCCTAGAGTGCAGAGATGGAACTATGGAGAGTAAGAACTGGGGAAGAAACACAGCAGTATTTGCCTAAGGAAAGAAAGAGAAACCCATGAAACTCACAACTGGAGTTTAAAAGCTACAGAATAAAATTATCTGGTTCTGCTTCCACAAACACAGACATGACCATCTGGCAAATAAGAAAAAGTGCACATCTCAATTTTAAAAAATCCACTAATGTTTTAAAGGCTACGTCTAGTAGCCAAGGTATTTTTCGGATCACCTCAAAACCTCTTTATGGGAATGTTCTACCTGAGATCTGAATCCTTTAAGACTGACCTGTTCCTGTAATGAGAATTAAGACATACCCTTCTAAATATGGTAAAGATCCCATCTATCTTTTACTGTTAAGTATTCCCTTCCCCAAAAAATAACCTTAAACGTGAGACATAAAGACATGCACTTTCACAGCTTCTATTAGGATGGTTAGTTAAACCATCTTTGGATAATGAAAAGATTTGGAAATAAGAAAAGAAATATGAAAATATTTACAATTGGAACAATGCTGATCTGGCTCTGTAGTTCTACTTGGTTACTTTAAGAAAAGACAGATGAGACACGTTCTGCTTCCAAGCAGTGGGATGCATGTATACCTTGTGTTTGGAAGAAGTCTCAAGCGACACAATTTTATTTACCTGCCTCTTCTGGGCCTTTGTTTTCTTCCCTAAAGAGCGACCCATAGAGCACTGGTGGATACTGATGGCCTTTGCTGACTCAATTATTTTTTAGTAGATTCACTCATGGATTTCACACTCTGCAACATGTAGACCAGCAGTTTCATAACAGCCTCTCTCCACGATCAGATTATGTTGGATTTAATTGGTTTACAGAAACTGTCCCTTGTGACCAGAATGAGATTTTCTGCTGTGCTCTACCTTGCAAAGTGCTGCTGAGAATAACTGTACATACCCTAAATCCCTCAAAGGGCCTCTTGACCTTGCAAAGCTCTGATATTTGCATGATGCTATGATCATTCACTACTGCTTTAGTCTTGCTACACTAATCTGCTGATGAAAGTAGGCCTACAAGATCTTTGTGGCCTTCAAAACTGCTTCTGTTCCTGAATTTCCACAGGTTTTAAGAAGCATCTCTCTCTAAGTCTCTTGCTAAGCAGAACAGAAAACTAAATTTTGCAATTAAATCTCATACTGCAAAAGAAACCGTCAACTAGTAAACATCCTAAAAGGACTCAAATTAATGGATGATGCATTTTATTAAATTAGCAGCCCAAATCTGCATGCCAGTAAAAGCTCCTAGCTTCTGATTACCTCTGGGAACAAAGACTAGAGCATGCTTATAAATAGTGGCAGTGGGCTTAGCATATGTTACCTTCTTTCCTAGATAAATATTAATTAGCCATGCAGAAGAAGCAGATTTCTAATAGTAAAGAATCTTTGTAGCTCCCCTTAAATCAATGCTGACAGGATAATTTCACAAGGAAAAATTTGGTTCTTAATTTTCAGCAGTTTTACTTCTTTGCAGTGATTCACTGCATTGCACAAGTTTCTATCAAGCTTTATGCATTAGTTGCTTTAAAATGTCTGCAGACTTTTTTTAAAAAACCCACAAAATTCAGTGTTTCGTTTCTGAAAACTTCATATTTGGGACACCTTTGAAATCAGCTCTGGATCCTGAAAGGAGACCTTTAGAGATTCCATTCTCTAAATCAGACAGAAAGACTGGAACATACTGAAGTGGGACAATGCTTTAAAACTGATATAGGTCCATATCTGAAAGTGGAGAATTTATCTTCTGCCAGATCTGAGCAGATGAGAAAATGAGACCTTTTTTCATTGGAATCCCTACAAAGTCTAAATGGATTGTACTTTCTCTTAATGCTGAACAGGTGCTAAAGGTTATGCCATTGACTTTTATTCCTAGACAGCTGTACCTTTATGTCATACTGTCATGGCTATTTTCCACAGATCATTCCCCAATGGATATGAATGCATTTTATAGCAGGTTATAATCCACCATAGTATAGCAGGTAGGTTAAAATCCCTTCAGGTATGTAACTGGAGACAGCTTGAACTGGAGGGATGATCATTGAGCCAGATCCTCTGGCACCAAAACAGGCATTTGCACTGATTTTAGTGCGAATTAGAGGCTCCAGCAGCCTCAGACAGAAACCACAGCCCTTTTCACACAAGCAGTCAATTCTTCTGATTTGTGACAAAGCAGGAGAATAATGGCCAGTGTGCAAGGAGAGGAGACGGGGCAGGATTGAAGTGGTTTCCTGTGGAGTATCTCCAGGAACATCATTAAAAATCAAATTCCTTGTAGATGAATGATGAGGAATGTAGAGGAATGAGGCTGGTGTCTACCAGCCTCAACTTCTACCTCCATGAACTGAAATGTGTGAGGATCAGTGCAATGAATGGAGCTTAACTGCTAGAGACACTGTGAGAGAGGATTGGAGGGGTTGTTTTCGCTTGACCTCAGTTGCCTACTCGGTGTAATTGAATGATCTTCAGAGGGCATCTGAGTGCATTCTTCAGCAACTGTGCCTGACCAGTATGGGCAGAAAAACTCAGTGTGTATTTGTGCCTTCTGAGCCTATGTGCTTGTTTCTTTGTCTCGGTCCTTAGAGTAAAAATCAAAACTAGGCCCAGCTGTTCCTTATAATTAAATTTCAGTAACTCAAGCTGGGTGATTTTATTTTGACTAGTGACTTAAAAGTGGTGGCATTTAAATGGCCTTAGCTGTATTTCAAAGTTGAGACTGACAAACTTCACACAGACATTAGTGTTATTTGCCTGTTGGCAAACTCAACCAAATACCACTGTGTTGATTTACATAGCGAAGGTTATCTTTGCTAACAGAGGGACTCAGAATTTCATTATTTAATATATGAGTATGAATCTCATCACAGTGCAGGAGGCTACAGATGCCATTACACACAACTTACCAGCTGAGTCAAGAGCAGAGGTGAAGTTTATATTGTGCACTGAGCCCCATGTTCAAATATACCTAAAAGATGCAAAAGCCAAAACCCACACAACATTATGTGTTGCAAGAACAGATCTGACTGTACAATGACTTTTCCTTTCTGCTCTTAGGTTTGTTTCTATGTGTCTGTCTTCTCTCTCTAATTTATTTATAAGATATTTACGCCATACATGGGCAGTCTGTGAAGCATTAAACCAATAATAGGCTCAGTTTTCATTGCAGTTTCTATATTTGGGTATTTTAGTACATCAAAATCTGGATATAAGAAGTATTAACAGTCTTATGCCAGCAGAAAGAAATTAATTTTATGCCTGCCTCTGCACAGAAGCCAAAAGCTTCAGGAAATAAGATCTCTTCTCATAAGCATCTTTTCAGATCCAGTTAGGAGAGGAGAAAATAAACAATGAAATGCAAGCTTCCGGGCGACAGCACAGCAGTGAGATATGATCATTCATGTGATAATACATATGATACACAATATGTGTCTGACTGCACTCCAAGACTCCAGTACTTATTGATGATCCAGATAGAATCTGGTGCTTTCATCACGCCTTGGCCCTTGGGAGTCCAGTTGTGACAGGGGGCTATGTGCAGCCTGGCAGAGCAGAGAGGAAGAGCAGTCTTCTAAAACCTGAGCACCCCTTATTGTGACACAAATCCTTGGAACCAGCGTGCACAGCCTAAAGAAAGCAGCAGTTCCAGTGCCTGGGTGGGGACGTGTTTTCTGCATGCCCCTCCAGCAGTGACGTGCAGCACCATGACAAGGACTGCGGTTAGGAAGCTGGCCTTACTTTCTTCCTGCAGCTCTTCATAACCATAACCCAAGTCTGACGCCTCAGAGAAGCATGGGGAATGCTTACTGAGCCAGCCAGGAAGACCAGGTGGTCCTTACAGGAAGTCAGGTGAGCTGAGGTCACCACAGCTAGACCTGTCACGCTCTGGGTGAACATTTTGCTGACCACTCGCAGCAGTGCTACAGAAATGAGTGAGAAACCAGCAAGCACAATGGAAGAAAACAAATGAGGGAGGAAAAAAATCATCTTCTTGGCAAGACAAAGAGGGAAGCAATGAACAATGATTACTGATGAATAATGACCCAGAATTAATGGAAAAGGGCAACAGCAAAAGCTGTGCACAGAACACAAATATTTTAGAATGAGGAGGAAAACAGTGACATCAGTAGGGTTGCCAGAACTCATTACCCATTCACATAATACTTGTCTGCACTACACACCATGGCTGATGGCAGTGGCTAGGGCTAGAACATTGCCCTTGGAGGCTCTATAATTTTATCAGAAGAGCCTTTGCACAAGGGGCAAGCTGTTCCAAAACTGAATGAAGGGCTAGGTTTTCCTCTCGTTATTATTGGTGTTTTAAATTTAAATTCCTCTCAGATACGTAGCCCTATTTGGGAAGAATGTTGAGGTAGAGAGGCTTGAGGGAAGTTGCCAACTTAAGCACAACTAAATTAAGCCAGAAATGCTGAGCAGAAGTGAAAGCAATATAACACTGTATTAGAAGCCAGGATTATAAAATCTCTGCCTATCAAAGGGATCAGAAGAATGCAGACAGCTCTGTATTATTATTTTTAAAGCAGTAAAGTCTAGAGACTGCAACCAATTACCAGGCACCAAAAGGAGGTGGTGCCTGCTTGAACACAAGGAGGCACCACAAAATAAAAACATGGAAGCAGACCAAACCCTACTCCCATGCCCTTTTGGGAAAACAGAAAGGCTCATTGACATTTTATCTTCCTGTCAGTTCAGTGAATGTAGGCAAACCTTGACTGCCACACTTTCTTTAATCCAAGGCAATCTTCCCCCACCCTATTTCTTGAGAGTCTAACTAAAGATCTGGGACAGATTTTACAAAATCTCAAGCACCACCACTGTTTTTTTTGAACTCAGGAGACCTGTGGGTCTCAGCACATCTCAAGATCAGGGCACTCTGCCCTGTGCCGAAGCAGGGAGGAACGGGCTGTCCCTGCAGGGCTCTGATTTCCCACACTGCTGTGCAGCCCTGGCTCTTCTTCAGTTCAGTGCTTCTCTTCCTAGAGTTTCCTAGTCCCTCTGAGCCACAATGGATCCTCTCCAGCCTCCTCTTGTGGTACTTCCTTGATCTGCATCCTCTCGGGTGAGCCAGTCCTTCTTGCTCAAGGATGACGAACAGGGTTCAGTGGTTTCTCACCCTGTCCCTGAGCTCGATGTCCCAGGCAGAACACTGCAGTGCCTGCCCCTGTGTGGTGTTGAGCATAGCCCAGAAAAGACGGGGCCACAGGGAAACTGTTTGCTTTTTCATCACAGAGGAAAACAGCCAGGAGATGTCCAAGAGGGACGTGCTGAGAGTTTACAGGGAACTCAGGCATGCAGCAGCACGTGGAGATGTGCACAAACAAGCTTGCCGACTGAAAACCCTTGTCTCCTTAACTGAATTTGTCGTGGTATCTTCGGGAGATTTAATCGGGCTGGAGCATAGACATTTCACCGAGCTTGGAATTATCCTGACCCAGCAAAAAGCAAGCTCACACTCCCTTTGTGTGCAAAACTTTCCTGCGGCTGCTGAGAACGAACGCTGGCAGGAGCTGCGGGACGTGGACAAACCGCGTGCTCCCGCTGCTCCTGCCCCCGCCTGCCGAGCGCTGGAGGAGCCTGCGGGGCACATCAAGGCTGCTCAACCGCGGGCGTGCCCCTCCAAGCACACCAGAAAAATAAAGCAAAAAATATAAAAGGAAGAGGAAAAAAGGGTAAGAAAGCCTGAGCCCAGAAGACACGGGATTACTAGAAGTGTAAAGCAGGCGATGTGATCCGGTGGGCCGCGCACCTCTACTGCAGCGGGGCTCGCCGTGCCGCGCAGCCCCTCGCCCGGCGGTCGGGGGGGCGGTCCCGAGGTGCCTGCCCGATCCGGCTGCGCCCCTGTCCCGCACCGTCGTGGTAGCCCCTGCCCTTCCCGCACGCTCAGCTCCGGCACCGAGCGGCACTTGTAACGCCGCCGAGGGACGTAGCGGCGGGCAGTACACCCCGCTGCCGCCGGGCTCCCTGAGGAGCCTGGCATCGCCCAGCCCCACGGCGTAGCGGGCACGGCGCAAGATAGGATGGGAACAACGGCAGGACCATGGAGCACCTGCAACCGCCCGTGCCGTAGCATCCCTCGTCGGGCTGGAAGGGGAGGGGCTGCTCCGCGCCTGGGCGGGGGACGAGCTCGGGCTCCTCCCGACGCCTGCAGGGGCAGGGGCGGGGGGCCGGCGGTGGGGCGGTGCGCAGGGCCGGAGCGGGCCGAACCCCCCACCCCCCGTCGGGCGGCTCGTGGGTGCGGGAGGGAGGGCCAAGGGAGGCGGCGGCGGCTCCTCCTCCGCGGGCAGGCGGGC